>CM057002.1:14319246-14336194 GCA_029891345.1 Dryococelus australis | reverse complement strand
CATATACACTTCTCATTCGCAACAATGTATGCATAAATATTGGGATGCAAACCCATAAAGTGTGTGATGATGCAACCAGCACATTCATCTTTCACCACCCTGGTATGACCTTTGTACTCATGGGAGAATTTTTGCAGGTTATCAAGCACATAGTTGGATGTATCAAACAGCGCCATTAAATATGGGGTAATTACTTTATTGATGTCACCACAAGCAACAGAATGCACCAAGGAATCAATCTCGCAATACAGGAGGTGTAAGGTTGGCCTATGAAAATTGGTACACATGTACTGATAGTGAAATCCATAAAGGGTTAATTTAGAAAGATCAAGAATGGCAACATCAGTGTACAGAAGTTTGTTGACTGCAACATAACTCTTTGACATCTTGATAAGGACCAAGTTTTCATCGATAATCTGCCTTTGCTGGAATGTAGGATGCCCTATCAGCTCTGCAACCCCATAGACCATGTCATACCTCGAAATGACTCTTATTTCCCTTTCACCACGGACATTCTGCAAAGTTTTTCAATATGCGAAATTATTCATCAATTTGAAAAATGATTTTTCGAATTCATTCGCAGCCTGAACATGTTCCTCAATATTAAATTTGATGTATGGCTCCAACCATGCCTTCTGCTCAAAGCGCAAAATGTGACGAAGTCGCATTTTGTACACGGTCAAGTTTGACCCTGTACATCAGATATTACTTCAGTGTTTCCCCATGTATGACATATTTCTTCCGCGGCTCGAGTGTCAAAAGAAGTTCCTATGTGAGCCATCCAGGGGTATGGCATTTCCTGGGGCCAAAGGCAGATCAGACAGTGCATCATGACACTCGTCCAGAAATTACAGATCCACTTCCACGAAAAAACAAGTGTCGCTATCATTCACATTTCAGAATCCCATTATGAGAACACGTCAGCCTTAATCCACTCAAAATTGCCGATCAGACCCTTGGGTCACGTCATGTGGCTATACAACTTGTTCATGTCGAAATAGGATATATACTTCGATGCCGCACTGGGGTCGCAATCCACACCCATGTAAATATTATTGGCTTCCGCACGCATTCTGGAAACCTGGGTAATGCCGCCCCTAACCCCGCATTCTTCAAAAAGATACATCTCTAGGCCAGTCAACAACTCTAGCCATGCATGTGTCACTGAAAATAAACAGTGCCATGTAAGAGACGGAGCTGTGACATACATGGCGGGGTCAAGACCGTAATGAGCCAAACATACGACCCTGATATTCACAAAATATCTGCCAGCAAACAAGTGTCCACATATAAGTATTGCATAGCATACTGCAATAAGTTGATGCAATTGAATGCTTCCCATGCAGCTTGGTCATGAGTATAACCCTCATCGCTAATGACGTTGCCTCTCATCACATTATGAAATGTGTCATTTGTTGGGAGTGACATGCAGATGAGACTGTCTGGTGACTTAACAAAGTCATAAGGAAAAACTCCCTTCAATTTTGCCAATTATAATTGGGTGTTGTCTGGAAACATCGAGCTGATGATACACAATTGCGCAGGTAACAAATGTCTGCAGATGTTTCCAGAGAGGTGCTCATGCATTGGAATGAGTCAATAAAATGTAATTTGAAATTGTGCGCTTTTTCATTGAAATCAGTCCCATTGGGAATTTGTTTGGTAATACATTTGTATTTTTCAAGGGTCATTCCAATCACTTGAATTTTACATGGGTTTTCGATTACCACGGTTCCGTCGGGGTGCATTACATGACGTTCAGCCAGTGGCTTTATTAGAAAGTGAGCATCATAGATTTGCAAGTTATGAAAAAGAGCGACAAGTTGTCTCTTGGGCAGTCTGAAGTTCAAGTTTTATATGTGTGCGACCTCTGATTTTGCCTGTCAGATGGCCATGATCGATCACAATATCATTTGTACTGAGCTTTTCTTTACAAATGTGACAGCATGTCTGAGCCGCCAACCTAGCTTCATCAGCAGGGGTTTTGGCTTCATTGGAACAATTACGCTGTAAATGCCTGGAACCCACTTTGTAAGTTCAACTAATTTATCAACTAATTGGTACATACAATCAGCACCCACAAACTCATAATAGTTAGATAAACTTGGATTGTTTGAGCAGACCAACAAAATGCTAAAAGCATATGGAACATGTTGATTGATGGTAATTGTAGTACTAGTTTTATTATTAGGTAAGTAAGTGAGCATGGGTTTCAGGCAACTTTCAATGTTGCAATAGGGGACGAAACCCAATCTCTGCTGTTTGCTGTAATTTTTATATTCCAAGTACTTGTCGTTCCCAGTGGGGAAAGAACTGTGAACAGCCTTTCCTTGCTGGCAAAGAATAGTATGACTCGCGAGTTTCTCCTCACTAACAAAGTACTAGAGGTATTGTTTCTTACTAAGCTGACTACCAACCAGCCAGAAAAAACTTATAATACATACAAAATGCAAATGAGCTGCATTTCCACTAGTGCGAATCGCAGAATATTCATATGTTTTTCATGATGTACAGGAGAAACACGCAAGGGTACGATAATCCCACCCTTATCACAAGTTTCGTCAATTATATTGCTATCTTTGCCTACCACACAGTAGACATTGAAAGAAATAGAATTGCTCTCCTTAAACTTACGAATATCCTGTATGACTACAGGTGTCGACAGACCTTCAGTATTCAAAACCTTGTGAGGATTTGGATATGAAGTAGTTCGGTAGGTATTCTGTGTGAAGGAAACAAAGATGCTATGATGGCGTAGTGGATTCACAGTCCCTCCAGGCAGTGTATATCGACACAAGGCTTCCTATTAGCAATAAACTTGGGTAATTTAGTGTGTGCAGCTCCGATGGCGAACGTCCTGTATTAAGAGACATGGACATCCATGTATGTCAAAATTTTCAGACTCCAGCCAGATCCACGTGCACTAAACTCCTCAAGTCTGTTAGTAAGATAAGGGACTATGCCATCACCACAGATTAAACCCACATCATATGAGTGCAGGACAGGGAGGGATTTGCTTTGAAAATAGGTTTCCATAGCGCCTTCCTCCGCCGTGAGGGTTTCCTAGTACTCACCCGCTATGGTAATGGATACTCTAATAGGCCGGGGTGATGCCAATACTAAATTTAACAAAGGTACTTTACACTTAAAAAAACAAGAAATATCTGCATCACTGTTAAGCCTATTGTTAACTATCCCCGTGACATTTAGCCTGCCTGCGAATGCCGTAGCCAACAGCTCTATGTCAGATCTGGCAAAGACTACACTGGGGCTGGAGACTCAGAACAAATTATTTTTCAGCTACCTAGACGAAATATCTCTAATTGACTTGAAAGTAGGCTGTGAGATAGATAGAGCACTGCACGAATCACAAGAATTTTCTGAGTCAGATAGAAATAAATCATCCATCAAAAGATCAACCTTTTCTTAGTTCGTGGAAGGGGACAGAATTCGACCTTTTGTTGCTAATGAACTCTCCGTGAGTGCATCTGTGCTTGAATTGCTAAAGTAGAGATCATCCTGCAAGAGATCAACTCGTGTTCGCTTAGACGATGGGGCACTGTTTTGACAGCTTGCAGTAGACTGTCTTTCTATCTGCGATTCAGAATCTGAATCGCTTACATACGGATCTTTAAGCAAGCTGTCAATACTTTGCAGCTTATGTTCACTCATTTTGAATCCTAACTAACTAAATTTAGTTTTGTTTCCCCGATATAATAGTTACAATACTACAATAAATAAATGTGAAGTGTCGAGTTGTTCTGAAAAAAATAAAGGAACCCTCTTTACTCATTTTCAATGATCTACCTGAAATAAATGTTTTATTAGTAACATCCTAAACAAAAAGACAACATTCTTTATTATAAATAAAATTTTATGAGGGCGCGAAGTTCATTGTTTGGGAAAGGCAGTAGGCACCCAGCTACAGTGAGAGCGACATGTTTACAAAAGATACGGGGATGATGGTAGAGAAAAGTAGCGAGCAGCCTAGTCCTGAGGGTGTGGGGGCAGTGGGCGAAATTCAGGTAACAAGAACTGAGGACGAGGACATGCGGAATGGAGGGAGCAGGCAAGAGTTTAGGCTGTGCACGATGACGGGAGATGTGCATGGCGTGGTGAGAAAAGAAAGTGAAACATGTTTCAGAAAGTTGCAGCTGGCCGCACTAAGTGCTAGCATCCAGACTTTCTCCCCTCCCCCTGCTAGCTCTCCTTCTCACCTGAACCCCACCGTGCATGTGCTGCAGTCGCCTGCATGATAGAGCTAGGAGGGAGGTTCATCACTTCCCCTCAAATACCCCCTGCCGACTCTAACTAGTTTCGAAGTGAATTTCCATCATCCAGCTCACCTTCAGTATACACAATGTGTTGCGACCTGTCTGACCTAATCTCACTTTCCCAGCTTCACGTTTGGAGTGTGCAGAGTGTGTTTTCAACACATCATTGAAATTAAATTTGAACTCACACTATTGCATTGCATTTTATGCCCAGTTTTGAAAACGGTTTGTTTAAGAAAAAAACTTTACAACTAAAATGTGGTTTTTTAAAATAATGTGAATTACTCGACATCTCCACATATTAAAGTAGTTTACACCATCAAAAATTTAAGTAGTTTACACTGTCAAATTTTTTTATAAATTTAATAATGATTTTCATATAATTTTTTTATTTAGCAAGGGGAATACTATTTTACACTCTACATTAATAATACTAGCTAAACACACACACTTACATACTGTTTTACACACTTAAACCAAAGATTTATGGCATCCTACTATTAAAATTTACTTAAAACTAACAAAACTATTAAAATTTTACTTAAGAATGACCTAAGTAAGTTAAAACTAGCCAACTCTCCCTCTCTCTGTCATCAAACAAAATTTTCTCAGAGTACTTGGTGATACACACACTATCTATCAAAAAGTAATTTGGCACCTGTCCACAACGTTTGCTCGGTGGTTGTCACCCCATTAGAATTTAGTAGGGCCACCTCTAGTGGCTATAACAGCAGCTACCCTGTCTAGCATGCTCTCTATGAGTTGAGCAATGGATTTTGGCGGTGCCTGATGAGCCCTCACACAGTGATCCAATTCGTTACAAAGATGTTCTATAGGGCTGAGGTCAGGGCTCTGGGGAGGCCAGTCCAATAGGCGAACATTGTAGTCAGCGTACCACTGCATAGTAGTCCTTGAAACATGGCACCTGGCATTGTCATCCTGGAAGTAACATGGGTCCATTCCATAAAAACATCACAATGTTGGGAGCATTTCATTATGCAGAATATTATAATATAAATTATATGCCCAAATCACCCCTTCACACACACCTCAAAAAACATTTGATTTGTTAGAGTTACTCAAGGTACATTTATCCATCAAATCACACATCCTTCTCCAGACAACAACATTCTGAGCAGAGAATAGGGCAGGGCTGTGCTCCCTCCAAACACGATGTGCATGGTTTGGCATAGTTCCAGCTCATTTTTTTCTCACTCCATAATTCAAATTCACAACCATAACCAATACTCACCCTTCAACATTTTAAAACTACTTAAAAATACGCAAAACCTCTCAAAAAGTATTTAAACAGACAAATATTGTAAATGGAAAACGAATTGCTATGAAAGTTTATTGAAGTGATATAAAAACTATATAAACTTGAAACCATTTTATGAAAATTTCATTCTAGTTTAAAATTCTTTAACGACTTGCTACAAACATTTAACTGAAATCATATAAGAATCCGAAAAATTGAAACAAAGTTAAGAAATTTTCATTCAAAATGTAAAAACTTGTTAAAAAAGTTTATTGAATTCATATAAAAATTTTATAAACCTGAAACAACCTTAGGAAAATTTCATTCAAATAGTATAAACTTGTAATGATTTTAGGAAAATTACATTCAAATTGTAAGGCTTGAAACTATTTTGACTAATACCAGAAAAAAGTTATACTAAACTTAATAAAAGCCGAGGTACAAATATATAATTAATAACAAATTTTTTAAAAATAATCCTAAATTTTTTAAAAATTATTCACTTACATAAAGTCTAGTAGCAAAGGTGATTGACATTCGAGAACTGGACCCAGGTCAGGCACGCTGAGTTGTGCCCTGCTCAGGCAGGCGAGCATTGGAGTCCCCGTTCCAGCAAGCGGCTGTAATCCCAAGTGAGCAGTAAGCTGGTCGCGGCAGAAGCTAGGAACCGATGAGGTACGTGTCCATTGACCATCGCGGAAGAGCCTCGCAGAGGCAACCAAATGGCGAGTGGGCGGCCGGTTTACCCGAACAAATCGACCCCAGCAGCAGTTCCGAGCAGCGTGGACTGGTTCACAGGTTAGACAATATACCCACGCATTGGAGGCGAGATGTTGACCCTGTGAATTCAGAACAGAAAATGGCGAGCTCCAGGCAGGACCCTGTACTTATACGCCAGACACCCTCCCTTGTTGCAAAATTTTATGTATCGTAATTTGCTTCCAAAATACATCAAAATGAAAGAATTGTGCATTTGAAATGTTTGTAAGTAAATTTCAAATAAATACCCAAATTAAAAGAATATAACATGTTTTCTGAATTTTAGTGTGTATGTTGGAAATTAAAGTGGAAGACGTGTATTTATTCTGTTTTTAAACAATTAGTTTTGAATTATGCTCTTATTAAACATTTTCATATGTAAACAATTGTGATTCCAATATTAGCTTTTTGTAATACGAGGTTTTTCACCCAGAATGTTATATTATGATTCAACATCTATTTTTATGTGCATGGACGAATTACTGTTTTTGCTAACACTTAGTATATATATTTTAATTATGTGATTAGTTCATTATTCCTTTTTTTTTAAATATGGTTAACAGTTACTAATTTACAATCATGCATGACCTAGCCGGGACTCGATCCTGGAAGCTAGATTACAATTAACCATGCCCTATCCAGGATTTGAACCCAGTGCCTCCAAGTAATACGTAATCTGCTTACACCGTGGGTGAAAGAATAAACACTTAATCGTGTATTTATAGTGTATTGTAAAATATTACTATGTTTCTCAGCATACATCTTTGCCAGGAGACAGTTTTAACTATCTTTAGTTGAATAGTATTTTGGCAAACGAATAGTTTTGTTTGATATATGGCTTTTTCTTTAGGGCTACAACACTCGTCTGATAGAAACAAAACCAAACATCTTTTCAGTTTTTAAATCTATCTCTCTCTATATCTCTATCTCTCTATATCTATCTCTCTATATCTATCTCTATATCTATCTCTCTATATCTATCTCTATATATCTCTCTCTCTATATCTCTCTCTATCTATCTCTCTCTATCTCTCTCTCTCTTTTTTTTTTTTTTTTTATCAATATATAATTCCTTTCTTAGGAAAACAAATACAGTTTTAAACAGGGATAGGTTAAATAAACATACGAATGAATTCATTTTAAGACATATTTATTGTTAAAAATATATAAAAACACACTTTGTTGCACAAATAATTTTTACACAACTAAGTATAGGATGTCCCAAACATAGCATACATCAGACAATTACCACACACACACACAGCATCAAACAGACAAGTACAGGTTGCTCCAAAAATTTTAAGTACAAAATTTCTCACTAGAAAGTACAGGCTGTTACAAAACATATAACATATTAGCCAATTACTTCAAATATATATACAAATACAGGTTAATCCAATAATGTATTTACAGTATTTTAACACAACTAGAACAGGTTACACAATTTGTTTCACAACATAGTTTCACAAACAAGCATAGTATTACAAGGTGTTAAAAAAATATTTCATACGCAGTTAGCAACTTCTGTAAAGAAGGTTTTCATGCATTTCCTTGATATTGTATCCGGATCCCCTTCTTGAACTCTGCTTTCAAGGAGGGAGTATTTCTTATGCCCTGGCTTTAACCTTTCTGTTTGTACACAAACATCTCCACATTTTGGGAATGTATAATCATACTTTCAACTAAGTCCATGTAGGTTTCAACATAATGTGAGTACACATCTTCAATACTACATGGAAGAGGCGTTGTTGCAGTAATATAAAACACAGGACATTACATGCTATAAGTGCATTGAATCAATTCATGACTTTTTTAGTTTCCTAGCAGAAAATAAATCACTTTAAAATGGAAGACGCTGTTACAAGTGTCTGTAAATTCACGGAGAAGTCCATCACACCATAGTGCATAAGTTATATTAGACTTTCCCCATTTGACACTGATGTAATGGTTTCCAGGATGAAAATACATCATCTTACTCATAAGCGATCCAACACCCAACTGAGACCAATTAGTAAGGAGGTATGTATGTATATTGATAAAATCATCTTCTATCATTTAAAGTTAAACAGTGATTTTAGAGTAAATTTTATTTTTGCTAGATTTATTGCTCGATGCACGTGACACATTGATGAACCACACCCAGTACGAAACGTGTTACCAAACATTTTTCGTTAATGCTATAAAGTATGAAGATCACTGTGACATTCTTCGAAATACTGATAGGGCAAAATATTGTCTGTATTATAAATAAGATGTTTCAAACATCTTTCTTCCTCACAAAATGTTGTTACAATGCGATCGCCCTCAAGCTTACACTTTCGATCTACTCTGTGCGGTCTGTATTGGTTTACAATACATTCCGAACTGGTGAAATTAGTTAAACTGGAACCAAAACTACATGGCTTATTACATGTTGACAAAGGTTCAGAGAAATAAATACATTTGAAATGAATGTCTGATTCACACATTTCCTTAACAACAAAATGTAAAAATGCTATGCTATATATTACATAATACAAACCTTTATCAATAAACACATACTTGCAAATCGGCAAGAACATTATTCAGAATTAGCCACTTCACACTCATCTAAATTGCACATTGACAGGAAAACTAAACCTCCTTGTTCAAAAATAAAGTTGTGAATGTCTCCATCACAGGTCTCCTTCCAACAGACGGTGATTCCCTGGTAAGGCCTGTTGTGTTGGTAGGCGATTACTCCATTTCCACGCTCTTCTTAAAGTTCCTCGGTAAGGCTGGCAATTATCAAATCTTCTAATGTTGATGATAAGCCACTGTCGGGGCAGAGATATCTCACAGCACAATCGTTGCATGCTATGCCTTCACCAAAGCGAGTGCCAAGACTGTTATCGAAAGTGTAGCACCAATGTTCTATATACTTGCATACCTGAACTTGTAACATACCGCCATACAGCTCAAAGAAAACTCTTCTGTATCCTATTTGCAGGACCTTGTATACATCTGTAGGGTCAAAGATGCTATCCATGACTGATAGTTTATTACTAAACGGTCTCCTTTATACAGCTGTTGTGTCTTCGCTTTTCTTCATTTAAGTTTCCTTACTTAACCAAACTTTGCAATTCCACATGCTACACAGAGTAGTTCACTCTTGGTTTCCTATGTACATAAAATGTTTCTTGTTGTTACATTGTTCGCTCCATACTGTATTAAGAGAACATCAACTACATTCCTTCTGCATGATGTATTTGATTTTCTTGTAGGACGTAAGTTTTTTGGTGTATGCACTTTTAGCATCAAATGCTAGTTGACTCTCACTGCAAGATAGCTTGCTGTCAGGACACAAATTATAAAAATGACAAAAACTTCGTCCAAAACAAACGCCGAATACTTTTAAACTATAATCAAGACTGATTAATGAGAAATGTCAATGTTTATCTCCGTTATACATATGTAGTGGACTATATTCTTCTTCAATTCGAAACCACACTCGCCTGTATCCTGGAGTAAGACTGGCATAAGAAGGTGATGAGTCGAATCTCTCCATCATAACTGAAGCTCCGGTGTACGGTTCTATTTCTTTATATACTGAGATTTTCTTCCAGTTTGAGATAAAATTAGTTCTTTAATGATAACTTGGTTAAATCGAAATTACAGATACAAACATTGCTATCCCAAACTTCACAGACCCACATTCACAAGGCGACCTTTGAAGGCGGCTACTACCTATCATTTGCGTGATGTGTTTCTTATTATTACATGTTTCAGTCCACAAGGTATGGCTGCTGTAAAACTCTCTACTTAATTTATATTCTATTTGCTTGAATCCAGGTTCCTTGGTTATTTATTTACTTGCAGTTTTAAAACATAGGCCCCCAGAAGAACACAGCAGGTCGCTGTCGGGCCGCATATTAAAAACTGAACAACCATCTTCCTCTTATAACAAAACTCCTTCTTGATACGCATTACTTGCGAAACATCTGGATTTGGAAGTACGTGTTGTTTAGAGACTTGAACCACACTTCATTGTAGCCTGGAAACACTGGTGTATGTCTTCTCTTGATTGAATTTCTCAATTTTCAAAATCTTACGCAGGTATAAACCTCTAACAAACCATTTTTTTTCTTTCGAAATTATTACCTCTACACATAGGTAGGATGTTGGTATAAATACTCTCTTAAAGCTTCGCTTTTGCATTGTGAACAAAATGTTTTTTTTTGTCACAGTAATTAGTTTTATAGCATTTGGCTATTGAATTAATACTCGAACATGAACAAATACAAATCACTGCAAACGCTGATCTACAATGCCGTCGGAATGAAAAACACCACAGATGAGCTAGAACAGTGCCTGGCCATGTACAGTATTGATGTACCATTCATTACAGAAACTTCTTTTAAACTGCAGAATAGATTTAGCATATGTGAATATACTATTTACGGAACAGATCGCCCTACTCATGGAAGTGAAACAGGTATTCTAATTAAGCATTGGATAAATAATCACCTGGTTAATATTACAGGGATTATGGGCATAGAGGCCTCTAGCATAAATGTACGTAAAAATAATACGCACGTATGCATGACTGCGGCATATAAAGTGCGAAATACACCTTCACTTAGACAAAACTTCACGAAATTAATGCAGGTCGAAAGGAATTCTTTATTGCAGGGGATCTAACTGGTACACATACATGCTGTTGCTGTAGGATAACAAATGCCAATTGCAGAGTTTTAAAAACCCATGCATATAATAATAAGTACGATATTTTCGCGCCACACACCCCAACATGTTTCCCTAACTCAGGAGGTACGCCTAATATTATAGATATAGCACTCACTAATATTGCAGGAACAAATATTAATATAGAAACTATTAATGAATTAGATTCAGATCACCTCACATTATTAACACAGATACAATTTTATGCCATTTTCACTAATAATATTTTCAGCCAATAACTTAGAACAACGGACTACGGAGCGTTTTAAGAAGGAGCTTATAGACGTTTTGAGCAGCCCCAGTCATAACAAAGCTAGTGACATAGATCTCACATAAAACTCTTTACATGACACTGTAGCAGATACCAAATTTAAACACCGAAGTTTATAAATAAAGACAATATACGAGGCAAATATAATCGTGATATAAATTATTTTATTACTTAAAAGACAGGTGTGCAATTCATGCGAAGAGAACATGCTCTCCCCAGGCTAAGACTGACTGCAATAGATTGAAAGGCCTCGTTAGACGTAAAGTCAAAGAACAGAGAATCAATAATTTCGAGAATCTTGTTAATGAAGTCGTCTAAAAAAAACCCCAAGAAATGTGAAAACTTACACAAACATTCCGAGGTAGAAATAATCATATTTCCATCCCAGCTATAATCATAGATGCAGGGATTAAGTATACTTCAGAGGATAAAAGCAAATGCTACGCAGACATTTTAGAAAAAATTTTTCCCCTAATGAAGATAAAATGGCATACAATTCACACGAGAAATTAATCACAAGTTAATAATTCCTTACAGCAAGGAACACATGCCCTACCAGAGGAAATTACAATTTTTGACTACCTATTAAAATAATCAAAACCGAGTCTAGTATGATAGTCAGATAAATTATGTGAAACACTTTAAAAAGTCCCTCTAGAAGCATTACAATATATACTATTATATTCAATGACATTTTAACATATAAAGTACATCCAGACCTTTGGAAAACAGCTAGAGTAATCACTATACCCAAACTAGGAAAAAAACCCTGCACTCCCGCAAAACAGACGTCCAATTAGTATACTAAAGAGATAAGTAAAATATTTGAAATAAACATTATTAAAACTCTCCGAAACCATGCGTTGAATAAAATGTAATCCCCGATTTTCAATTGGTTTCAGACAGGTCATTCAACAGCTAAAAAATCTTTGAACAATCTACTGATGGCTTTAATCATAAAACAAAACTTAAACAGTCGGCACAATGCTGGACGCAGGGAAGGCATTTGACAAGGTCTGGATTACGCAATTTAATATACAAATCATGACTTTAATTTCCCCTCATTTTACTGGCCGCTAGATAATGAATCACACTAGAGTTTTAGGTCTAAGGAGTTTATATCTACAACTAGAGTATTAAGGGCGGGTGTACCACACGGCTCTCACCTCTCCCTTTTTTTATAATATTTACACAGCATATATTCCACATGGGACACTTATGTAAAAATGTACGCTGACAACCTGCTATAATTAAGCAATCAGTGAACTTAAAATATGTCCTAGTAGCCATGCAAAAACAGCTTACTGATTAGAAAGATGGTACACTCAGCTGGCGAATCAAAATAAATGATCAATTTAATTATTACAAAAAAGCCCACCCAGCCAGATAGGGAACTTAAAATAATATTTAATGCAAATTTCCAAATTTGAATCTGCTAAATATTTAGGCCAACTTAGGCTGAACAAATACATGGGCAAAACACATTAAAGAATCACTAACATAGCCACAGGAAATTTAATTAGTGTATATCCAATGTTTAAAGCACCTCATTTCCCTCGTAGGAAAAAGCTACAGCTCGTTTAAGTAAATCATTAGGACCTTATTAGCTGCTTGGCTGTGAAATATGGGGTTACGCCGCCTCAACACAATAAAAAGGTTCAAATAACACAGAATATATTTATTAGAGCAATATCAGAGACAGGCTGGTATACAAGTAATGAAAAAATTCATTAGCTTTTAAAAATGGACTGTATTAATTAAGTAATAATTTCTGAGAAATAAAGATCTTTATGAGAGTCTCAGTGGCCACGATAACCCCCTTATTAATGAATACCTGTATGACCCACTAGAGCCAAGGAAATATAAACAAACACGATTATCTTAACACCTTAGCCCTGATTTCATCCCAAGGCTGCATCAATTCTGTGCGTTGGCATCCCCAAGATTAAAAAAAAATTTATTAGCACAACATTTCTCCATCCGACAGATAATTCTGTTGAGGCTTTCGCTGTCGCTGTTTTCGCCTCTGCCGATTCCAAGGCAAGCCACTCATAGCATTATGGTGGAAACAAGCTCTTGTTAGTCAATCAGGCAATACTGCAGAGATGTGCTCGCTGCGTGGAGGCTTGTGGTGCTCTCTGCAACAGTTGGCGGGGTTGGAGTGGCGCACACACATTAAATTAAAACAGTATTAATACCTTTCTCGGCCCGGCGGAATTCTCTGATCGGCCTGGGACAAAAATTATGTACATTTAACAAAACTACCTAACCCAAGGAATTTCTTGCTCATTTCACATGAAATATTAGATCCCAGTGGAGCTGCCCGGATCTTAAAAAATACAAGATGATCTAAACTAACAACTACTAACGCTCTAAATTGTTCATACGCATCCCTGAGTAGTAATAATTTAATTCAAAATAAATACACAGGTTGTAGACAGATATGGTTCCTTCGGGGACAAAGGGCTCGGGCTGGAGGCGCGAGGCTCCAGGGAGCCAGCCGCCATCTTGGATCCCGGACTTCCCGCTCTGTCAATCTGGACACACGACCGCCAGCTTGTATTACACCATGTTGGTAGCCAGTATGCTGCCACCTTTGTAGCCAGTATGTCGCCATCGTGGACCAACATGTTGGTAGCCATTATTCAATTTTTATGAACTATTATTCCATGCTGTATCATTCCATGGTGTTTCTCTTGCATTCCGAGGGTTTTATCCATGTGCTTCCATTGTTTTATCTCCTACTTGCTATCTTTCTTTCTTCCCTTCCTCTCTTCCTTTGTCTCTTTCTCTCTTCCTTTCCTTTATCTATTTTTATCACATTAGTTTGTCATTTATTTACATTGGCTGTTGCTGGAGGATGCCATCGTGGTATATTTTGTTTGTAATTTGTCTCTCACATTCATTCGACCCACAATATTTGTTCTCTTCGGCTGTTGTTGGAGGATGCCATCTTGTTTTTTCCCTTTGTTTCCGACCGCCATCTTGGTTCTAGAGTTGACTGCTATGAGTGCTGGATGTACCCCAGTGTTAGTGAGAGAAATACACATACAGGTATACAGTATGGCATAAAATTTAACGACCTTTTCCCAAGAAACGGGGCTAAGGAATATGGATGCCTCAAGCCGAGTTTCGTCCTGCAACACTAAGTGATGACATGCAGTAACTTTATCTTCTAACTTTTAACCACATAGAGGATCTTGAAACACTTTCCAAGTTGCATCTGCAGTGTAATGTGCTTAAAAACAACATTGCTTTTAAAAATTACTTATTTATTCTAGGGAATGCGTGGAAATGATGTAAGTAGTACGTTTTGTGTGTAATTAAGTAAATCGACTTGTTTGTTATTTAATGAAAATCCTCAGGGTAGATAGTGATTAGGTAATATTTCTGTCCGGATATTTGAACATTTCTGAGATTTGTGATAAATTATATGGGATAGTTAAATAACTTCGTACGAAGTTCAAACGTTATGTAGTCGAGTTGAGAGCCAATGAGGACGAAACATACTTTTACTAAAGAGTTTTTATAACACCTGGATTGGTAGGGTATTAATATAAAGTTGTACATAGAATCGTTTAGTACATGTAAGTGTATTCAAGAAGTTTGTTGCTTGATTATTTAGTTAATAAGTTTGCGTATTTTGAACATGTGTTTTTCGTTTGGTTCCATGGAAAGTATGTTGGACATTTCATTCCTGTGTTTTAATGAGTGTCTATGAGTGTGGTTCATTCGTTACGAGTTGTTATGTGCGTGTTGTAGGACTTAGGGTATTAATATAAATTTTGAACATGTGGTTAGCTGATTCGTGGAAATGGGATAATTAGTTCCTTTTGTTTCATTCATATAATATGTCGGTAACAGGCTAAATTATTTTTATTGATTTGTGATTAAATATGTTCTGTTTGTTCTAGTCTAGGTGTGATAATGTCATGTATTTGTCTCTTTGCATTTCGAAACTACGAATATTTCATTGCGGTTAGATAGTCATTCGTTACATGTGTTTTATTCATTTATAATAAAACATCTTCTATTTGTAATGTCTCGTTGATAAATACAATTTAAAAAAAAATTCTGTGGTAAATATTTGATTTCGCCAAAATACTATACTTCGTTATTTTAAAACATTTATTTCCAATTACACTATTACATGTATCTAAAGCTTAGTATACTGTTTGACACCAGCCCAGGCGGACATGTCTTGGTACTACCCCTCAGTCGATCCAACACGGCAAACAGGAAGGAACTCCTATGCCCAGTCTCCCCTCCTCAATACCATTATTAACCCATACAGAGTATTAAACAATAAATTTATGTATACCTACACCCCCCCCCCCCACTTCCCATCAGTCCACCACCAACCTTTCAAGAGTTAACATCGATGCTGCTGCTCTCCAAAAAAAATATGACCCTTATGACACTTTTACACATACAAAATATAAAATCACACAAATTTTGAAATTAGAAAATTTAAAAAAATATTACTTTATCAATCAATCAAATTTCATACAATTAATTTCATTGAATTAGATTATCTTAATCCAATAATTTTATCAGATTAATCCAATAAATTTAATTGACCTGATTAATCTGATAAAATTAATTGATAAGCCTATTAATCAAAAGTGAGCTCAAACTCTCTTGCACCGACTACTTATGCCTCCTCTACCTTTCTGACTTGTGCGGAAGTAGGCCGCCAGCAGATTGCGCTTGAGTATGCCTTGCTTCTTCTACCGCTGACCCTTGGGTCGGAAGAACCTTACTCCTGCTGCATGCTCTACCAGAAGCCCTTCAGCGACTGCGGCAAAGATTACAAGACCTTCTGCAGACTCATCACCACCACCAGCTCCCAAAGTCGTCGTCAACTGCAGCCTTACCCCCTCTGATAACAGCAACCCCGTCTGGTAGTGGTTGACGATGGTCGCTTTCGGACATACCAACTCTCGCCTTACTTGCAGATAATAGCAATCTCAAAACCACTACCCTTCTGGTAGTGGTCGTCAATTGTCCCATCTGGACAACGGATAGTGATAGTTAACGACAGTTGTAATTAGATACCTAGCCGTAATGACTAATTCAGATCAGGATCAGGTATCCTTCACCTGAATTCTCGAAGGTTAACTTGCATTGCAACTTAGGAATGGTTCAGGAGGTGGTACGGGCAGCCAAGCATATTCTCTCCAGAATATACACGTGTTCTTAATTACTTCTGAGTACTCATCTCTCGGTGTAACAGTAATAATCCTACGTAGAAACCACGTCAACCAGAGTGAAGCAGGGACCTCGCTCACCAAAGTATTGTAATCGCACACCCATTAGAAGGCTACCCGTGCTGTGCACCATGTGTACGGTGTGGTAGGGCCACCCCCACTCGCAAGAACTCCACCAGTTGGCTAGCCAGTCAGGCTGACCTTTACACCGTCCACCATTCTGAACTGGTCCGGAAGGAGTAAGAGTTGGTTCTGGAGGACTGACCCCTGTGGATACCAAACCCAGGTGTCGTTGACATAAAACCCAAGGAAACCCAACGCTCTGTGCAGCTGCTGCCTTGGAAATACACAAGCTTGGGCCGTCACCTACTTCACTCTTGCAATGCTGGTAGTTGTACCCTCCTCATGAACTGCACTCAGATGTGTGGTGCTCATTAGAAGATTAGAAGGGCAGCTAATGCCTCCAAGACTAAAC
>CM057002.1:7404639-7745738 GCA_029891345.1 Dryococelus australis | reverse complement strand
GGATGGCAGTCCTGAGCACGGGAAGAAGAGGGCAGTTTCTGTGTTGGATATTGTGGTGGTAAGTTGAGTCGTGTGCAGCTGCTGCCAGTCGGTAGTTTGTTTTCTCACTGAAATTCATTGTACAGTCCACTAGTGACAATTTAATTTTAGTAGTGTTAAATTCACCCACAACACATGTGTTTGCCCAGAAGAGGCCGCAGTGTCTAGGTGTGTAGATGACATGGCGGTTTTTAATTTTCGGTACGAATGCTGTGAAGACTAAGCAGATTAAAAGGCTGGCTCCATCGATGGTGCGGTGGAGACCAAGGAGTGGGTTTTCCTTTGGCAAGAATACGGTGAAGTGGTAGAGCTAGGAGCATAGCTGTAACTGAGCAGGCTCGGCTATGTATCCGGCAACGGGTGTGGTGAATGACTGAAGACTGATCCTTAGCGAGCATCGCGGCCCACTATTTATACTCTAGCTGGGCCTACCTCTTATCTGGGTAGGGGTAGTCGCTAGAGAGAGGGTGGTGATAGCTTAACTTCTTGGAGATGAGGAGGCGGCAAAGTATACTAGTATAGCCATCTAAAGGCATGCAGTGGTACTTGGTCCCCTTGATCCATAGTCTCAGTGGCTGGTGAAAATAAAATCTGCAGGCTGGAACATCAATTCTTGCCGTAGCAAACAGAAAAATTTCTTAACGTCTCGTGGTGTGTCAACAATGGAAACTGCGTTGAAATCAGGGGCAGGGTTATACTTACTGATGAGCTGAAGTCCTTTATGCCATTGTTGCAAAGACATGCATCAAATGCCATTTTAATAACAGACAGCCTCTAAGTAAAATATTATTGTAATACTAACACTTAAGGGTAGCGAGTAAAGCAGCAACCTCATTCCCCCCCCCCCCCCCCCCAATTATCCTCTATCTCATCTCTTTCCTGCTTCGTAACTAATGTAAAACCTCTGTATAACAAAACTGAAGAGACTGAAGTTTTTTGTGTGATTGTTATATTAATTACAATGTGTTACTTTTCTTTCATGCAGAGAATTATGAATTTTTGTTGCGGTTGAATTGAATTCCATTTGTCCACTTTTATACAATTTCTGTAAGAAAGGTGTCTCATACATTAATTTCTCTTTCAAGCACATATAAAGTAAACCCTTGTGACCACTATAAAATTATTTCTGTAACAAAAAAACCACACAATTAATTACGTTTTAAACGACTATTACATAAATAATTTACAGATTCATGAATTTAGACATTAAAAATAACATGATGGCTCGTGTGAATGTTCTTTTTCCTTTTCTGAAATATACCAAAATTTTGATTTTTAGTTTTATATAAGTTTTGTTAATTAAATAGTGGTTATGTACTGAAGGAAAATAAATTGTAGTTTGCTATAAAGAGTACACAGTCTCTCATACAATCTTGACTGGACCAATCATAAATTCTGTTATAGAGAGGTTTTTATTATAAAGTTTTCACTATATAAAGGTTTAACATTACTGATTAAGTAATTCTCTAATGTAAAGAGAAACTGGAGCAAAGAGACTCACGGCAGTGATCTCGCCATGGTGTGGGTTATAGGAGTTAATTGACTGCGGGGCGTTGGTAGGCATGAACATCCGCACGGAGCCGTCCCTTGAGCCTGTGATGAGGCTTCCCAGGCCATGGTGGATTGCCGTCACGCTGTTGGTGTGCCCCAAGTCAAACGCCTGCTGGGACACACTTGTAGCATCAGTGCACTTTCTCAACAGCACAGACATTCATACACAATTCACCTCAGACTTCTGTTTTATGATGAACGTATCTAACTGCAATCATAGCCATACTGTAGAGTCTTCTTATGGACCACAATCTCTGAAGCACACTTATGAACTGTAGAGAAAATAAAACATAGAGTGTACATGTCAGTTACACAGTAGCGAACCACCCAGTCCCAAGACCAGCTACTTTGTCAACAGCCCTGTCAAAACTGTAAAATTTGAACTCTTGGCTATAATAACTATTTACATAAACATATCTTTTTAAACATTGTTGATACTCCATCTCATGGAGTTTTAATGTAATTAAGATATACTTAAAATATGACAAATAATTTCTCATATTTGCCAAAAACTAAAGTACACAAATATTACATCCCAGTTTCATTTTTCATCACATTATTTTGAATATACTAGTGGTAAATAATTTTCCGTTGTTGGGAACATATATAGAAGATTAGCAACAAAAGGTTAAAAAAAAAATTGCATGGCATGAAACTGCGTCACTATTAAGAAATCGGCATATTTCTCTTGTTGGCACATTTATTAACACCACAAATCACCTCTACATCTCCATTACTTCCTCCATAGACCAAGACATACAACACATAAAATATAATCTAAATTGTGCACAAGTACCTGGCCTTGGATTTATTGTACAGCCAGACATTATCTCGCAAAAAAACTCATACCAACCTTTGAATAACATACTCTACTCTTCACATGACAACATAACAAAAAATAAATGAAACAAATATTTTAACAGTCAAAGTGCAATTTTTGACTCTTTTAGCCTCTGCCCCAGTTGCCCCCTTAACCCCCTCCCCTTTCCCACACCAGAAGCCCAGAACACAATATTTGGTAATATTAACATACATAATATAGTTAAACTTTACACCTACCTTCATGACTTCGAAGCTCCCATCTGATGGGTTTAACAGATGCACATATCCTTTGCTGTCACCAACATACAGAAAATGTTGACATAAAGACAGTGACAGTGGATATGCACTTATTGGTATCTGTGGAACAAAATGGCAAAATATATACCAGATAAGGTATGATAACTTTTAAGTTTTTCAATACAAAATCAAATTCCCAACTATTCAAGAAATTATTAAGAAGTATTCTTTTTTTTTATTCGCTTTCTGGTACTTGCAGACAGGCGGCTTTTAGTAGTGTGACAATTATGTCGCCTGTCGCAGCATCAGGCGATTGTTGCTGAATCTTTCACACGAGCGTTTATTTGTCGCTCAGTTGCGGTCAATAGTACAATGGATATAGTTGAAATAGCATGCATGGCTGCTCTTGTCGTGTGGAGACGACGGTGTGATCGAAGGAGACAGTATTGGGTACACCCATTGAATTGTCCAAAATTGCATTAAGTGCCCTGCTCGATAGTCGAACTCCAAAATTTCCTCCAATCCAAATGTTAATAAGTCCAAAAATAAAATTAATGACTTTGCCAGGAATCAAGTCCGGTATCCCCAAAACAAAATCCAAAATTAACTTAAGTGCCCTGCCCGAGAAAATGCATTGCCATGGAATCGAACTCAGTAGTCCCATGTCCAAAAACTTTCGGAATATTCCTAAGATCACTATTTTCCAAAATTACCCCTGTCCAGGAATCGAACGCTGTAAACCAAAAATTTCTAAGTCAAAATTTTCTAATTGCACTCGCCATGCATCGAACTGGAAGTGTATATACCAAAAATAAATCATTACACTTGTCGGGAATTCAACCCTGCATCAGAAGTGCATGTGCCAAAAATACAAATTTCCCAAATTGCATTCATTGAGTATCATACCAGAAATTGAACCCCGTACCTGAAGTGCACTGCACTGGAAGCGTAAAAATGCAAGTGGAAGTGCATCGCGAAATCTAAGTCACCGGATGTGCAAAAATTTAATCTAGGTCTCGTCGTGCTAAAATAGAAAAGTGGGTCAGAAGTGCATCTATAAGTAGGTCAAAAGGTTACGGGTTCAAGGTCAGTTCAGTACAATCCAGCTCCTACGTCCAAAAAATATTACGATAACTTAAGTGCCTTGCCAGGGAATCAAACTCGAAATATGCTTCTTTGCTACTGAGCGACAGTTGTGTAGCTCGCATGAACACTTGCTTTGCAAACTCGCACGTTGTATTTCTCGCAATCAGTCGCCGGCGACTGTTCTGATGCTCGAAAAATGGAACATGTGGCATCTGGTAGCATCTGTGGAGCGACTATTCAGATGCTGCTACAGAATTATCGCTTGTGTGCACGATGCCATTTGATATATTATGTTCCATTTTCCCATGTCTTTTTTGTAGCAGCGACAGTTGACTAAAAGTCGCCCGTGTGTAGGGGCCCTTTGTGTGCAATATGAACAGTGTTAAACTTAGTAACATGAAGGCTTGAATACATAGAATAAAGTCCAAAAGTATTTTAACTATTTCTGTTTTGCAGTATGCTGCAGCAATAGCACAGGAGGTTTCTCAACTAAATATGGATGAAGTTAAGCTGCATAGCCCTTCACAACTTGCACCCATCGGTCCCTGAGATGGACACTGAATTTAGCCCATGAGCAAAGTTAACTGCAAATTACTTGTCACTTTAACCACAAGAGCCACGAACCACCTGTTGTAATACCAAGCAAGTGACTGGACTATTTCCTGGGCTGAGATATGTGATGGAGTTGACAAGCATACCTCCCTCACGTCCCTGTAGGCTTTCAGGTGCCGTGGCTGGCGTAGCAGCTACAGCACTAGCCTTCCACCAAAGAAAAACCAGTTTGACTCCTAGCAGGTCACTGGGATTTTGGCACGTGGGAATCATGTTGGATAATATTGCTGGCCAGCAGGCAATTTTCAGGGATCTCCTGTTTCCCATGTGCTTGCATTCTAGCGCTGCTTTACATCCCCCTCACATTCACACTCATCTGCTTTCAAGAACTCGAGACCTGCCCAAATCTCTCCACTATACATTTCCATCGAGGAGCTGGGCATGGTCACGAATACAGGTGATGGGAGGCTGTCAGGCACAATGGCAATCTCAGCATCTGACATTGCTACCATTTGTTCCAACTGTGAAACCTCATCTTACTAGGCATGAACATGGGGAGTGATCCATCCAGCATCGTCACTGCTTCTAAGTCATTACCATCTCGGGAACAAATTCTTATGCTCCTCACTTCCTGCTGCCTTACCTAATGCTCTTGGAGTCTGGAAGCAATTACATTGAAGCTTAAATGTATTCCTTTTATTTGTGAGGAGCATAAAGCCACAGCTTCCCTTCATGCTCAAGCACCCTGAAGTCACTATGGCCTGAGCTTCAACCAACCAGCACAGCTGATGTCCAAACTCTCCAGGGACAGGCTGCCAGGTGGCCTCAGCATCATGGGGTGCAAAACAACTGCTCGCTACTGGTACTCATCTAGAATCCCCTTCCCCGTGCCTCCTTGGGGATCAGTCCCTACCACTTTGGATTTGTAGAATTTTTGCAGCAACCTACACTAGATTTTTTACACAGTTTTATCAACTGACAATACACAGGAAATTGCTTTGCACATTTTCTTGCATTGGTATTGTTTGTCTGCCATGGCTAGTTTTACTGCTGTAATTACCTGCAAGGAAATATTACTTCTTCCCAACAATAGCACATGGCCGGACACCACAAGCGACAGTAGTCGAGTTGCATGCATAAACAATCAACCACCTGAGGGGTAGAGGATGGGTGGAGTAAATAGGTATCGACTAGCATAGTCAGTGAGGGAGTGGAGGGGGTGGATGTGCTACATCTAGTACAGGGCTCATCAAGAGAAATGCAATGTGCAACAAAATAAAAAATTGAACAAATTAATTTTTTGACAGATTTCCCTCAAATTGTCTACTGTACTTTTTTCAACCAAATTTTTCTCAGTTCCTCAAAAAAAAAAGTTGTTATACAAAGACAGATGCTCTAAACCAGGTCAATACACTGATGTTCTACTGTACACAGTGACACGTACCACTCCTACTACTAATCAACTACAATTACGACTCATCGCATCGCTTAGTTTCCTACTTCCACTGCTACAGACGTAAGAAATACATACAGAGAATATTTTCAACATTAATTCTCGGCTGCCTACTCTACCAAGCAACAGGAACTTATAAGCAAATTCTCGTCACCCGAAAGTTATGCAACCCAGGTGGCACCCCACCCCGCGCTGAGAGTCCACAAGTTACCCAGACCTCGGGCAAGACAGAGCGCTACCAACGAAGCAGAAACGCTGACTACTACTGACCAGAGTTTTTCGACTCTCACGCCAACCAGACAGGATGATCGCCCTCCCCGCAGCCCGCGCCGGCAGCCTACAAGCTTCACCTATATAAGTCCGGACGCTGCCGGGCTCGGGCAGTCATTTTTGTTTCTTCTCTCGTGACATCCCTGAGCATTGCTTAGTGCTAGGACATATCAGAGAACTTCTAAGCTTTGAGTACGCTCCCAGCGGCTACTTCACCATTGACGATCAGTCAACCCGACAACCAGCGAACATGCTTACCAACATGTATTAAATTCACTTTATCTCCTCTAGATACCTTACTAGAACAGTTTAGTAATAATATATATTTTACCGTCTAGATTTAACTTTCTCCTTTACAACGTAGAACCAGGTCGCCTACACCTGGCAAGCGTAGTTTCCTTCAGCACTCTACTGCTTGGTAGGGGGTAGCATGCATCACATGTTTATTGACTCCTCAATAAACATAGTTACATAAATACTTCAGCTTTTTCTTTTATAGAGATTCTTACTATTTGCCCACTAGAACAGTTTACGACATGTACAACTGACAGGAACCGGGACTTTTTATATAACCGAATTAGCTTTTACTATGGGCGCCCTTCAGGACCCCGTCAGTTTTCTCACACACCCATTACACAGCCATCTGTTGCTTTCCAACTGTCAGAGCACTGTCTAGTGCTGGCAGAGAGGAACAGAGGAGCCACAACTACTAGCAACACCGTCATTCAAGGAGGGGCGACAAACCCAGGTTACTTCTTTACACCAGAGCAATGATAGTGCTGCGGTAAATGTAACTTGAGTCCTGCCACTCGTTCGTGAATTAACACACATCCAGTGGAGGCATTGGTGATCCAAACAGCTCCCTGTCTCTGATCAGCCCGCATAGCGTGGGGGATCAGTGGAGACTATTACCGAGCCTGTGTCAGCAAGCCAAAACCAGACATACACTGTAAGGTTGTTCTTCGTTAGGGTGCACCCCGTATATTGCAAACAGCAACTCTATGCCCTACCAGGTGAGGCATGGCAAAAAGTGTAGGGAACAAAACGCAGCATTCCTTGCCACCATACAGTTGAGTGCATTACCTCATCCCACGGAGGAAAGGCAGGCGGAGCGGGACCGCGCCGCCCAACTTAGACACCAAGCAGTCACGCCTGCTCCGGTACTTCTAATATATTTGTCGCCTTGCTTGGGCATCCATCCTTCGTACCACTCTGATAAGAGGGTTGTTAAACCATACTGAGACAGGGTACGGCTGGGCAAATCCGAACTTCTGGAGCTGTGAAGCCAACAACAGGAACTGCCGCTTCAGAGTGAATAGAGCTAGCCACTACTGGGAGAAACCCAGATCGACCACAACACCCAAGACGACAGCATAAGTAAGTTGTAACCAACACTCCTCGCCTCCCGCCTTGTAACCCGAGCCAATCACCCCGCTTTTGGTCTAGTGGAAAAATCCTCGACCAACATGCCTGTCAGTCTAACCGGGCATGTGTCAGAAATGACGAAACACATTGGGACCACGATGCACGCATACTTATTTGTTGTCACTGTGCCTGATTCGGTCTACCAATCTGTATACAGTTTCCTGTTAGTTTCATGTCAGAAGCTAGGCACTCACTAGTGAACAATCTATTGCCATACTGCAAGGGTGTTGAGCCTCTGTAACATGAAGCAGTTGGAGTTCACAACACACAAAAAGCTATACTTTTGTATATGGAAAATTTTTGATTTTCCAGGATTATACCTGGCTAAGGGTTCATGAATAACCAATATTCATGGTTAAAGCAATGTACAAAAATTTGTTTACATATTGCACTTGACTATTATGTAAACAAATAATTCAGTCTTATAGGAATTCCACTTTTTAAGAGCCAGTGTGTGGGACTATGACATAAGTGAAATTAACAAAATCCTATACATAAAATCCTGTATCAGTTGATGTGTGAACGACTGCATGAGAATTTCATGTAGGATATTTTGACAGCCTACATTTGCAAAACAGACATCTGAGAAATATGCGTGCAGGAAGAGTTCGTAGACAAAAAGTTTAATGTTTTTATTTTATATTGTTACAAAACAACAGTTATTAGTGTAACAAATTACATTTTTTCTAGAACAATGAGTAGGAAATTAAACTTGTCGCCTCATTGCTCACCTTTAGTGAGAGTGGTAGTTAGAGGGTGGGGCCGAGAAACTTCCCCCCCTGGACGACAATGGAGCCATGGTCACCGCTTGAACAAGGTTTTTCCTGGTGCCTGGGTTGCTGGCTTTGGCCACTTCTATGATCGTCCATTGAGCCTTGGGAGACATGCTTGCGAGCGATGGGCAAGTGGGTGCTCTGGTGGGAATATGAGCTAGTGTGATGTTAAGGAGCCTGATTACGGTGGTAACGTTGGCTGGCCGGACGAAGGTTGGCATCTTCTTCGGCAGTGTAGGTGGCAGCGGAGACAATGCATGAGATACGTGTCAGAAGAACTTCAAGAAGGAGCTTGCTGAGCTGGTGGAAGATCCTCTCTAACATGCAGCCTCCTCTCTTGTAGTAGTATTCCTGGTTGTCAACTGGGCCATTTTCCCTCAATACCCCAGCCTGAGTTAGCCCTTGCTTCACAGCTTTGCCCTGCCCAGCCCTATAATGAGGCAAAAGATGGTGGGGGTAACCAGTTAGGATGATAGTGGGTGGCCAGAAAGGGATAGAGACAGCCTGATGAAGTGAAGAATGCAGAGGTCAGGTGATGTGGGAGGCCTGTACTACTGGTCTTCAGTCCAGTGACTTAGCACACGGGACGACGTGGTCTGACCCACATACCAAGCTATAGAGGTTACAGTACAAGGCTAAGGGCATGCACTCCTGTGGCTCCATGGGGTGCGGGACGTTGCAGTCAGACCCAGGTATCACGAAGAGTGGGGCTTCTGTTGGGGGTTGGCCTATCATTTCCAAGCAGATAACCTGGCGCGAGGGACGTCAAGGTCAGACCATGGCACTTACTGGAAGTTTGATAGTCCACGGGACAACTTCTCTAGTGCAAGCTTCCTAGGCTGCACTTTGAAACAGTTATCACTAGCAATGAAATGGATTGTGGTTTCGGCTAATGGCTAACCCTACAAGAGTCTTACTAGGACAGGTGTCGAACCGGAAGAGAAGAGACAAGGTGTAGAATTACTGGGTGCTGGAAGAGACGACTTGACCAAGTCAGATTTATGCCTGTTTTACTGATTGCTTAATCAAACACACATAAACTAGCCTGTCCCCTGACTGAGGCCTCAAAGAATGGTCATAAGTTGCCATATGGTATCTTACTTAGTCTTGGAAGACGCGGTAACGCAGAGGTGATGGCGACCTCAAGACTGCGGTACTCGCACTCGTGATAGCTGAGAGTAAGCTAAAAGGTAGCTGGAAGCGCGGCGGCTTCGGTATGCTGGCAGGCAGCGAGGCAGTGTTGTGCAGAGTAGAACTCTCGACTGGACTGCAAAGGCAGAGACGTCTTGAAAAAGTCTATGGTTGCTCAGGCAGCGTAACGTTCTGAAAAGGCGAGACGCAAAGTCTGGTAGCTCTCAGGCAGTGTGACGTTCCATAGAAGACTGGCGTGAGACAACGCTGGATGTTAGGGCAGAGTAACGGAGTGCTACTGAACTGGCGTGAGACGGCCTCGAACTGAGGACTGCGGGTCCTATTTATACTCAGCTCACAGGGCCTGCGTGGGGGTTGCAGGGTGTGGACAGAGTAACAGAGAGCGGTGGAGACTTCCCCTCACGTACCAGCCGCTGGAAGGATAGTGTGTGGCAACAGGATGCGAAGCAGGTTGCAGCACAGCAGGGAAGCCATCCCTGGCTTGGAAGGTGCCCTGTAGCGTGTATGGCATAACTACTCTTTTAGGGGGAGGGGGGGAACACAGCTGTGGTGAGGCTAGATGAGAGAATGACGTCGCCCATGGCACGTCAACCTAAATGAAACTAAAACCGCATGCAATAGTTTAGCTTCATAAAAATGTACTTTAAAAAGGATTTCAAAGATATAGTTTTGCGACACAGCAGCGAAATAGGCTACTTAGCTTTCACCAGTTGGACAGTGCATGTAGCTCGCTTCAGAAGCCACACTCCAAAAAAAATTTCTAGTTTTTCATGTGTAAAATACAAATAAATTCCCTGCATTTTACATTTTCCGCAAACTCTACAAATATTTTAACAAAACGTATTTCCCAGTGAAGTGAATCTGCTTGCAAATAATTTGGATTAGGTCTGCAATCACAAAGCCTTTCTGAGGCTGGCTCGCCATTTTTTTTGTGTATCCCTTCCCCTCCCACTTCAGCAACAACGCAAAAATAAAATTGATTTATTTATTAGAACCACACATCAATTGGCGATGAAATTATTTTTGCGACAAATATAATTTACTTTAAAGTGATATATTGTCATCCAGTCACATGCGGTACCATAGTTAATTTATAAATAGCCTCTTTGTGGGTAGAAATTACTGTAAACTACCCGATCTCACCTTTTTGATGAGTAGATGCCACTTTTAATTGTGAAATACTTTATTACTATGAATGAAAATGTGCTAATAATATCCCCAAATGCCTAATATTGCCAAGTTTCACTATTCACAGTTAAAAAGTGTGTAAATATAGTACTCACACCTTTAATAACAAAAAAGAAAAACAGTACCACATCATTCAACAGCTGCCTGGAAACTGAAGTTAGCTTTGAGCTAGCATTAATCACATGTGCATGGTTATTAACCGCAGCAGTGTTCGATATTTGACTCTGAACTGTTGGCTTCACTGTTAAGCAGCAACCCGATTACACAGCCTCCAGTAAAAATGGGAGTTAACTTATTTAGTAATTGTTTGCGATAATGACTGTTTATAGGGTTCCTTGGAAAGCATTGTGTTTATGAACCCTCAGAAGCATAGTGCTACCTTGCAAAACAAACAAACGAACAGCAGAAAACCTACACCCAGGATTAAACTAAAAACCCCAGACCAAGCCAGTAATCAAACCTGGAACTGGCACATCCTAATTATCATATCTTGATTAAAAAGGAATTAACAAATTTTTTTTCACACTTCTTTGTGTGTATGACTGTCTAAGAAAAAGTTAAATTAGGTTTGTCACTGATCATACGTGTTAGATGGACAAGGCTTTCCTGCTACCAATAGTAAGTAATATATAAAATTTCTGTTGTTTCAGTCCATCTCTCTTTACATGCTCTGGCAAGCACTTCACTTCCCTAGCATACCTTATCTAATGATTTACTTTCTTACTGAAGCAGGAAGTGCATCCATAAAGGATATAACACTTTTTGATTGCAATTATAAAATTTTCAAGTATAAACAGTGATGCAGGATGCACATTCTGACTATACTACAAATGACTTTGTCACATCTGAAAGTGCCTTCACTTCATACGAGGCGTTGTTAGAACAGTACTGTTAGCTATTCGACTGCCTACAGGATATGCCCTTGTCGTGGGGGCTATTAGACACACGTCAGCTTATACTGTTCAACTTAAGTCAGACGTCACATCAACCCTCCCCATATGCGATATTGTACTATCAGCCAAGCAGCCAAGGCCGCCTCCCAAGGTTACGTAGTTCCACTGCGGACCAAGAGATGACCCAAGCAGCGCTAGAAGACAGCTTTGCTCGGGCGGCCGAGCTCATCACCACCCCCCACACCCCCTCGTCATGGAGGGCCTAGGAACAAGACGAATATAAGTCTGCACCAGCCCAGACACGCCAGTTGCAGTTGTTCTTCAGCTCCGACAGCTCGCTCCACCACTCCTCTGGCAACCTCGAAGTCATAGCGACCTACCAGAAGTTCTTCACCCCAGCTCCAGCAGCCTCCGAAGACGTCTTCAACACCTCTTGCCTTACCTGCTGGTAACGGCAATTGCACTGCCCCTCTGGCAGTCTTGGCATGACCACTACCCCCTCTGATAGTGGCCCTCAGCGGTCCCTTCTGGTTAGAATTACTTAGGGTCAGTTATTTCCATAGCTACCTAGGCAGATCGCCTTATTCAGTTTAGGACCTGGTCTCCTTCACCTGGATTCATGTAGTCTAACTTCAATTCAGCACCAGTTAGCTAGGAGGTAGTAAGGGCCACAGTGTTTATTCCAGACGGAATAAATACGAGTTTCTTTTAAACCACTGCATACTATTTCTAGGGTGTTTGTTCCTTCGTCAGTAGACGAACCACCAGAGCAAAGCAGGAGACTGAACACTTGAATCTCTAATTACAGCAACTAATGTAGGACTGCGGTCTCCCTTCACTGGGTGCACGTACGTCGAAAAACCATATAGTCGACGGCCACCCATACTGTACACCTGGTGTGCAGTAAAGTAGAGCCCCAACCATTAGTAACTCAATCGAAGAGTCATCTGACCGCTAGTCCAGTTGACCAAATCCATCCACCATGCTGTACTGTCACCAAAGGGAGCAACATACTTAGTCTGGTGATTTGCCAACACTTGGACCCAGACCCACTGTCGTCTGACACCCAGAGGACACCCAATGCTCTATAACCACCACACCTTGTGTTGCTGGTTAGAGAAGCACCAAGTATAACTCTGATCTGTTTAGGTGCGACGTTGGTTTTACAAATAGCCAAGGAACTTGTCACCTGCTCTTCTCTTGTAAGGCTGTCCGTTGTATCTGCCTTATACCATACACCCAATGAAGTGGTACCAGGTTGCACAACAGAAAGGAAAGTACTACAGCCGATGCCAACAGGAGCTGCAACCCAGTTCCAGCTGTGCTTTGTAGTGTAAGCCCACAGGAACGAGCTCAAGCTGCCTGTCAGCTGGACAGGTCTCACCTCCCACTCACACTTTATTTCAGCCTCTCATCAAGACCGCTGGCTGACCTCACCCAGTGGTAAATGACATCTGTCAGTGACATCACATACTGCTACGACTCGCCAACCCCTGGTTCCAGTATAGCCGGGCCAGCAGCCCTCCACGTGCCCAATTCAGCTCTAGCTCCAGTCACCAGCTGCCACCTCAGCAGCTGACGAAGTAGCTACCCTGGACCCCATCAAGCACAGGTAAACCAGTGGCAGTTTGCCGACCCATCCGCGGAACCATCAAAACCCCTATTGACGATATACCTTGCCGCCAGGCCACGCACCCGACCTTGTGCACCCGTCGAGGCCACCTCAGTCGGCAATAAGATAAATAATTTTTCTAATTGTACGTGTCTCTGACTTACACAGTAAAACCTTGCACGACCATGACAACCACTCTCAGCCAAAGGCCATCACACATCAAGAGTTTTCATGGCACCCAAGGTTGGGCCTGAGCGATTCACTCGTCTCGCGTCAATAGGTAAAAATGCATAACAAACAAAAAAAATCATAAATTCTGAGACACCTTCCAACACCCACAGGTGGGAGTGACAAAATGTGCCTCACTCAGTCACCCAGACAACAATCACCCCCAACCCCGCCCTTGGATGAAGTTAGACATGCTCAACATTAAACACCCATCTGTACCAGGGCCCGTCCACGATATTGTAGGAGATTATAATTAAATTACTTCAAAAATACACCATACAGCTATATAGATCCATTACAGTTATGAACAAAAGAATGTTCTCAAATTCAGATCTCTAGTGGCAAGAAATTTTATTATTTAAATTACACTCCATAAATTTACGTGGCATTCCAAAAAGTCTCTGGAAAGCACATTAAAATACTGCATTAAAAATTTCTCTTGGACATGTTTCACTAACTGCGACCAATTCCAATAATTTATGGTAACATTAAAAGCCACCTCAGAGTAGCCACAAGGTTTGCGATCTGGTGAGTATTAGTTACGGCGTTGCGTGTTACATTCCGGTAATGAAGAAATAGCCAGTACCTTGGCAGCAGCCCTACCATGGGCCTGATGATGTGAAGAAACCAGCCTGATCATTCGGGCAACGACGCAAAGCAGGTTGTCGGGCCGCCTCTGACTGCGACGCCGTCGTGTCGCACTTTTCAACTCTCGGAATTCTACCCAGCTGTTTTCGCCCCACCAACGGAGTCTTCATTCCCATCGCACAGCACTTTCATTATGCCGCTCTTTCGCTACACACTCGCTCCCATATTAAGTTTACCGCTGCAACCAGGACGTGGACATACATGCCCGGCATAAGTTTTGGCTAGCGGAACAGTCAAGGTTTTTCCCCGGCCAAAATGACTTCCACCATTTAGCCCAACAATTTTACCAGCAGACAGTCCAGTAGCACAGGGCGCAAATCCTAACGCGTCCGCAGTTACCACAAAGTCAGGGATCACCTTGACACGTTTTACACACCAAAGTCCAGTAATTATATCAGTGACTTTCCTCGTTAAAATAGTGTTACAGACATTTGGCGATCTCCAACCGTCTCTACACAGTGTTTGAAACTTCAGCACATACTTTTATTAGCAGCGGACAGTTAATTTCTCCCCAACTGCGTGCCCTCAATAACGTTACTCAATTTATATATTTCTCATCAGTTTTACACATGTTTTCCAGGGAGAGTTGTGTCTAACGCAATATTAAACGCCAGCTTAGTCTAGTCCCGTGCAGACCCATTTCTCCAAGTTGATTTTCGTTCCACGCCTCGCTTGTTCGCGGGAAAATTCCGTCACAATCCGACAAGACACATCTGGCTCACTATCGTACAGAACGGGCACAATCCAAATATAAGTGAGACGACAGCGGTGGAAATCCTGTCGCAGTCGGACCTTACGCACACACCGTTCATTCTCTCTAACCCGACGCTCGCTGGTAACATGCATAACTGGCCCACCGGTGCGAAGTTCCCGTGACGACCAACAAACACTTTCCGGCCGCGCGATCATACTTCAGTCCCGCCTCACGCATGCCACCGGTGCTCTGGCATGTCCCCGCGATGTCACTCGGGACATGCCAGAAGCGGCACCTTGTGGCCGCTCTTTACATAACGGCGGTGGAACAAGGAACTACATATGCCATAATCAGCTCAACCTATAACATAATCATTACCCAGAAATAACATTCACTGATAATTATCATGCAGTAAATAATGATAACTATGGTTAAATGCTTTAAATAGTTAGATAAAATAATTACAATGTATATACAAGCAAATGATTAAATGGTAAATGTATGACCGGTCATTATACATTTATTAACACACATACTAAAAGGTACCAGCGCAGTAATACCAACCGCTATAAAATTACACTAAAAATTTATACTAAAAATACACTGGCAATTCCCAAATCATCACACTATAATCTTGAAACAAGGTATTTATCAATTAAATTTTTCTAAAATAAAACCAATCCTCACCGGATATTCCAACACAATGCCCTGCTTATAGGCCTTGCCAGCTCGCTGATCGTACACGGAAATAGTTTTGTCCTCGCTGGCGGACACTATCCAGTGTTCGAGGTTGGCGAGCGCAAGTGCTGCACTCGAGTGGCTCCTGTATGTGCAGATCTTGTTGCCACCAGCACGTGGGTCAAACAGGTACACGTGACCCATGTACGTCCCTGCCGCCATGAAGTCAGCAGAACACGTCACCGACAGCACAGAGCACTTCACGCTGTTGGGAATACACAGAGTGTATTATCGACCTACCTCGGTGCTGCACTGTCACCACCACACAACGCTGCCCGATACACTAGTCCATGAATGCTCTAAGCTTCAGGCACATAAAACTAGCACAACAAATTAGTTTTTTGATAAGAAATTTATAGTAATTTGATGTATAGTCTATTCACAGCTTATTCATACTTTTTTGAATTAAACCTTTCAAAAATCACTGTATGTATTGTTACGAAGTCATTTTTGTGAGTTTATTTTTTATGCTCTATTTAATTTATCTGGGGAGTGCTCTATTTTTCTTATCATGCATTAGGTAATTTTAGGCAATGGATTTTAGGAATTTTGAATAATGTTGTTCTGGTTAGGATTATTTTCTATTGATCCTAGGCATGGTTCAGTTAGTTGTGGTCATTTTGGGGTTAGGTGTGCCCTTCTTTTTATTTGCTTAAGCAAGGCCTTCTTTTTGGTGTTTTGGTAATGATTTAATTACTTTAATAATTATAATTTTGGATTTTTGGTTATAATTTTGGAAAGTCGTTTTGCTTCTATTTTAATGTTCGTACATTCCAGTTTAACATAGTAGTCGTGGTTTGTTTGGATTTTATTTTGTAATACCTTTCTTAAATTCTTTTTAATTGTTTATTATTTTCTACTCAGGGGCCTTAACTTGTTTGTAATTGAAGTCATTTACAATTTGTTTTATTCTTTTTACTTTTTGTGAAAGGTTCAGGCCTTGTAATTCTATCTGGTTCAGGATGGGTTTTAATTACTTTAAAAAAGGTTTGGGAAATCAGATTGTTAGGTCGTTTACTTTGTCTTCTCGGAATCTTCCTTTTAAACTCGCAATAGATGATTCCAGAGCTGCTATAGAAATTATTGGCCTTTAGTGCCTCAGCACTTTTGGTATCCGCTACAGCTGTGATCCACTTCTTGTTTCCGCCGCTGCATCTGTAACGTGCTGATATAATTTATTACAAACTGTTTTATGGTGCACATGTGCTGTAAGTTTATGGAGCTGTCAGCTGACTGGGATTTTTTTAGAGTAAACAGCTGTGTAATCGGGGTCCCTCAAGGGAAAGAGAAGAGGATTTGTGCTGCGGGCAGAGAACAGAGTGCAAGGGAAGTGATCTAGTGCTGAGCATGTATTTGTAAGCGACCGCACTTGTGTGAGGAGAGCAGTGATTGGCTGAAGGCCGGGTGATGCGAGCGATGACGTCAGGTACGGCTTTGTTATTGGAAGTCAGCTGTAGAGGGAGGTCATTTTTTTAAAGAGTCGTAGTAGGAAGAGTCAAACGCACTCTCGGGAAGTCACACGAAGAAAGTAGAGCGAGAGAGAAGTCTGTTGACGAAGGTCGTAGGCACGCCTGGAGGATCCTAGTAGCCCTAACAGCATGTATGCCATAAAAAAGAATAAGTAATCTTGGTTATGTAGTTGTAGTTTTATTGTAGGGGATCCAGTACTTGGCTTCGAGTTAAAGTTAAGTTTTTAGGACTTTATGTTTTAAGGTAACTTCGGTGAGGAGGACCTAATGTGTTTTTTTAGTATGTGAATCCATTTTGTTGACTGCGACAAAGTTATTTTTGGTGAATCGGTAGTTCAGGGCCTTATTGTCTAAATTAGAGTAAAATAGTGTCTAAACTTTTTCTAACTTGTGTAAACTGACGTCTTCCTCCTGTCTGTAAATTTGTGTTCCAGTTGCAATAAATGTTAAAGGCTATGACAAATATAGGTTTGAATTTTAGATTAGAGCATGAAATTGCAGTTTACCATGGCGGTACTAAAATGAAGTGAAGTTCATTCAACATTTTGTGATTTTGTGTTGTGAGGTTATTAATTGGTGTAAAAGACTAAGGTTAAACATCAGAGGTATTCAATTGTTGGTTGTAAGTACAATATTTGGGAAAAAGATGATGTGTGCCGCTTTCCTGTTACTCTAAAATGACTATGACTAATCAGCCGCACGTATTTCAACCCGAGGAAGTGTCAATTCCATCAAAATCTTTCACGTGTGTCCTTAGATTGCTAGTACCTTGGAGAGTGATTCTAAACTTGTAAATATAACGTTGCGAAAGCCATCAAGAAGAACACCCCCACATCCCCCCTCGCACTGAGAGCCTACAAACAGCCATGTGTGAAACCACGTCACACCTCTCGCGCCAGCCTTCCCGAACTGTGATGACTCACATGGGTAAAACTATCATGAATCACCCAGAATAAGAGAAAGAGAGAGCGGGGGTTTTACCCCTGCCCCGACAGACGTCATTAGCCCAAGGCCAAGAGCACTATACAAGTCTGTGCACGCCTGGGCTCAGCAGTTATTCTTTCTCCAGTAGCTCGCTTACACACTTTGTGTGCTGGGGCCTTCTACTGCTCAAGTCTTTGGCAGCCACCAGAAGCTGCTACCATTGATGTTACCAGAGGCTCCTGCAGCCTTTACCAGAAGCTCCTGTTGCAGCCACCTCCAGTTACCTGAAGCTTCATTGTCGACAACCACCACCAGGTACCAGAAGCTTCCATTGTCGACAACCACCATCTAAACAGAAGCTCTTCTTCTACACCAGCCTACACCACACCTTCCACTGCTTCTCCTCCAGGATCAGCAGCCGGCTATACTTGCCGGTAGAGGCAACTACACTCACTGTTCTAACAGTAGTGATCCCTTTTTTCTATTATCTGTTATAGACGTCCCTTGTATAGGGACAACTGCGACTGAGTTGTTATCATAGCCATCAACGCCACTAGATATCTTGGGTAATTTAGGAACAGGTCACCTACACCTGTCTAGCGTAGGTTAATTCCATATTCACTCTCTGCTTGGTTAGGAAGTAGTACACGTCACTTGTATTTAATACGCCTAATAAATACAGTTTGTTCTTTTCCGAAAAAGCATCTGTTCTAGAGGTATTTCCCTTGACCACTAGGAATATATCTACTGTACGTCGTTAACAGAGACTGGGTTTTAATATAGCAGTACGAACCTTAGAGTAGGACTGCACTACAGTCCCTTCAGGAATCCGCACAACTAATACATACACCACTTGACCCAATAGTGGTAGGAAGGCAGCCCATGCAGTTCAACGCTTTAGGTCTGCGCGCCAGTGGCGGAGGACTGATTAAAACACCGAACTCGTGCCAGCAAACACTATTGGAAATACACCTAGATAGGGATCTGTCTCGTGTTCATGACGATCAGCAACCTCTATGCCTTTTGGTAGAAGGCAAGGCTCACAGAGGAAGGAGCAAAAGGCGGTCGGTCTATACTGCTGCCAAGCAAACGTGCATATTATACCCGCCTACTCCTAATAGGCAAGCCAAGCAGGACAGTGCAGCATTGGCCCGCCTTCTGGAAAGACGTTCATCTCCAGTATTTAATTATATTAATTTCCCTGTGTACATCCATATTGCCAGGGAATACCATCCTGTTGTATAAGGTCTGATACAGAGTACAGAGGTAAGATAAGGTACGGGGCAGCTAACCCCAGGTTCTGGAGCTAAGTCCCTGGAGTGGAGTCAATGGTACTGTGTTGGTCGGCAAGGTACCAACGTCCATCAGCTTTACACCAGAATCACCGGTTCGAGCCAGCCAGCACCAGCTCCACCGTCATTGACCAAAATAACCCCTGGTAAGGCAGGTACGGCAAAACAGACTAGAATCCTGATTAAACCAGTTGCCACTCCAGTAGAGGAAAACTTTGTTCCCAGTCGCCAACCGACTCATCCAGTATGAGTTACTGGTAATAAACGTAGCTTAGACGTCTAACCAGCACTAGCAAAGCGTGCATGACCTTACGCAGTCAAAACGACATTGACTGTGCATACAAATCTATAGCCAGACACGCATCAAAGTAATAATGGATAATTTATTCAATTTATTTTTAAGGATAAGTATTGGTATGAAAAATTATTTGCTTGTAGTTCCAAAAATTCTTAAATATTATTCGATTGTTTAGATAAAAGAAACTAATTTTGATTTAACTATCTTCCTTGTTGTAAAAAATTCAATACCAAAGCTTTACACAAAAATGTATTTTTGTTTATTTACCTCGTGATACTCATATTTTTATAGAAATTTTATTTATTTGGATTTATTAAATTGTACAGTTTTTCTGAAACTCTCATCTTTTATTTTTAAACAATTAATAATTATGAATTTGATTTAAAAACTAATTTCTTGAAACTATTGGTTTAATTTTGAGTGTGACTATTTATTTAATTATTTAACTTTTAACCATCCTGTCTGTGACCTACCTCTTGCATTAAGTGTTACAGCTCTACCATCATGTTGATTTAGTTTGAAAGTATTGGTCTTCAAGGCTGCCCCAGTTTTAAGAGCCTTGTGGTGGTTGCCCCATGTGTTTGAGAAGATAGCTCGGAGATGTAGGATGGAGACAGTTTATTTTATAAAGTGTTTTTGTAGGAGATAATTTGCAGCTAAAGATGAGCTGTGGTTTACTGGTTTTGGTGGAGTTGAGAGACAGTGTCTCAAACGTTTAAGATGTTACGAGTCGACGAATCTTAGCATGTTGCTAGCGTAGAGGTAGAGATGCACATCCAATCTCTCTTTTACCAACCCCCCCCTTTTCACTTCAGTATGATGTGCTTGGTTGTTTCACAGGCGTTTTACCTTATTTTTGCTCAAACTGAGCTTTTACATATATTTTATCTACACATTACAGTATTTCATTTACAATTTATATGAATACAAACAGAGATAAAATAGGTTTGGTGGTAATGCCTAGTAAAAAATAGTTCTTATGCAACACATTTGAGATGATTGGTTCATCTCAGGACATTGGGCAGTGTAATTTGGTGTTAAAATATAGAAGTTAGCATGCCTACACTGTCGATCAGGCGCTTTGGACACAAACGTAAATAGACATTGCTTTAATAGTATAATTTTATAATTATTAATATTCCAACTGGTTGGAATTCAGTAATTTAATATTGTCAATTTACAATAATTATATTTTATATACATACGTTGTAATACTGTTTTATATTCCTAGATTTGGGCTGCGAGTTGGTTTTCACAACTGTGAAACAACAGGTGTTCGAATACGACCAATGGACAGCTAATATGATGTGTGTTATGCCTAGTTCCCGAGGTTACGGATTCTTCTGTTAGTGACACATTTTTAATAGAATTTGGCGACAAGAAAAGTATGTTTAAAGATATGTCAAATTTACGTTTCTATGTGAGTAAAGTTACTATATTTCGCATAAACAATTTAAGGGAAATCTGTACCATTTCAAGACATGGATAAGTGTCAACTGGGAACATAATTAACATTAGTTACATTGAAAACAGGTGCTGTTAAGATTTTTGCAAGTATCCAAACAAGAGTCACGTATTAGTCTCACCCCTCTTTGAACTTACATGAGTGTGCCACAGTAGGAACTGCGACCATAGAAGATTTAGCACACTGGGAGCTGTTCCCCAGTGTCAAGCATGCAGGTACTGTGAGGATGCAAGAATTGTATGTGCCAATATTCCCGCCATGTTTTTGACATTGAATCAATTCATTTCAGACACTATCATTTTGCAAAGGACGTGTCAATATCTTATAGCAGATATTTGTCATCCAGCAAAGTACATTTGACGCTTTCTACCTAGCTGGCCAACAAAATATAAATTTTTATGTATACCTATATACCAGATATATAAGGTTTTATTATCAATTTTATACAGAATTTTATATTCATTGAATATTGTAATAATTGGTCATCATAGTAAATTCCTTTTTTTTATTAAACTATTATTGTTTGGTTTAACACTATAAATTGCCTTCACATTCAAGCAGGAACAGTTAATGCGCAATTGTCTAACATCAAAATGACCTGTCTGTATGCATTGTAGTAGAAAATAATTTTTGTAAATGCTGCATATGAGCAAAGTAGAATTCAACCCCTTCAATCACATGAGATTATCACACTGATTGCGCACAAATTTTGTGCGTTGTCCCATTGGTGTAATTTTCTGGACTGTTTAGCTTTGTTTACATAGGGGGAGAAATATCCTGGAATTAGAACTTCAGAAGGGCTTCAGAAAAGTTAGAAGTAACTGTGAACGGACTATAGTGGAACCATGTTATAACATCTGCTTATTTAACATTTTCCTGCTTAATAAGCTATCTTCTCTTGATCCACAAACAGGTTTTCCTATACTAGTGACACTCTCTCACAAAGTTATTCCTTATATAGGGCTGACATTTCTTGGGGCCCTTGAGAAATGTTATAACAGGCTTCTACTGTATGACTATGTGCCACTTAAGGGTTACTCTACTTGCTGATACAAAATTATCCCAAATTCAAATTGCATTCTCTACTGACCAAATTAAATGCTAGTGTTTAAAAATTCACATGATGTTTAAGACTAAATTACTGAACACAAATAAGCTTTAAATTAAATTTTGTTTTATTAAAAACAGTTGACACTGTTGTTACACTTGGTAGTTAAGACCCTAGTTCAAAATGAGGTGAATTTTTCAGTTACAAGAAAATATCACAGAAGTGTAATATAAAAAATAAAACAATAACTGTTGCACTAACACATGACTTAGTTTCACAGTAGGCGGTACAGAATTAAGTGATGATGCAGATGGCTCATGAGGTTTCTGATGGGTTTTCCCATTTACCTTCATTACCATTCCAAATACATCTCAGCCACTGTCCAAAAAAATTACTGTCGCTCAAAAGCCAACTACAGCCTCCTACCATTTCACGCGTGTTCGTTCTACCTCAAAGTTGGAACAACATGCAAATGTTGGTTTTTATTCTGATCTTCATCGCATAATGGTCGCAACATAATTTTTAACTAAAAAAATGGAAATTATTTTTGCCGCTTAAAAGTTTCTGTTTTTATTGTAGCAGAGCCAGAACATGTAGGAACAAGCCCTACTCCTGAATTCATGGGAAGCGTTATTACATCAGCCTCCCTTTTACAAAGTCTAGGGCTGACAAGTGAAAGCGGTTCAGACAGAGACAAATTGTAATCAAAGGTAACAAAGCATGATGAAAGTATTTCTGCCTCACTCTCAAAAGACTATCTGCTTCCACACAGATGGCCACGGGATAGGCAACAACTATCCCTCTCACCAGATATGAAGACTGAGGAATAGACCATTGCGCTAATTGCTACATGACCAGTTCCCCTCAACACAGTTATGTAAGAGAAGAAAGCAATATTGTGCCTAGTCTTGATGAGCAACAGCTGAGCGTACGTGAAGATAGCCCGAGGTGAGAACAAAGCACTCGTTTCCGGACATTCACATAAACAATTTAAGGGAAATCTGTACCATTTCAAGACATGGACGTCAAGTGCCAACTGGGAACATAATTTACATTAGTTACATTAAAAACAGGTGCTGTTCAGTTTTTGCAAGTATCCAAACAAGAGTCACGTAATAGTCTCACCCCACAGTAAGGAAACTTTTACTACAAACTGTGCAACCGTTATGCAATGAACTACAGTATTAATAACATGCATATGTTTTAACAATACGTCTAGCCTCTTAAATACAAAATTATAAAATGTTTTGTACTTGCAAAAATAAATTCTAAAGCGATAACTGAAAGTATTAATAGAAAACTGAAATTGATGATGGTATATTAAAAAATTCACCGAACATTATTTGCGAGATGGACCTAAAGGCTGACTATCTATTTATCTATACCTCACTTCATAATTGAATTCTTCACTTACACTAGTACCTCCAGCTCAAATTCTGTGGTTCTACAAATACAGTGGGACGAAACCCCTTCGTATTTCATTTACAAAGAATGTCTTCAATGTTCTACTTTTACTGACAGTCTACAAAAAGTGAGTGCACCAACTTGAAGGTGGAGACATTGAGCAGCGTGGAGCACATGTCCCACAGCTTGACTGTGTTGTCCCAAGAGGCTGAGTACAGGACATCCCCATAAGACACCAGCTGCCAGATCCAGCCATCGTGGGCTGCCTCCTGCGTGTCCCACGTTGGCACAGCTTCCTCATCCTGCTCTGGCAGCTTCCATACCACCAGCCTGCGGTCGCGCGCCCCAGAAACGCATAGTGCACCCTCCTGCCATCACACAGGGACATCAATTCACCTCACCATTGCACACACTTCAGCAAACATTCTGTATTTCATTGAATGATGGTCACACAGTTTACACTAAATATTTCCTTGAACATTTAAGGTGCGAGTAACGTGTGGATGGTAGATTAGATACAAGGTAACGTTAACAGCAACCATTTTCAATGTAATTAACGTTAAGTTCTCAGTCAGTATTTTGACATCTATTCCCTGTAAACAGCATGGATTTCCTTACAATGATTTGTTTGCTTGTGCAAATGTCCAGTAACTGGGAATGTAATGTCTATCAACAAATGCAGCATCCATTGTGCTACCCATTTTTTTTTTTCATATGGCCATTTCTTGGCTAAGTGCAACTTTGCTTCCTCCCTTTACATGTCTTGTGAATGGAAGGAAGTGCTTTGTTCTCCCATATGGCTATCTTGGGATATGCTCGGCTGTTGCATGGCACAATACGACTTCCTCCCCTTACATGCGCCATGAGAGGGAACCAGTTGCCTTGCAACTAACACTTACCCCCTCCCCCACACCTAGTGAGAGGAGAAGTTGTTGCTTAGCAACCAGCACAACGTTCTTGCAGCCTCCCTCTCTCGGTTGCCAGTTGGGAGGAGGATAGCCTCCATGCAGGGTCAGATTGCACCCTTATGAAGAAGGGAGGCACAAACACTTCAGTCATCCTCTGCTACCTTTGGCTATGACTAATTTTGGCCTGAACCACTTCGAGTCATCCCCTCCATGCTTTCTGTAAGGGAAGCCCATCAAAATACCCTCCCCTTAAAATTATGGAGGGGCATCTGGCACAGGGTGCATTCCTACATTTTCTTGCTTGGCTGCAATATTGAATAGCCCACAACTTTTACACAGCACAGATTTTTGTTATTTTTTCACCATTAAAAATGTATGGAACAACTATTACATGGTGGTAACCATTGAACGATAAAGTGTGGTATAATAAGTACCAGGATGATTACAAACTAACATAATAACCAATACAGGTCCAGAAATTTTGCAGATTCATTAGGCAACAAGTTAGACGGCACAATCCTTTGTGCACATGAAGTTTTGTTATATGTTCATTGGCTGCTGTTTTCAGTTTAACTCTAAACAGGTTGCATGAGGTTCAGTCCTCGTTTTCCTTGCAAGTTTGCTTTAGCCAAAAGTTGTCCGCAATAGGCCCAACAAACTGTGCTCCAGTAAAAGTAGACACAAATGTACATGTGGTTGAAGTTTAACTTGTCCTCAAATTAATTCACATGATTTCCAGGTCTTGTGAAACCTAATGATCTTGTATGGACTGTCGATGTGGTAAAAGATTTGAAACATCTGGGAGACAAAGTTAAAAGACATATCATGTTCACAACATATAAAAAATGCCATAAAATGTTCAGTGATTGTTAAGGTGAATATCCATTGCCATTCAGATAGCGTGTACAGGTTGAAGAATGGATTTTGTTTTAATATATATTAAGATATGCCACTTTCATCCTCTAATTTAAATTTGAAATGCATTTTGTATGTACAGTATGTAAATTAGCATTAGGTTTTAAAAATATTTGTTTTAGTATACGTATTTAAGTTATGATCATCATTAGTATAGTAGAATTAGTATTATTATCTAATTTATCTAATTCTCATCTCGTGAAATGTATCACACCACATAGGTACAGGTTAGAAGGCATATTACCTACACAAACTTAAAACAAACAGATACCTGTATTAGTGATTAGATTTTAACCAGCAGCCACAGTGTGTTGATCATTACAAATCAAGCTATTATAAATTCTTCTTCAAACAACCACTCCTAATTTTTGTATTTAGCCACAAGCTACACTTATGTAAGCCTGTCGTACGTAATTTTATCAATGTACCTATTTAAAAAATGCTATTTGTAATGATCTGAGTTATGATCGCCACAGCACTTCCAGTTTCAAAAGTAACCAGCCGCCATTGGTCCATGGAGTTGGGCATGGTGGTTGGCCTCGGCGCGGGGTGGTGCCAGGAACTCGAAACTGGCTGCCTCTGCATTGGGTGTTCACTCAGCCAGCAGGGCAGCCGTGCGATCCAGGGAAATTGTGGCAGACGGTACCAGCTGAACGATGGCCTTGAGAATGGCTCCATATGGACTGGCAGTTCTAGCACATGCCTCACTCGTGGAGGCGGCAGCTGTGATGTCCGGCGCTGCAATCCTCTCACTGAGATGGCTCGTTAGGGCTGATGGTACAGGCGTTGTTTGTCGAGGTGATGGCTTCTGGAGCGCTATTTGCTCGATGGAACAGTTGTCTGGAATTCTCTTGGTGATGGAGCTCAGATGAGGCCGTCTGGGGCTAGGACCTCTATCCAGCAGACTTCACCAATCGCCAAGATAATTTGCTTATGTGGGGGATCCAATTCCAGGGTATCTGTGAACTTCCTTCTGAATTCTGAGGGAGTCAAAGGCAGTGTCCGTACAGATTCTTCGGCTTGAGGTATTGGGAATTCCGTCCACGTAGGTGTGGAGTAGATGGTTCCTGGCCAGATTGCTTCTTGACGGCTGACTCCTTGGGCTGCGGCACCCATTCTTCCTCTGGAGTGGCATACATAGCAGGCTCTTCCAAGTCGTCCGGCGTTTCAGAGATAACAGATCTGGTAGTGTGTACTTCGAGTTTGTGAAGCTGCCTCTTACAGCATCTGGTGCATCGGGTTTGATTATGGTCTTCTTGGCTGGCAGATTTGGAGCCCATTGGTTTTGTTGACCTCCGTGGCAGGGCTGGAGACTGTGCAGTCAATGTTTGGAGTTTCATTTCGGGTTGGACTTTCGCTTCCCCCTTAATCTGTTCAGGTGAAGGGCTATCCTTGTTCTTCCATTTGTAGCCAGCTGGCTTTTCAGGACAATAGCAGTTAAAATGCCTCTTGGGGCAAAACCAGCATGTGGGAAGGGGTGGGCGTGACCTTGTCTGCTTCCCTTCTCCCAACTCCCTCTTGTCCTACGTAATGGAGAAGCGAGGTGGCGGGTTGCTTATGAATGAGCGTGCTGGGGAGTAGGGGAGGGCGCACGGTCTGTCACACACTTTTTCTTTCCCCCTACCCTGCTGTATGCGGTCAATCTCATCCTGCTCGCTGAAATTCCTCTCCGTTTTCCGTGCTCTCTCGATTGTTTCCTCCACTGTTCTCAGCTTGGGGCATTGCAGAAAGTTTCTGATTTTTGGTAACAATAGGCATGTTATATTCCTTACACAGGTTTCTTCACCTCAACAGGGGAATATTCTTCAGTACATCTGTACCTTTCAGCAGACAAAAATTTCTACTTCCTCATCTGGTGTCTGGGTGCAGTTGTAGAATTCTGTAGTGAGGTGCGCCAGTACCTCTTCGCTAGTGGATTGTTGCACAAGTCGGCTACTGAGTAGGTTCCACTCAGAAACAAATTCCACATATTTTCGCCACCATTCGAGGGCTTTGCCCTTAAATCTGGATTGTGCTAGTGAGACCCATTGTTTTTTGAGCACTTTGTGCGTGCAAATTCCCGTTCATATTCGGCCGTAAACACTTCCGGGTCCTCGTGAGGACGTCCTGCAAACTCCGGTAAATGAGGCTCTCCTGTGCATCGAACGGTGCTGGAGCGGGGGCTGGGTTGTGTGGTCTGTACTCTGCGGCATGCCAACAGATTTTGCATTAATATACCATTCCTGGTCTGGTAATATGCTCATCTGGCCAACCGATACACCCACGGTGGTGTGTCTCCTCACACAGTATACAGTGCACTGTGTGGGTACCATGTTCTGAGCAAGTTATCCAATTGCAGAATGCAGTCTGACGTGTTCTACAATTGTTGCATCTGTACTTGAGGCCATCGGTAGAGTGTGATACATCTTCCCAGCCTAGGCAGGTATAGTGGAATCATTGTTGACAATGAGCACACTTGATTCTGTGTATCCCCGTGCCTGGGCAATTTGGCTTGGAACATAGGCTGTGTTCGATTGCGGCTGCAACTGCGCAGTTGAGCTCATGCTTGCTCATGTCAGTTGACATTGTTGCTTGCTGTTTACGCACCACAGGATGTTTAGGGGACTCCCCGAAGTACGTGCTGCAATGGCTAGGGTCTGGCTGACCTGATTGAACTGTCTAGTCCTTACTATTGCAGTTATGCCCCACGTTGTATGCCAGAAAATCTCCTCCACTATATCTTTGATGCGTGACGCCCTTAGGGCAGTAGAGAACGTCACTACAACAAGAGGGAGTTTTTGTTCGGGTGCTAGGTGAGGTTCACCCAGTGGCAGGCAGTTAGGGATGAAATCAGTCTCTACCTGGTACTGGTGCCCATCCAATGTAGAGGACTGGCCTGGTAGCTTTACGGCAGAGCATGAAATTGGGCTCTGTGAAAGTGACCTTACCTTTAAGAATATTGGCTCGAAGCGGTATACCTGGGCGATCCATAAACTGTGACAGCAGTTTAGCCTGGGTCAACTCCAGCTGCTGTGAGTGTGAACTAGGCTTGTTTACGGGCAGTGGCTCAAAGGTCATGTCGTTCGGCTGATTAGGTTCCGCTGGCTCATTCCCCCGAAGTAGGTGTTAGCGAGTCCCAGAAACAAATCCTGTCCGCTGACGTATGCTGTTAACAAGGGGTGCGTTTCCTTGCTCAAACAGACGGGGTCCTTAGGAAACTCTGGGGTGACTGGAATCTGGAGACAGAGCAACGCCTGCGCCTGATCCTTTGAAGAGAGCTGCATGATCGCGGTAATGAGGATGGGGGTAAGCTCCTGCAAGCGCCCAGAGGTAGTAAGCCCTTGTCTGACCTTCTCTCGGATACCACTCTGACAGGAGTAGGGTATCTGGACTGAATCTCTCTCTTACGTCCGTGAAGTGACTGCAGGAGACATGTTGTTCTACCTGGTGTACAGTCACATGTAGCATCTGCAGACTCAAGTGGTCTCCCTACCTCGGCACTCGATGTCGAAATGTGGTGAGCACAGAGAGTGAGGCCTTGCCGTTGACAGTACCTGCACGTAGGTGAGTGTCTCAAGAGGGAACAGTCTCCCTACACACGGAGAACACTAAACTCGGCGTCGAAACGTGGTGGAGAGAGTATGCTACTGAGCAGGCAAGCTGACATCAAGAGACTGAGTACCTAGTGTTGGGGCTCTACCGTTCTGTACACCGGGGAGCACAAAAAGGATGGCCATCCAATGTGTGTGTGGGTACTCAATTGGTGTGTTTGGCTCGTGTGAGTAATTTTCCCGGTCACCTAAAAACCCTTGAATGGCGTGAGGTCCACTGGGAGAGGTATTACAACTACAGAAACGGATACTCTCGAGTTGGTAAAACTTCTGTTTATTCCTTGTAACGGGAAGTAAAGAGAGTAGTGTCACTCTACCTCCTAACCCTGGCAAGAGCTTAGGGAAGCTTAACCTACGCTGATCCAGGTAGAAGTGCCATGGGCCTAAGCTAACAATGGCAGGATAGACAAGCATTATGAAAATACCTTAAACTAGTACTACTTCCTACGCTGTTTGCCCAGAAGGGGCTGCAGTGTCTGGGTGTGTAGAAGACGTTGGTAATAGTGTATCTTCAGTACAAATGCAACGAAGATAGGCTGAAAAGGATGGCTCCGGCAACAAGTTGCAGTGGAGGCGAGGAGATGTGGTCCCTTCGGCATGAATGCGGCAAAGGAGGATACGTTTGGAGCGTAGCGAGTAGGCTGATCAAGTTCTTCTGCAGCGGGCTGCAGTGGAGAAATGAAGACTGGTCATGGACAGGAGAGCGTTCCGCTATTTATACTCTGGCTGGTCCTTCCCCTTCAGTCAGCTGGCTAGCGGGTCGCTTTACCATAGCTTCCTCAAGGCGTGACGTCACTGGTTGGCTTGGAGAATCGAGATGTGGTGAATTGTACTTTAGAGCCATCTAGCTGCATGCTATGGTACTCAGTGCCTTGGATGCATAGCCTCGCCGGCCGGTGAATAATACAATCTGCGGGCTTGAATATCCATTCTTGAGCCAAGCAAACAGTACAATCTTGGATCCCACGACGCGTGCTGACAATGAAAACTTCATTGGAATCAAGGGGCAAGGCCTGCTCACTGATGAGAAGAAATTGTAATATCATTGTTGAAAAGATGTCATGTGTCAGGGTTTTACTGTGTTTTATATTTAAGGGAAGTTTTTGGCAGTCTGCTGTTAGAAATGTGGTTGACTCAAGTGTTTCAGACACTGGAATCCTGCCACTGGTGTTTGTAATGATGGAATTTATAATGATTAGATTGAGTCTTTGGTTAATTTTCTTTTGTTTTACAAGAAATTATTATATTTATTATCAGTATTTGAAGTTTGGCAATGTTAGAATGTTTATCTGTCATGCATTTGTTTTTTCTGAAATCACAGTTTAGATTGTCAGCTTTTGGAGATAATTTGGTCAGGTTGTTGGCATCCTGGTTCAAGTAGTGTAGGTAGGCACGTGGCGATTTGAGCGCTGAGAGCCTGCCGCCCCATAACAGTCTATCACAAGCCCGCGAAGGAGACACGTTGAGCGTGGAAAATATTGCCACCACCGGCAAGCACCCGCAACCTTAACTTTATATATTTTTTTAATTTCAAGTGTTTTCGGCCAAGAAACTCTTTCCTACTTAATTATTTCTGCAGGTATGGGAGGTCGATAGGGTGCCTGGAGGGAACAACTAATTTCCCTCCTGTCTTCTTAATTTTCTCTCACAATGTGAGTTTTAAGTGACATGAATAATAAATGAACTACTGCGGCATTGTTCCGTTTCGTTAAGCTGACTGTTTGTGACTCTGCAGTACTGGAAAATTGTGAACGATTTATTTTGAATTTGAAATAAAAATATGGAGGAACTAAACAGATACTTCAATTCATTTTATTTTTAATATGGCACCTTTATTTAAGTTTCATGTGTCTACCAAGTGAGTAAAACTGAACTGTGATTTCCAGTCACCAATTCTGATATCTGAGTTGTTACAAGTTTTCGCATCAATCCCAAGTCCAGCGGGCAGGGAATTTTCACACAGAGGTGCACATGTGACGAGTGTGGCAGACACTGACACAATGTGGAGGTTTTTTAGGGGCGCTCTTGTATGTTTCACCATCTTCATTCTGCTACTGATCTGCCAAACCTCATATTTCATTTCAGCCACATTTTTTTTGGCACGACAGAGCCAACACGCATGTCCCTTGAGAACAGCAGTTGGCTTAACGTGGTGTCAGCCTCCTATTATCCATGATGACCCTGCCTGATGATAGGAACACCACGTAAATTTATAAATAAAGGAGAAGGGCCATTGCTTATTTACCATGTCTACTGTAGAAAGAGGTTGACAATGTCTTCAAACATTTCATTCCATCACATTGGCTGGAAAACTGGCAGTAAATAAATTAACTTTGATGTTGAAAAATAATGTATTTTATTTGCTTGTAGGAGGAGAAGGGGGGGGGGGGGGGGCAGAGTGGGACTATGATAAACAAATAATGTTATGGTGTGATGTGACAAGTTTCAGCATATACATACAAACAAAACAACCTAGTGTACAAAGTGTGAAGTGACGCAAGATAGATTCTCTCTTACACATAAATCAAATTCCTCCGCTCTCCAATCAACCCCAACAAACAAAACAATTCACGGGCACTTGCAGAGAATATGTCTGGTTAAATGAGAAAGAAAATGTCTGAGCAGAAGCTAGGGTGTTGTAGGGTACTACTCTATCATTTGAAAGAAAGAAAGAAAAAAAGAAAAGAAAAAGAAAAACTCTCACACACACACTCTCTCTCTCTCACTCTCATCAGTTTTAATATTGCGAAATTTATGAAAATTAAATATTTCCATATTAAACATACTCTTGCAAATATTTACATCCCCTCGCCAGCCAATTACATGTAACACAACTAAATTCCCATTTAACAAGCATAAACACTGTTCATTTCCACAAGATAAACATGAATTATTTTAATTTCCCTCGATATTAGCGCCAGCCAGTGAGTAAGAAACTCCTTTCTATCTCGGGGTACTCTAATGGGTAGAAAGTCATCAATAATTCAAACATTACATTTAGATAAATATTTTCGTTGAATTACTGTTCAAATGGGTTAAAACATTTCACTGTAAGACAGGATGCTCAAAAGTCTTTAAACGTGTTCTTGATCATGTACTTGTAGTTTTTGCTGAGTATTTTTTGCTACGCCAATATTGAAAAAAATATAATAATTGTTGGACTAGACTTATATCGCTTCTTAATATTACAATCCAGCAAGTATTGTGTCTCTTCTTCATCTGCCCATGGCTCTTTACTGTTTCAAAACACGTTACATGACAATATTTAACTCTTGGTACACTTTACTTAAGAAAAAATTATCATTTGAGCAGCATCTTACAGAGCTACTGGTCCAGATGAAGACTAGTACAAGAGGAAGGAAGCTAAGCGAGTTAGCAACCCACTACCCAGATTTTGGCGCAAATTCACACATCCCATCACAGTCAGCATCTGCCCTGGACCAGCCTGAGATTTGGATGACACAAATACATCAATGACGTTTACCTGTCAAATTCATATGGTTGATGCTGACATAACCAGTATTTTGTTTACAATGCATGTGTCCCTGGCGCCATGCATGCACTCATTTCTGGCACTCATGATCATAAGAAATATACTTTTAAAAAACACAAAGACATAATCAAACTGCTTTTCTTATACAATAAACAGTTTTTATACATAGTGTGCCCATTTTTCACTTCTTTGTTTGTATACAGAAAATATTTACTTTTACCCGTCTCTTTTGACACTGGCTAACAGCCAGCCACGTTAAGACCATGACGGCGCTCACCAGTCACATGACATGTGGGTATGCAGGTGCGCACGGAGGCCGTAACCGGAACTTTCCATAACGGAAAATTTAATTGAAGTGTAAAATTATGTCTCTTGTTTATTTTCAGTTTTTTCAAGTGTCTAAATGTTTAAAATGTATGTTTTATAATATTGCACAATGTTTGGTTATGAGTTCAAAATGTGCACTGCGGGAAGATTAAGAACATTATTATTCCGGCATGAATGCCGTCATAAAAAGACATTTAAAGAATACCAAAAATTCATAAGAAAAATATAAAATGTAAATCAATATTTAAATTATTACGTACCATTTATTTTCAAAGATAAAAGTTTTACTCCACGTGCATAGCACTTCCGCTTGTGTGAACCCGGTAGGCAGCCATGGTAGGTCCACGTGACCCCTGCCTCTGGGCAGTCCGTCGAGGAGAGCTGGCGAGGTAAGATGCTGTCACGAACGCACTACAAACTTTTTGCACTGATGTAAATTACAATAGTTTCACTTTAATATTCTGGTTAACCCTTGCTTTACGTACGTTTTGCCAGACATTCTCCAGCATTATACTTCCGCTTAACCTAATAATCTGTGTCCTTGTGGCTTTTTGAACTTAATTGAGGAGAAGGAGGAGACAGATGTCGGAGAGGCTACGTGGCTCGCGCAACTTGAATCAGGCGCCATCCCCCTATATTAAATGTGTTTCATTGTAATTTCTGTATCATTGCTACCTGCAATTTTAAGAGCTTTAATTTCATGTATGTATTTCAAGGTAATTTTCATGTTTAATTGTTTTATGGCCACATCACTCGCAACCACGTGATTAATAGCCGCCAAGTCAACGTCCGCGCCACCCATACGCTTTGAGAGTTTGTTTGCGTAAAATCATGTGCGCTACAATTTATTTCAGGATTCTATGTAATTGTTATTGAGGGTTCATGCAATTTTCACATAATTGACGCTTTGTATGTATGACCACATGGTCGATCTCAAGATTGATTTTCCCCTCCAGCAGGTGTGCTAAAAGCCTTCAAATGTCACAGTTTGATGGAGAATATTTCTCCTAGTCACAAGAATACATATTCTGCATAGAATTTGCAGTTTTAACGGGCATCCACGTCATCTAAGTTTGCTTTCAAGCATCTGCGCATTTATTGTGACCATTCATGTAGCGTCCCATCATATTCCAAATGTATTTATGTCAGTTATGTAAAGGGTACGATGATATTATTTCTGTCCTAGCCAGCTATGTGTATAGGCCGTCACCTCACTAACCAGTTGCGGCAAGACGAGCCCCGACAAGTCCATGTTAGTGATGCCAAATAATCACATGTCTTTGTTCATGTTGTTCATTTTGTAATTCTCTGCACCCTATCTTCAAGGAAAATCATCAGTCCACCCTAGGAGCTGTCAACCCCTTCCCTTGTGGAGAGTGTGTTTTCTAACACCACAGAGAAGTCATCCATCTAGGAGTGCGCTAGATTAATTGCAGGCTGGGGAGCACCCGAACAGAGTTAGCTAGACATGTCCGAGTCTTCATAAGAGTAATGTTGGCATGATCTTGTATGGTTAACAGAATGAAAGCAAATACACATTGCTCTAAGTCTTTCCTTTGTAGTGGCAATAAACCCTTCGCTAAATTTTGCAAGTGATAAAAGTTTAGTAATGCTGTTTAGTAATGAAAAGTGTTTTATAAGTACGCTCAGGTGAGACGGACACAAAGAACCCACAGCATCCCTGAGAGCCCTGAGTCTCAACAGTGCGGTGACTGGGAAACACCACTGGTGCCCACCTACAATAAGTTTATTGTGTCACAGTTCGTCTCGTGTCTCACCCGACGACGTCACTATAAACATAACATCTGTCAAACCATGACATTGGAAATGGAGGTAAAACGTAGAAATATGTAAAACAAACAATATTTTCATACAAAAACACGTAAATAATTACATTAAACTTCAAAACACATAAAACATAAAATAAACAAACATTCAGACCCATTACTATATGTAATAAAGTAGTAAAAACAAAGAAAATACAAATGCCTAATAGTAAATACCCAAATAATATTTTAAAAATTTTTTTATGAATAACAAACACTATTTTGTCAGTACTGTATGTTAACGTTTTGGTCACCTTTTTAAAATTGTAATTTTGATTACAAATAAATATTCTTTTATTCAGTAATCAACTATGTGTTAAATTACAAAACATGAGGAATGATAATACATTACATATGTTAAAAACTACAAAAATAACATGCATCTTAGTTTAAAATTCAGGCAACTGAAGTGATATTGCTTCTTGTTTATCCGCTAAGAACATATCGTCAAAATGGCGTTAGGGACTACTCTTAACATCCTAAAGCAGGAACTATAAACTACACTAATCTGAAGATAACGCAAGTAGTTGGTATGCTGGGAAAAAAAGGCACTAGAATTTTTTTATGGCGACGCATCTTTTTCCAGTCTCAAAGAATATTTAACCACCTGGTCCTGTGCATAGGTGTGCACATGGGATATGCCCAGGTGAACCCTAATTACTAGATTATTTATTAATTTAAAATTGTGGTCTTTGAGGTTTACAATTCAGTTCACAATTGGAATGTTTTTGTTTTCTTGGAACTGTTTTTAATCCAAAAAAATTTACATTTTTCATGTAATGGAAGTGAATAATTATTTCAGATAGTGTTTAAATTCATTTAACTCACGGGAAAATGCTCTTGTTTTGGTTAAAGATAAGGTTGACATACAAAGTGACTAATGTAACTTTTTTAAGTTATAGAAGTCAATATTAATTTGAGTTATTCTATTTATTTACTTATTCCTTTCACTTTAAAAATTGACACAAATTAGTTTTTCACAATCAAATTTTCCATAAATATGTTAGGAAATAATGCAGAATGTGGTCTTATAATATTCTATTTTGATACAACTGTTGCATAATTATCACTATTTTAAAACTTAAAATCAAAACATTTCTCGGGGAAAGGGGGGACCCTGGACCCCACTTTTAAGTGGCCATCGGTGATTCTTTAACTTTGTGCACACCCTCCTGATAATGGCTGTTCAGTGTAAGCAGATGTAAGCATCTGAAGCTCACTGGAAAATAGCGCAGTGATAAACAATTTACACCAGTGAAAAGCAACAGCTTCACAGCGATCTCCACTGAGAATAACTGTGAGAGATGCCAAAAGGAACTGTATGTTTAGATGTTAATCTGTTTTTCACATCACAAAGTTACAGAAAGTATATCAGCAAGAATGACAAAGGCTGCTAGGCTGTTTTGAATACGCCTACAGAGATATTTTTACCTTCAAAAGTAGAACTGCATCTACAGATGCATAGTGGACATCTGCAAGGGGTATCAACCTTGTTTTGTTTTCATAGCCGCTCCATAACTCGTACTCTTCCTCGAGCTCTATACACGCGTTTCTGAAGCCCACGGTCACATTTCCTATACAAAAATATTAACAAAAAATACAACACTGCAAGCACGTTTCTCAGGAAAAAGAATGTATACGTCCAAGTCTGCAGACAGAACACACACTAGTGAGTGGCACTATACCACACTAGAAATTATTAGGGCTATACTGGATATTTTCAAGAATAAAATTATAAAATTTTTTAACTCATGAAAGATATCTGTTAACCACAGACAACAGATGTGTTGATAAGTTCATTAGGGACTGACAGTTTATTTTTTTTTAAATGTTTGTGTTTAACGTGATTAACCGAACATTTTTGAAATCAACTTAAAAGAGATTTTACCACACACTCACAAGCTCCCAATGCAGTTGACAGAGAAATACACAAAGTAGTTTCATATGTTAACACAGTGTTAAAAGTGTTTTTCTTAAATTTGTAGACATTGCATTTATTACTGTACCATTCATTTCTATTAGTTCTATGAATGTACGAGCAATAGTAAATACGTAACATAATTATGTTCATAACAATGTGATCTGGTTCATGGAAATGTTAATGAAAGAACCACCTAAGTGGGTTTTCAAAGGCGCTCAATTAACTGCCTATAAAATTTTATAGTGATTATGAGACATGTTGACAGTGATTAACAGCACAGATCTTCAGTACGAATGGAAGTGAAGTGAGGTGAGGTGAGGTGAGTTGAGGTGAGGTGAGGTGAGGTGAGGTGAAGATGCAGTAGTGTCAAAATACAATGGTGAGAGTGGCCAACACGCAAGCAAGACCACCGTCTGCACATTTCCATGTTTCAACATCCACTATTGGTTCCACTAGTAATCAATTTTGGTTCTATGTACTATAGGGTTACCAGATGTACACATTTAGCCAGAACAATTAGGATTTTGCTCATTTCGTTCACTGTACGGTTCTTGTCTGTAACAGTTCGCTCAATGTTCCGATTTTTTAGAACAGCTGCACAACCTAGCAAAAATTAATGTTATAATAAATTAGTGATCGTGGCATCCTTTGAAGAATACGTAGAGGATTATTTTCAAAGTATGCTCTTTGTATACAAATAATTTCATTTTCACCCAAAAGACAGAACAGAAAATGTATTTTCGTGAATAAAAATCAAATATAATCTAAAACAAGTATTTTAAAAATTAAATATATGTATAATTTAGCCCTGTTTAGAAAATGTATTAGCATTAAAGTTATGATTATTAAATGTGCTTCTGTTGGAAATGTACAAGACCTTTGTTAAATTAGGATGAGCCGAAAATGCAATGTCGCCAACACGTGTACAGAATATCTGGTCACCCTACTGTACTACAAGGAAAGTGGCTTTTCCACTACACCACCATGCCCTCTTTCACATGCTAGGTAACACACATACACTCAACACTCATACAATGTTCACAGCTCCTCTTTCACATTGACAAGAGAATATTCCAGGTTTCATCACAGAGTACCCACGAATATCGAGGTAAACTCCATCTCCACACACCAGCAAATGGCGGCACTGGTTGGCAGCAAGTTAAAATGTTCATCAATGAACATCTTTTAACTTGCTGACTAGCTGGCAGCCTGGACAATAGGGAGTCTGTCACGGGACACAGCTACCAATAAGAGGCACAACTTATTCCCAAAGCCTTGCACAGCCCATAGCAAAGGAACCATTATGTAATTTTACTTCCATGTTCTTATCTTCCCTGTGCTTTTAAGCTCTTTTGAGAATTCCAAAACTGCAGCCTCACAAAAACCCTGACCAAGACACTGGCGTATTTTGTTAGAAATACAGTACACTAACTTCCCCAAACTGTAGGTGGTAGAGGCACAATTGAAACTAGCAAAGCAAATCACAGGGTGATCTATCACAAATACATTACTTAACGAAGATACCAAAAAAACGTAAAATTAATTTAGTCATTTATAGAGAGAGATATATATATATATGTGTGTGTTTTATTTACACTTTAAATCTTACAAAAGTAAATTTAAAAAAAAAAGTTTTATAATCTCCTAAATGTTTTAAAATAGAAAACATAATGACACTTCAAATTGATTACACAGTTACTATAGTTTTACTAGAGTGACATGTTCCCATACAAAACTCTGCTGGAACTTATTGAACAAATTTTGCTCCCAATCCTTGTGCAGTGGTTACACTTCTTGGCCTTCCACCTGCGTGAATCGTCTTCAATTCTCTGGGATCTCAGTTTCCCCCGTCCCTTTCTTCCAGTGCTGCTCCATACTCACCTCGCTTCACTCTCATTGACTCTGAAGACCTCGATGTTAAGAGCCGCCCAAGCCTCTTAACTCACTCTACATACAAAATACCACACACATGAAGGCTGTTCACAGTGTAAAGTAAGCTATTCTGAAATCAACCTTTTAAGAAAAAATCACTACCAGTCAGTGCACACAGGGTACAGAGTACACAAAGTACAGTGTACACAGGGTACAGTGTACACACTGCTACGCTGGCTCTCAGCTACGTTGCCAGTGAGTTGAAAAATATAGTTCCAAGCCTCAACTTTGAAATGAGAATGAAACATCTAAATTTATGACTACTGACGACACCATTTCATGTTTTAAACACAACAGGAGAGCACCAATTTGCTTATTGATGTGACCGAGGTTACAGGCCCTACACTGAGGTGACTGTTCAGATGGGCGCCAGTTGCTCAGTGAATACTCGGAAAGGCACGAGACATACATGAGAGAAGGGGGGGGAGGGGGGAGTCAACTGTGGTTACCCTGCCCTAAAATTCACGTCTTGGTCGTGGTTGACAGCAGAATTATAGCTCATTCCGTATTTCCTGCAACTGGTATACAGTATGATTATTACACTGCACTTAATTGACACCGCTTTCCTGGAGTAGGCAGGGCCTTTAAATGACAAAGGTGGTCAGGTCAACTACGTATGCTCCAAGTACAAGTTAAGCAGCCACGGAGAATGAAGATCCTCCGTTCAGCTGACTACTAACTAGCCAAGATTGCCTGCAACTAATTAAGCTCTCCAGTCACAAGTTGTGAAATCACGGGTACAGTTTGGGGCTGAGTAAGAAAAAAGGTTCAAGCAGTGTAACTGTGGAAATATAAGTGATCAGTTCAGAAAAAAAGTTTTTGGGTCCTGAGTGGCACGATGTTGACCTGCCCGTAGACTTGCTGCAATAACTGAAAAATTATGGTGTCTGTTTTTAATTAGCTTAGAAAACTTATAACAAAGACATAATGGTCATGTTACACTGATTATTACATAGTAAAAGTAAAATTTCCACTGCACTTCTGGTATGCACCTGAGGTTGGTTGTGTGTTTGAGGCATCTAATTAAACAAGTTTATTGATTTCTGATGTGACCTGTTTATTGTGGTTGGTTAAATAATTGGTGTTGGAGTTTTTCATAGTTTACTGGTTGTTCCCTGGATTTGCCCGAAGGGACGGCCTGGTGACATAGAGGGACGGCCTGAGACCAACTACCTGTAATGTTGACTGTCTTTTTCATTCAAAAAATACTTTTGTATGAAAATTCAAGTATTTACGTTGTAACACGTCACTATAATTCTTACAACAATTATACGCCTACTTCCTTTGTTAACTGTCATGTGTTTAGGAAGTGTCATGTGTAATGGCTGCACAAATTCACCACATGCTTTTCAGTGGATAAATAATACTTCATGAAAAGACAAATGTCTGGTGTTTGTTGTCACAGGTATTAATTTATTATGTGATGAATACTGTTATAGATATCCCCATTTTAACTGTGCCCTTGTGAAACTTCCCTTGTTTGCAGAAGGGTTCTGCTTTGATTCGCTTTCCAGTCTGCTTAGTTTGCACACAGGTCACAAACGCATAGTGATGCACGAGCGTGTGGTTGATGTTCACAGTATCAGGTTGCTTTATGGATGTGGTATGATACAAAACAGGCTTTTAGGCCCAACTAGAGGGGCCACATCAATATCATTAACACATTTACATTAATAAAATTTCACATATTTTACTTGGCTGATATATATGATAGATAGAGGTGGAGAGAGAGAGATAGATGTGGAGAGAGAGATAGATGTGGAGAGAGAGATATAAATGTGGAGGGAGAGATATAAATGTGGAGGGAGAGATATAAATGTGGAGGGAGAGATATAAATGTGGAGGGAGAGATATAAATGTGGAGGGAGAGATATAAATGTGGAGGGAGAGATATAAATGTGGAGGGAGAGATATAAATGTGGAGGGAGAGATATAGGTGGAGGGAGAGATATAGGTGGAGGGAGAGATATAGGTGGAGAGAGAGATATAGGTGGAGAGAGAGATAAATGTGGAGAGATATATAGAGGTGGTGAGATATATAGAGGTGGAGAGAGATATAGAGGTGGAGAGAGATATAGAGGTGGAGAGAGAGATAGAGGTAGAGAGATAGAGCTAGAGAGAGATAAAGGTGGATGGAGATGGAGAGAGATAGAGGTGGAGAGAGATAGAGGTGGAGAGAGCTAGAGGTGGAGAGAGATAGAGATGGAGAGAGATAGAGGTGGAGAGAGATAGAGGTGGAGAGAGATAGAGATGGAGAGAGATAGAGATGAATAGAGATATAGGTGGAGAGAAATAGAGGTGGAGAGAGATACATGTAGAGAGAGATACATGTAGAGAGAGATACATGTAGAGAGAGATACATGTGGAGAGAGATATAGAGGCGGAGAGAGAGATATATAGAGGTGGAGAGAGAGATATATAGAGGTGGAGAGAGAGAGATATAGAGGTGGAGAGAGAGAGAGATATAGAGGTGGAGAGAGAGAGAGATATAGAGGTGGAGAGAGAGAGAGATATAGAGGTGGAGAGAGAGAGATATAGAGGTGGAGAGAGAGAGATATAGAGGTGGAGAGAGAGATTGAGGGGGAGAGAGATATAGAGGTGGAGAGAGAGAGATATAGAGGTGGAGAGAGAGATTGAGGTGGAGAGAGAGATAAAGGTGGAGAGAAAAAGAGATGGAGAGACACAGGTAGAGAGAGAGCCAGAGAATTGGTGATATATAGAAAGAGAATTGGTGAGATACAGAAAGTGAGTCGGTGAGATACATAAATAGAGGTGGGGAGATAGAGAAATAGAGATAGAGAGAGAAATAAATCGAGATAGTGTGAAATAGAGGTAGAAAGAAATATAAATGTAGAGAGGGCTGGAGAGAGAAAAGAAAAGAGTCATGGATACAGTGAGACAGATAGAGAGCCAGACTTTATCATGACAGTGATAATTTTACATTTGCCAGAAGAATGCAAAATAAGAAGCAAAGTGGAACCTAGGCAAGGCTTTCAAAAAAAAAAAAAAAACAGCTCAATTAACTGTTAATAGCGAGACGCCCTTTCCCCGCTAGGGTGCAGACTACTCAAAAATACCTCACTCGTGCATTTACCACAAATACTCCTACACCTAATCACGGGGCAAAAGCGATCTCGGCTTCAAAATATTTGAGCACATATTTCACTGCTGATTCCCAATAGAAACATTATACTTCGTATTCACAAAATACAAAGTAGCAGAGTCTTACGAGAGGTTAACGCTACGCAACATGAGTCTTTTCTAGGTTATCATTTATTGAGAAAATATATGCTTTGGGTGCACTCATTTTTCAACAAAGTTAAATCCATACTATACGTCAAACAATATCTGGCCGCAATGTTACTGTTCCGTTCCATACATTTGTGCGGCGATGACAAGAATTTTTTTACACAGCACAATCATTATCACAATTCCTAAAACAGTTAAAAATATTCTTTAAAAAAAAACTTGACCTTATACCATAAGTAAATGGTAACCACAATTAATACCGGGCACATTACTTTATGTTACAACACTTGAATTAATACTTGGCTCCGGTTCTTGTAATTTAAATCTCCCTCTGGTTGGGCCTCGCACGAGCGGTGACAATTGTTATGTGCACGGGGAAGTTTGCTGACAGAAACGTCCATGAAAATTAATTGGCGTAAAACATCTCGTCGTCTCATACCTGGTGGAATTTTGTACCAGCCAAAATGTGACATCTCTGAAGCCAACCTCCAGCTAAGTACTACCAGTGACGGCGATGACCGGTGCCCATACGCACCTCTTCAAATGCAGCAATTAAATTGGCCCCCGGATGACAACGGTAACACTTTGCGACTCATAGAAAACGTCAATTCTTCGCGTATGCAAGATGTTTTGAATTAACTGCACACGTCCGATAGAGACAGTTTACAAAGTTTATGATGCCAGCAACCAGTCAAATGGTCCACGGGCATCGCCGCAATTTTAAAGTGAACATAGTTTAACTCTGCAAACAAAACTCTCGTTAAACTTGCCCATGGGACCCATCAACTTTACAATCACAAAGTTTGCATACTTTCACAAGGACTGGTCCATTTTAAGAACGGTGATTTTTCTACTCTGTGGCAAACAACGTAAAAAGTTACTTTCTTTAACTCACTCATATTCAAGTCACTTTACGAAACTGTGTTAGAATATTGTCACAATAAACTATTAGCTGAATATGTGCCTGGCACGCCTTCTTGTAAAAATCAATACCGTCATATTTGAGAATACTTTCGCTCAGCCACGCGCGCACACATACACCCAAGCTCGGGGACTCGTAGCTTATGCCCGCCAGCGTGGAACAGCTGACACTACCCCACCTCCCCTTGTGGCTTCCCTCATGCCACACGGTCGCAACGTCACCCCGAGCAATAACCACATTCTGGAGATGACTTTTACAATTAAACACGTAATTAACCATCTGTGTATTGACTATACATATCCAATAGTACATAAGAATAGCACTCTATAAAATATAAAAATATTTCCTATATATAAATACCAATTAATAAGAGTGGGAATAGGCCAGCCTAAAATATAATGGAGTACCACACGGTAAAATATTCTCCATACAAATAATATTCAATACATTTGTCATACTGCACAGGTTGCCAACTTTGGCTAAAAAAATTACTAAAAACCCTATACAAATAACCTGAGATGGCAATACTCGTCTCAATAGCCTATAATTAAATTAATTTGATTTAATTAATTAATTTAAGAATAAGTGGAATACCTGGTATGGGCGGGTACACAGATCCCTGACATTTCTTTGCTATCCGAGACTTCCAGATACTGTCGTCTGAAATAATCTCATGAAACCTTTTACACACCAAGCTCAGAGAGCATATAATAGTTCTTGCATCCAAAAATGAACAGATGTGAAGAAATATCTACAATAAACCAACAAAAAAATTCTTATAAATAAAACAGGAACTTCTTCATTCATTTACAAAACATGTTAAGCTATGAAACATATATAATTAGGTTAATCAACATGAGACCTCTGAAGAATATCTGTACAGCAGCATGTTGAAAAAAAAAAATGCACGGTAGCGAAATGTGAACATTATCTGAGCTATAACAGCCAGTCATCTGATGCACCAGAGAGGGCCTTGGTACAATTCCTGTTGCCAATTTTAAAATATTTAGGATTGGATTTATTCAACCTGGAATGTTATAAAATGTATCCTGAGTTTCACATTTTTAAAAACAATGATGATGATTACCATAATTTACCAAATTCATTTTTCCTGGATGTAGTCATACTTCTAACTAGCTGAGTGCAGACAGAACTGGTACAGTTAAAAAAATCATTCATAACATCAAAACACAAGAAGTTACTTATATAAATCATGAGCCTACTTTCCTCAAAATGGGTGCAATTAATTTTTAAATAAATTCTTAAAAGCTGAGTTGCATCTCATTGAAAGCAATATTACTATGGATGAAACCAGAAACATATGCAACAGTAGTGAGACAATTACAAAGGCACACGTGCCTTACCCAGGACTCGAACCCAGAAAACCTCGTACCATAAGCTTGCGTGCAATCAAATGCATTATGCGGGTCTGATTTGGAGAATACACTTCTGATTTAATTAATCTTACGTTTTGAATGATAGGGTTTACTAACATAAAATATTTGTGTAATATGGCTGACTAGAGTAGTGTATTGTGTTTTTGGACTTATGTGCTGTTGGCAATAGTCAGTGTCATCGGAACTTGTCTGGAGACTGGCCAAGTACAGATGTAGTGATGCGGAATAAATATAATAGCTGGCGATGAGGATGGGATTTTTAGCCCGGGGAAGCGTTAATTAAAAATGAGAGATAATCTAGTGATATAGGGTAGCAGGACGAAGTGGCATAGTTATTTTTTTGGCTGTGCTGGAGCTGGGGACACACGTTAAAACAGTCGGGAGGGCCATATTAGATAAGACAAGATGTCGTTAGGCAAGATAGAAAAACGGCAAGGAAGGGGATTTTGAGTACTACCTGGAGAGGCTAAAACATTATTTCAAAGCCAACAAAGTCAAAGAAGAGGAAAAATGTAGTTTGTTTTTAACGTTGTTAGGCCCTAAAACGTACGCTGTGTTAAAGAACTCGTGTGTACCTGATAAGCTGGGAACAAAATCGTATGCAAGCTGGTGAAAGTACTGACGACGCATTACGTGCCCAAAAAAATTGTGATTGCAGAGCATGTAAAATTGTTGCGTAGGAAGCAACGTGTATGCGAGAGCATTTCAGAATATGCAGTAACCCTACAAAAGGTGTCAATAGCCTGTGAGTACAGTCAATTTCTGGACGAGGCTTTGCGGAACACATTCGTGAGCGGATTAGGAAACTAGGACATCATGCAGATGCTGTTAGTGGAAAATAAGTTAACCTTCAAGTCGGCACTAGAGAAAGCACTGATATTGGAAGTGGCCTTGCGACATTCCAAAGAAATGAGACCGGGGATGGTGCGACACAAGGTAGAGGACTCGGATCGCGATGCGGAGGGAGCATATGCTGTCATGTCAAGGAATGGTGGGCGCATGGAGCAGCGAGGAGGGAAAATTTCTAGTCCGAAGGTCAGTCTAAGAGGAAGTAGAAATTGTTATTGGTGGAATAGTGCAAATCATTTGGCAGCATAATGTCCCTTTGCCAACTATATTTGCAATGCTTGTAAAAAATAAGGGGCATATTAAAAGAGCATGTAGGGCCCAAGAAGCACACTGCGTGAAGGAGGCAAATCTAGTAGAGCTGGACTTGCTCAATATTGATTTTAACGCAATAACAGGTCAGGCCAATAGTTTTACAATAGATGTGCTATTAAACAATCAGCATGAGCAAATGATAACAGATACTGGGGCGGTGGTTTCGGTGTGTTCAGACATAACCTACCACGCAAAGTTACAACCATGTAAGTTGAAGACGACTGAGTTGGCCTTGCGTACGTACTCAGGACAACCATTACAAATAATGGGAGAGTGTCAAGTACCGGTGGAATACCAACGTCAGCAAATGACTCTGCCCATGGTGGTAGTGAATAGCCAGGGTAAATTGTTACCCACGCTGTTGGGGAGAAATTGGTTGACCTGACTGAGGTTGGACTGGAAAAACATTATGGGGCAAAATGAACAAAGGAGGGCACCACATATCTAGATGCTGGATAGTAAAAGTTATTCATCCGAGCGAGAAGCCAGAAGCGATCATCAGTCATTTCTTGTTGGAGTACAAGTCATTGTTTACACCAACGATAGGAATTATTTCGGGAACTCAAGCTGATGTAGTACTCGAAGAGGGAGCCATTCCGGTGTTTTGCAAAGCTAGGGCAGTACCTTTCGCAATGAAAGCAGCGTTGGAAGCCGAGATTGACAAGTTAGTACAATCAGAAGCAATACACCCAGTGAGTAAGTCACAGTGGGCCACCCCAGTAGTGTGCGTCAGGAAAATGGATGGAGGGGTTAGGTTGTGCTGTGACTTTAAATCCACTGGTTGAGATGGATCATTACCCCCTTGCCAAAACCAGTTGACATTTTTAGTGAAATAGCTGGAGGAAAGGTTTTCTCGGTCATTGCATTCAGCTTACACCCAGCTTCCAGTCAACAAGCAAAGCCAGCCCCTGCTGACGATTAACACACACAAAGGATTGTTTTGCTATACACAGTTGCCTTTTGGGTTTTGTAGTGCTCCATGCATCCTTCAGAAAACAATAGAGCAGGTTCTGAAAGGTATAAATGGCGTGTATGCTTATCTGGACGATATTTTGGTGGTACGTTCTAGTCTGGAAGAGGGTCATCACAAGCTGGTTGAGGTATTTAAGAGACTGAAGAAGTATGGAATCTGTGTACGGAAGGACAAATGTAAATTGCTCTGTAAAAGTGTTGTTTACTTAAGACATAAACTGTCAAGTGAAGGCACTCAAATCACACAAGAGAAGGTAAAGTGATTCAGGAGGCCCTGGCCCCAAGAGATGTTTCGGAACTTTGTTCATATTTGGGGTTATTACAATTCTATGGCAAGTTCTTGCCTAACCTAGCCGCCTTATTGCATCCATTGTATGTGCTGTTGCAAAAAGACCAACCTTGGCGATGGACATCTGACTACATGAAGGCTTTCGAGAAGAGTAAGACGTTGTTAATACAGAACCCAGTATTAGTGCAGTATGACCCAACATTACCAATTGTGGTTACAGCAGATGCAAGTGCGTACGGAGTCGAAGCTGTGCTGGCTCATACCATGCCTTCGGGAGAAAAGCACCCAATAGTTTTTGCCTCCAAAACCTTGTCAAAAGCAGAGGCAGGATACAGTCAAGTGGAAAGAGAGGCCCTGAGTTTGGTGTTTACGGTGAAGAAGTTTCACAACTATTTGTATGGCCGCAAGTTTGTACTGGTAACGGACCATCAAGCTTTAACGGCACTGTTTGGTACTGAACGGGGGGTACCAGTAATGGCAGCTTCCAGAATACAGCGGTGGGCAATGGTGTTGGGAGCCAACCAGTATGAAGTGAAATATAAGCAGGGTGCAGAGATTAGACATGCAGCTGGATTATCTCGTTTGCCATCACCAAAGGTACAGAAAGAAATTTGTGAGCCATGGCTGGGGGAGACATTTTTTTTCTTTGCATCTTTGAGGACATCCCGTTAGATGCAGCGGACATTGCAGAAGCTACTCAGCGGGATGCTGTGATGTCAAAGTTGTCTGATCTTATTCTGCAGGAGTGGCTTAAAATAGTGGCACCAGAGCTGCAGCCTTATGCCAGCAGATAGTTGGAGCAGAATTGTGTGCTATGGGGGAACAGAGTCGTAATTCCAAAGGTGTTGCATGAATGAGTTGTCAAGTTGTTACATGAAGAGCACCCTGGAATTACCAGGATGAAAATATTGGCTCACAGTTATGTGTGGTGGCCTGGTATGGACAGCCAGATTGAGGATGAGGTGAAGCAATGTGGTGTGTGTGTCAGTTAAGCCAAAATGCTGCCCCTCCGGTACCACTACACCCTTGGAGATGGCCAAGGAGAAGATGGCAGAGGGGCATAAACATAAGTTTCTAATCGTGACTGATACCTTTTCAAAGTGGCTGGAAGTAATTCCAATGTCTGCAACTACAGCGAGTCATATGGTGGAAAAGTTACGAACACTGTTTGCAGCATTTGGGTTATTAGAGGCAGAGATAATGGACAATGGATCACCTTTTCAGTCAGAGGCGTTTGGTGGCTTTTTGCCTTCCAATGGTGTGAAACATGTCAAGTCTCCCCCATATCACTCATAATCGAATGGTACGGCAGAACGGCAGGTACAGACCATCAAATTAGCACTCAAACGGCAGCTGCAAGAAGACCAGCAAATGCAGCGGCAATGCACATTGCAGCATAGACTGGATGTGTTTTTATTTGCATACCGGAACACTCCGCATTCCATAACCAAGAAAACCCCAGCAGAAGTGTTTCTACAGAGGCAGCCTCGAACCCGCTTGGCACTGCTAAAACAGTCGTTCTCAAGGGAGATGGTTATTTAATGAAGAATGATGAAGAGTTCAGAGGATTTCCTGTGACAACGCCAGTGGGTGCTTGTTAAATTCTGAAATGGAAAGGGGAGTGTAGTATGGCTGACTAGAGTAGTGTGTTGTGTATAGGACTCGTGAGTTGTTGACAATAGTCAATGTCATGGCGGCTCGCCCGGAGACTGGCCAAACACAGATGTAGTGATGAAGAGTAAATATAACAATTCACAGCCCCATCATTTTGAAAATAAATAACCGAGCCACTTTTCATGTAAGTTTACATGGGCCAACCATAGTGCTACTTGTGTGAAGAATTTGGAAGAAATTAGTTCATTGGTACCCGAAAAATGACACAAAAAAATTTATTTTCTTATTGGGCGCCATTGTACAAAATAAAAAAAAGAGGCTCTGTATAGTGTCGACTTACAAAGTTTATGACGCCGCCATTTAGAACATTGTTGTCTGACCCACTTAAATCATGTAAATTTACATGGCCTAGTACAGCATTTTTGGTGTACACAATTTGGTATAAATTAGTTAACTGTTCCAGAAATATGGCAAAATGGTTGAATTTTTTTCAACTGGCACTACTTTGCAAATAGATTGGAAAAATGGGATCTCTGTGTGCATAATTGATGCTTCTAATGAATATTGTTGGAACACAAAATTTTGTTGCTGAATTATTTAATATGTGTATCACATACAAACCTCAATTATTTATATTAATACCATTAAAAATAGGACTGTCACAAGTGAAACATGTATGTTTACATATCATAATGTACCACTACTTGGGGGTAACAGTTAGTGGAAATTGGTTGATTGGTCTTTGAGATAATGCATAAAACCTCCATATTTTTTATGTGACAATCTTAAATGGAGGATAAAAATGTTCTGTATTAGCACATTCAACTATTGTATATTGCCAGTATACAAAGTTTAATATATCTCTGCATGTTATTTCAGATTTGTTTGTCCGCCGACATAATTTACCTAATATTTTATGATGGGAAAAAGTAAATGATAGGTCTACAAGGGACAAGTACAGAAGAGGCTCGATGGTAAAAAATTAGTCGTTTTTGAATGTTTTTAAGAAACGATGCCAACATCGCTCCTGGGACATGGAGAGACTCTCTTCAGATGGTCGGCAAACTATTTTGAGATAAAACGTGTATGGAAATCCAGATACATCATTATCAAACTGCTTGCTTATGCGATAATAACGAGGCAAGTAAAATTTACAGGTGTGTGTACTGATTTGAATAGTACGTTAAATGAACTGTCTTATCAAGCCTCTTTAACAAAAGTTTAAATGGAGAGTCTTGGAACAATTACACAGGCCTGCTTAGGTTAAGAATTCTACCAAAACTGAGTTTGGTCTAGTTACCAAAGTTTCCTAACAAGTGTACTATTTTTCTAAAATAGCACGAGGCAGCCTTAAGAAAGTTTCCACACAATTGACTATTTTGATGATGATGATGATGATGATGTCACGAGAGGTGATTACGTATTCAATTGAGAAATAATTGAACTAAATATTTTACAATTCAGTTAATAAGGTCTTTCCACACACAAATCTGTGTCTAAATGGTATTTTGTTCTTATTTTGATCAACATGAGGTATCTACAATATGTTGGATAATTTCTCTTGTGTGGATATGTGTCTGATGTTTGTTCTATACATCGTGTTCATAAAAGGGTAATTGTGTATTGCTAGTATTTCTTATGTGTTATTGTAGAATCTCTTTACTGATAATTATTAAATGGTATTATGTCGAATTGCATTGGTATTAGTGCTTTCTTGTCTTATAAATTAATTTATGGTTCACGCATACAAATTGTATGAGTCGTGTATGTTATGTTTCCTGTTTAACATGTCCTACAGGAAAATCAAAAGGAATACTGATTAACATTACTCAGGTACTTAACGATAAGGTGTAAGTATATGCAGAGATCTGGGTACATTACAATTAACATAGACTGTTAAATTTACTGTTGGGCTACAGTTGCACATCGTTAATTTGTTTTGGGTTAGTTCATTCCAATTTTTCAAAAATATTTAAACAAAACAGACAGCACTACGATTCCTGCCCATTAACAAATACTCGCTACCCTCTGGGATCTCCATTCAGAATAACTATTTATGTAATTCTTGAAAGAGAAATTTATATAGGCGTGCATATGTGTGTGTGTGGACACACATGCATGCGCACACATGCACGCACACACAAACCCCCCACATCACCATAACATTAATATTCACTCACACAGATATTAAGAATTTCACTCACAGAAATGTTTGCTTCCCAATATGGTGCCATGTAAACAAATGGTGCTTAACAACACAAAACATCACGTATCAGCAAAGCTTGTAGTTTCCCCAAAATTGATTTTCACATGCAACCCATTTGCACTGAGAAATAATGTGTTTGTGTTGGTAATATTGTGAATTTAGGTATTGATTGGTTAGTTCATTTTGCAATTTAATGTATTTTTGTGATATTCGTGACAGAATTGTAATATTTTATCACGAAAAAAAAAACACAATTGCAAACAAATGCAATCGAACAATACCTAAATTGACAATGTTACCAAGCCAAGTTACATAATACGATAGTGGGGAGGGGTAAGATATGGAGGGAAATTGTATGGTAAAATTTTATCATGTAAATGAACATATTTGTTATTTATTTTACCCCTCAACTTCCCTGATCTTCATAACCCACCCCAATATTGTATTTGTAGCTTGTATTGGTAATGTTGTCAATTTAGGTATTGTTTGGCTAAGTCTTTTTGCGATTTCACGTATTTTCATGAATAAATATTACAATTATGTACATATTTCTCACTCGTTTTACCCTACGATTTCCCTGATCTTCAAGGCCCCCCCCCCCCCACACACACACACATACACTACAGTTTTTGGGGTTTGTATTGGCTGTATCTTGATGCCCCTAGTAAATTCATGTGAGGTCTGTGAGGGAGTGGAACATGTTGCAGGAGGAATTGGTATCAGTTGAAGAGGGGGGGGGGGGGGGGTTGAAAAGTTTAGGAAAGGCATGGAAGAATCATATGATCGGGTAGGGGAGAGGTAACAAGAGCTTGCCACCAGACCGTAGCCTAGTTGCTAATGTGTTATCTAAAAAAAAAATTAAATAACATCTCTTAACTGGAAAGATGATGTACATAAAACTAATCCCTAATGACTTTACAATTCGTCATCAAGCATGATCAATTATGTCCATATAAGCCTTTTTCAGGTATTATTTTGTCATTTTTTTAAGAAAAGCCCTGATTCCTAAAAATTACCATAGGTACACACAGACACAACTAATATAATGTAATTGAACTGTTCAAACGAAACTGGAAAACATAAGAAACTGCAGGAAGTAGACTAAAATTATTAATAACCACCAGATAAGATCAAATTAAACAGAAGGGAGATAACCAATAACACTTTTACTGTAAACAACACCAAAACAAAAAATTAGGTAAATGTCAATTAAAAAATTCTAACCTCGACTGGAATGTTAAACAAAAAAGAATCTTTTGAGTCACTGCTATCTTCATTCATATTTATATTTTTTTCAGACACAGGTTACACGAACGCTTCAGCATTTCTTCCAAGTGACGTGAAACAATCACGCAGGTAAGCACCTAACGTTCCATTTGCTGCACAACGTGCACAATTTGTAGTATTGCTTTGTTGCTTTGTTTAACTTATTTACCACTGTTGTCTTAAAACAGCTGACATGAACAACTGACAACCGCAAAGTTGACAGAACATAAATGTTGCCAACATTTACAAATTTCACCAGTACAAGTAACTTAAATTGGTAATCTCAAGATTATATTAAAAAGTATCTGTTCTCAAGAAGAGTCTCGAGAGCTAATACACGACTATTAATACAGCCCGAAAATTTTAATTAAAATGTACCTTTTGGATCATAGTACAACTAGCGATGGAAATTTTCAGGTTTTCATGCACGTGTGCTGCTATCTATTCAGTCTTGACGGAACAATTTCCAACCGTCTGTGAAGTGCTGCGACCTACCAGGAAGTTTGTCACTCGACGGCCGTCGCAAAAGTTGGTTGCTATGGCCAAGCAAAGCGCAAACATACACACTTTCATAGTGCGGCGTGGTCAGTTCGTTACTACAAGCACGGTGTGTGTTTCGTCCGGCGTGTAATATTTCCGTTGTCAATTGTCTTTTTTTTTATAACTGTCGTTGCACGTCATTGAAAAGGTCGTTTTAATCATTAGTGTGTCCTGTGTAAATAATGGCATTTGTGTATTGCGTTATTTTGGGTGTTTGAATAGTGAATAATCGTTATTATTAAAATTTAAGAATGGATGAAGATGACACTGGCGGCGGACTTACGAAGTCTCCAATTAGAAGACTTGGCTCAACGAGAAAACTGATCATATTCAACAGTAAGTAAAGAATATTATATTGTTGCACGTGCATCTAACTGTACGATTTTCTGCTAACATCGTGATCTTGTCTTTCAATGTAGTATCTGCGGTTTTTTTTTACATTCTATCGCTGGCGAAGAGGATTTCTTCGTTAATGGCTTCTTCATTTTTCGTCTCGTTGCTGGTATCGTGTTCTTCAGTGCGTTTTGCCGGTTAATGAAGTAGTGACATGACTATTATACAGCGATGCAAAGCTATGTTCGTTGTGAGTTCTCGCTTCTCACAAAGCGTGCTTCGCCTGGAAGGGTTTCGGGTCGTCGACGATCGCTGTCTATTTTTAAGCGAGATAAATAAAACTCGGAAGAGGGTAAGGGAAGTATTAATACGCTAGACGTACAGCTGACAAACTTTAACGTGTTTTCCAGGCACGGCAGTTCCGGCGTCCAGACTTGCACCGTACCTGCCGGCAACTGTCAAATGTTGACCCCGGGTCGTGTTTGCCTCATGTCACGTCAGACAGCACTCACAGTGACTCATTCATTCACCCCGAGTGAGTGAACATCGTGCCAAGCAAAAATCGATAAGTTATCTTGCGTGGCGTGGCGTAGCGTAGCGTGCGAACTGAGGCAGAGCACATGTTCTGTGTTATTTGTAAATGTGTTCAGTTTGAGCGTTTCCGTCATAGAGAAACTGCGCCCTGAGTAATCGTGCACGGCACACTATTTTGTTGTTATTCTGGACTGGCCGATAAAAATAATTGCTGAAACGTCTTTGCAGATACATTTGAATTTACTAGAAGAGTCGTGACTGTGTAGACTCATTTGATTCGGGCCTGGGGTACACATTTATAATAATAATAATAATTTGATTTTTGCACATTGAAAGAAATGTCGAGACTTCAGCATAAGGAGAAACCTGAGAATTTATTTGTCATGACGTATAGAGATTACATATACACTGGCATCTAGATATATCTATAGGCTACTTCGTTGTATGCATTTATTAGTGCCACACGACGTATGTATCATTTATACACCTTGTGTGCGTATACGTACGTACATACAGCACGCCAACATAATGCACACATACACATGTAAACATATACGGTACATATATATAACATGCGTACGCATTACAAATAACTAAACAGAGTTGTACTTATTGATTACATTATTGCTTGTATAAAACTTGTCAGAAGCGTTTTACAACATTCCTTCTCTCCCTTACTTTTACTTAAAACTCTGTGTGATACAATAAACATCTCTCTCTCTCCCTCTCTCTCTCCCCCCCCCCCCCCCCCCTCTTTTCTCATGGACGTTAACTTCAGAGCGCGATTGAATATACTCTGTGTTTATTATTTACATGACAATATTTATTTGAAAAAGGTGGTTAAAGGATAAAATATAGCTGAAAGGAAAAAGTAACGAGGGCCTCAAAAGCGCCCACTTTACCGTGAACAACTATATATTTAAGAACAGACTACAATCATTTGGTCCAAATCGTTTATACATGTAGTTGCGCGCGTTAAGTTCAGCAATCTTATTCCAAGAACAAAATAAAATGCCATCTTAATCCACTCAGGTGAAAGTGGACTTACTGCACGAAAGAATTCCTAGTTTTAGCATAGGTCGTAACGTAAGATCGACTTACCGAGTGGCAGAAACGATAGTTGAAAACGATACATTCAGAGTGTTCAGCTGCTCAACCGACATACTTCAGCAGCGTGTCAGAGGTCATTGGCAACAAAGAAAGGCATGCGCAATTAGGCTATGCAGCCCCATTTCAGAGTTACAGGAATGTAAATGCAATACAAGCACACATTGGAATTACAGAATGTCGTTAATGCAACTGACTAAAGGTTGTTGAAGATAAAGTGAGCACTTTTTAAGGCCCTCCCAACAGGCATTAACCGCTAATAAATATATCTTATTGCCGCCTAAGGTATTAATTTTTGGTGGTGGTGAAATGTATACACTGTGTTTATTGGCCTTGCAATATTTATATTAAAAAGCAGCAGGAAGATGGAAATTTGATGAAAGGAAAAATTTATAAGAGCTTTAAATAAAAAGTGCTCATTTTACCGTGAACAGCCTATACATTCATGGCAAAGGTCTCACAAAAGTTGTTCAAAATATGCACCATCTGACCGTAAGTAGACTGCGACACGTGGCGTGTTGCCACTGCATGCCTGCAAGTACATCTCTGAGTTGGTCGTTGCCTGTTCCAATTGGTCTCGTGTGTGTGATCGCTGTCCGCTGTAAACCCTACTCTTCAAGCAGCCGCAGAAGAAAAAGTCGAACGGGGAGAGGTCTGGAGAGCGCGCCGGCCATGGGACTGGCCCGCCTCTTCCAATCCCCCCTGCCGCGATACTCGGCTGCTGCACCACTCACATTCCCGGCACAGTATCCGTAAACAAGCACCATGTCTGCACGTGTGGACATTCCTGGCATTGTGACAACCACGCCTCGACACACTAGCAGTGCCTGCTTACGGCCAGATTCGGCACGTGTTAAACTACATGTGTGCGACTTACAACATGAATGTAGTGAATTGTCTTGGCGATATTCACTCATTTCAATTTGTGTTTTTATTCCATGTACGTCCCTGTAACTCTGAAATGAGGCTGAATGGCTTACTTGTGTACATGACCTTATTTTTTGTTGCCAATGATCTGTATAACAGGCTGCCGAAGTATGTCGGTTGAGTCGCGGAACATTATGTACGTTGCTATTTACCAGACTGAAATAAACCAGGATCATGAGAGTACGTACTAATTTCCATTGAGATTAAAAAAAACTGCTGCAATATTTAAATCAACACCTTCCCTGGCAAATTGTACAACGATGTTGGCTCACAGAAGGGGGGGGAAAAATACTGTTCTATAACACATCATAGAAAAAATAATTGAATGGATGCTGTGGTGCTGCAAATAAAAATGTCTGAGGTTGACATGCCTTCGCCGGCTTGGTTGACCTGCCTATACTGGCATGCATATAATAACTACTAACAGGCCAGGTTGCCGTATGTCACAATGAGCGTCGCAGGGCGCGAGAATGGTGCTTTACAATACTACAAATAATTCTGGAAATATATAACTTAATAATTAACTATACAATATTTATGTCCAGTAAGCCTACATTATATACAAATATATCCAGTAAGCCTACATTATATACAAATATATAAGTTCTTAAAAATGCTTCATTAGAAAAAATAACTGGATTCCTAGGTATGTTTCCAGTGCTCTCATCATTATGAGAGATTTGTTGTAGATTTGAATTCCGGAGAAATGCCACCCTTTCTGAAATATTTTCTACAAACATGAAGGATGCTCTTAGCTTCATGATCTTTTACATACTTTACATTATCGTAATAATATATTTGAAGTTTAAGACGTAAACTTGTGTGAAGTCCTAAACATGTGATTCTGTTTTTTTCTAGTCATAATTAAAGTTTTACATTTCGTGAAAAGAAAGCGATTGTATAACCCGCTTTCGGAAACATGTTACTTACCGGAATCACATAGTCCCGACCAGCAATTCACCGCAATCACGACACGAAACTTAAAACTAAACAACCAATGAAATACAACATATAAGTCCGACTATTCTGTCGTACGACCAGCAGATTTGAATCACAATTTATTTATATTCTTCGTCGTGTCGTGCGGCACGACGCACAGTGTGTACAACATTGTAAAATGAAATTGTATTATAAGCTTTCCCTACAATGGGAAATACGTAGCTTAAAAGGGAAACTAATTATGAAAATTATTGTATTTAACTTATATAAATAATAATTTTACCTTTGTATGCATTAGCTATAAAACTTTATCATGTATTCTAAATTTTCTGTCTGCCCACCGCCTTTGTAACTAGCGTAGTTAATCAGCGCCTTCTAAATGGATCCTAAAAATTCTACTCGTGTCGCGTCGGTAAACTGCTGGGCTGTAAATTCGAGCAGTCACGTTGAAAATGGTCGTTGTTGCGGTTTGTGTCGTGTCGTGCTCGTCGAGGCTATGTGATTCCGGCATAACGTGTTACCATTGTAGTTCCGGCGTAGGCAGAACTATCACGTGTCTCGTAAAATTACGCCAATTCTGGGTAGGAATTGTTTCCCCCCAAGGATGGATTCCAAAGTGTTTATATACAGCAAAACTACAGCCACACGGCATTCCTTGCCCTGGCACTTACGAGGGCATTAATGTTTCCAACATGGCCGGCATGTTAAATACGTCTGCGCGCAAAGTAATCCTGCATCAGCATTGCCGAGCGCGTTTGGCGATGTCATGGTTTCCTTTCGCATGAGTTGGTGCCATGTTCGCAAGGTGACCCGAGCACGTAGCGAGTCTATAGTCCATTCCCGATTGGAAGCGACTTATAAAAATCAACATTTGAAGAAAAAAAAGTCCAGGCATAACATGTCAACCTGTTTTATCAATAATATGTATTCCACAAATATATATCACACTATGGTTAGCTTTAGAGTACTGTATTATTGAATAAATGAAACTTTACCTTAATATCTTCTATAACCTGTAATATTTATTTCTTTTTAAATATGAATTGACAACAGCGAGAGCAGCGACGTGTTGACAATGGTTGGTAAGAAATAGTTCAGTTAAAATATTATTTTAACCTGGTTTCTGAAAATACTATTTGTAAATTAAACGGTGCCTATTGAAATATTTAGGTAGTCCCGATGGCAACTTATCTCATTTTTACAGTTTAAAATAACAGCGGAAAATATCGTGAGTAGGCAGTAATGGTAAGGTGTTGTTTTATCGAACGAGAGCAACTTTGAAGCAACTGTCTGCTGAGCGAAGCTTGGCGCTCTCTCTCTGTGTCTCACTCGGGAAGTTTCACTTCGCTAGAATGCAACAAAATTGTACAAGTTTTCAATTGTTGCATATTTCATACTTACTACAGCAAAATAATGTTTTCTGAATTTGTAATTTACAACTGAAAAGAGGTTTTAATGTTTGAATATCTATTTTAAAATATTTAGATATGATGGCGGGGCAGACACAAAGTAAAGTTGGCAGACGTGGCGAGCCGTAACATGGCGTGTTGCTGTTTTACCAAACGAAGCGTAAATTATACTTACTCCGAAAAATACTTCAAATTACCACATCACGTTTGTAGACGTTGTGTTTTTTAAAGCTACCTAAGCAAGTTATGTGATAAATCTGTTTTTCCACGGCAGTAATAAATATACTGTGACGTGTGTTTCGTTAATTATTGCGTCTGTAAAATGGCGTGCCTTTGTGCATCGTGGTCGATACGCAGGCCGTGCGCGATTTCAAATATTTGATATGAACTATTTATACGTTGTAAATGTGAACTATTTTTATGGCGAAGTTATTTATTTACATCCACGTCTGTTTATTTATCACGACGTTGTACCTTTGCCCTGGTGGGTGTTTGAATGTAACGTGATTTACCACCAATCCAAACAAAATAACAAAGCCCAGCCCCAATAAATTTCAATAAACCTAATACACAGTAAGTAGCAATACATATAAATATGAGTGAAATAAAAGTTACTGTAGGCTTATTTGTGTGTATGTTCACCGCTATCTTTTAAGTTTATATAACAAGTTCTATATGAGCTACACTAGTTGCGTGCTTGATTTTAATGTCACATTTTCGTTGGACTGTCTATTCCTTCATTATTTGAACTGAGGCCATCCTTTTAAAGAAATAACCCAAGACATATCAATAACAAAAAGTTAAATACTACAGTTCATTACCCCGCAGCTGTAACAGTGTTTAACACAGTCGCAGCAAAATATAAACTTGCATTACGTGTAAAGTGCTATGTTGTGGAAAACAAATATGTTACTGTAAGGTAACCGTAAGAACTATTGTTAATTCAGGCGTTTTTAAAACATAAAGCTGACCTAATAATGTTATAGGCCTAAACTGTGAATATTCGTTCGAAATGGTTTTTGAAATAGACCTTAGACAGAATTATTTGAATAGTTGTAAACATAAAACAACATATTTGACAAATATATAAGCACATGTCAATGTTTATTTTTAGGCGTAGCGAAAATTTACGAACATATGTACACACACGATGGAATGTAAACACTGATTTTGACAGATGCTACATGGCAGTCACATGGCAATGTTTGTTTACATTTGGCGGAGGGATACGAAACGGGCGTGCAAGTAGATATTTAGCAGGGGTCCGAGAAAGTTGCTTCCCATGGGGAATGGACTATAGGTCGCAATTACTACATGCACATCTTCCGTCGTGAGTCTGTTTGTAATATCTCGTTTTCCCATGAAACTATTAAACGTGAGTTCATTGAGCCGATCTACAGAAAGATTCCACATGACTTCGGATAAGGGCTGTAGAGTTCTTTCAATACGGCATGCACAGTAGAAACGTCTTTACAGAGCATTCCAAAATGACACAGTTTTTGTTCATATTGCTATCCTTACTTCTATATAAATGCGAAAGTGTGTTTTTTTTTGTTTGTTTGTCCTTCTTTCACGACAAAATGGAGCAACGGATCGACGTGATTTTTTGCACAGATATAGTTGGAGGTCCAGAGTGTGCCATAGCCTACTTTTTTTCCAGGAAAATATTTCAAACTGTTCCCAAAATGATGATTAGGGATGTGCATAGGTACTGGATTAAACTTTTCTTAGGATTACTGCATAAAAAAAGCATTGTTAAAAATTTCTCCATTCTTTTTTGTCTATGGGCTGTCTTACATTCCTTCCCAAGAGCCGCAGTAGCTCAGTGGGTAGAGAATCCAATAGTGGGGCCGCAGTAGCTCAGTGGGTAGATAATCCGATAGTGGGGCCGCAGTAGCTCAGTGGGTATGAACCTGATGGTGGGATCGCAGTAGCCCAGTGGGTAGAGAACCCGATATTGGGGCCGCAGTAGCCCAGTGGGTAGGGAACCCTATAGTGGGGGGCCGCAGTAGCTCAGTGGGTAGAGTACCCTATAGTGGGGGGCCGCAGTAGCTCAGTGGGTAGAGTACCCTATAGTGGGGGGCCGCAGTAGCTCAGTGGGTAGAGAATCCAATAGTGGGGCCGCAGTAGCTCAGTGGGTAGAGTACCCGATAGTGGGGGGCCGCAGTAGCTCAGTGGGTAGAGAACCCGATAGTGGGGCCGCAGTAGCTCAGTGGGTAGATAATCCAATAGTGGGGCCGCAGTAGCTCAGTGGGTATAAACCTGATGGTGGGATCGCAGTAGCTCAGTGGGTAGAGAACCTGAACGTGGGGCCGCAGTTGCCCAGTGGGTAGAGAAGCAACCCAATAGTAGGGCCGCAGTAGCCCAGTGGTTAGAGCACCCGATAGTGCGGCCGCGCGCGAAGCAGTGGGTAAAAGCTAATCTCAAAATACACGCTGGTTCCACAATACAGCGATGTGTCGCGGCTGCGACGAGCTATACTTGCTGTTTCACAACTAAGCGATCTGTTTGCGTCGGATGCCGTCTAAGATGGCGCTGCTATCTAGTTTAAGGATGGAAATTACATTTTCAGACCTCGCGAATGTAACAAAAGACACGGTTAAAAAGTTGAAACTGTATGTTTTAAGTGGTAGAAAAAAAAACAGGGTAGTGTGAACGCGATATGAGATGAAAACTACCGCTAACGGGACATAAGGCGGAGAAGAATTATTTTGATGTTAATAAACGATTTTTATGATATAGTCCATGTTTGGGCCATGGGTCCGTTTGAACTAGTTTAAATTCCCCGCCACATTGTGGCAACACTGTCGATGGTGGCGCCATCTGCCTGGAGCGGCGCTGCCGGAGTCAACAATACCAGTTCGGCTTTGTTTTTGTGTCGGTAAGTCGCAACTTGAAATGTTTTCGCTAGAATACAGTCCACGTTGTTCTCGAGCGCAAACATTTGGTCCTTTCGGGTCGGATATGCGCCGGTGTGTGTACTCGATATTTGTTTTGTTCGTTGTGGGCTCGTATATCTGTTGTGATTTCGCTTTACATAGCGAGCACGAATGTGACGGAAAAGTGTGGTTATCGGCAGCGAACTGTACAACTCACACGCGGGTTGTATAGTATGACAAACAGTGAACATTAGCGAAGTTTGTTGATTTGGGATATCGTGTTTGTGTGCGCATGAAGGCCGTTTTCTTTGTTCGTTGCGTGCGTTACTTGGCTGGACAGCTCCTGTGTTCTGGGGTGTTTTTTTTTCCTTCTCTTAACATGAATTGTACCTATATTCTTATCACTTGATGTCATCTACCTTTTACAGTTAGAATATTGGTGCCACGATCATGTGTTTTTGTTAGGTTATGTATTTTACCCTCCATGTGTTTTCATATCTGTCTTTGTGTTGCGCTACACACATGAACACGCAACTCTTGTGCTGTGATACGTAGTTTGTGTACACGTTATTGCCCATCTCAGCAACTTTAATCATGGGCGATGCTCAAGCAGCAATACTGCGTCTACGATTGGCCGAAGGGCGCCTCAAGCGCGTGCTTGGCCTCTCCAAGTGTGTTGGTACAGATCCCTCCAAGAGTAATTCATTCCATGCAACCGTGCGTGATTTGCCGGAAATAAAACGTTACTTTGAATCAGATTACATTACTGTAGAAATGGCAGCCGAACAACTAACAGGCTTCCATAAAGATGCACACGCAGCCCGCATGCTGAACTTCGAAGATCAATACTACGATGTTATGGCAATGGTAGAATCTCTTGCGAGCAAGTCGGAGGCAGCACAGGCAGTAGCTATCAGCACACGGAAGGTAAATGTATCACTTCCCAAGATCTCCTTGCCACAGTTCAGTGAATGTGCAAAAGACTGGGCGAACTTTCTAACTTGTTCAGTACTCTTGAGGCTGATCACACCGACCTAACTCCAGTCTAAAGGTTGTCCTATTTAAAGTTGCCCTTTAATGGTAGCCATTAAGTATGATTCAGGCATTACCTTTGTCAGGTGAAAATTTTGACGTTGCATGGAAGTTGTTATCTGAGCGATATTCAAACAAAAGATTGTTTCTTTGCATGTGGAAGCTCTGCTGGAAGCACTCGCAGTATCCTCTGAATCGCCCACCTCACTGCGACAGATGATGACAGTTGTAACAGAGAATGTGGCAGCACTGGAAGCTCTGAAGGTTCCTGTGCAGCACTGGGACTTAATTTTACTGCCCATCCTTTGCAGGAAACTGGATGCCCCACTTCAAACACTGTGGGAGATGAACTCGAAAAACACTGCTATGGAAGCAGTTGCATCAATATCTAGGCCGGCACCCTCAAAGATCAAACCTGTGCAGGTTTCAGCAGATCGTAAACTGTCTAAAGGTTACCATTCATCCAGTGTCTTTATGGTGAAACCTACCCCTTCTTGCAGCTTGTGCAACATAGCACATTTCTTGTACAAATGCCCCCACTTTCAACAGAAGCTACACAAGGAACGATTTGCACTTGTGAAGGAACTCAAACTATGTTTGAACTGTTTGCAGTCCCTCGCATCAGTGCAGAAACTGTCTCTCAGAAGTCTCGTGTCGTCACTGCAAGTCACAGCATCACTCTCTGCTGCACTTCCCAGAACCATCCACTCAAGAGGATGTCTCAGATGGATCAGGACAATCCGTATATGTGCCAGATAATAGCTCGAATGGTGATAAAAGTTCTACTATGACTGTGTGCTCCTCATTTTCGAAGACACCCAGCAGTGCTGTGGTTATGCTGTCAACTGCTGTAATTGATGTACAAGACGTGTCAGGGGCCTTCCAACCCATAAGTGTTATTGGACTTCTGTAGTCAAGCCAATTTCATCTCTGAAAATTGCTTATCTCGCTTGGGTATTCCTCGTAGGAAGAAAACTCAGCCACTTCAGGGGTTCTCTCAGGCACCACTTAACATTGCTTGTGGTGTGGTATCTTGTGTGCCTTGTGGACAGACAGGGACAGTATTTTCAATAAATGATTTAGTGTTACCTCGCATAACAGGACACCTCCCATCCGCACCTGTGAACCCCCAAGCCTGGCACCATCTTGCCCATCTGCAGTTGGCAGACCCAGCCTTTGCGACTCCAGGGTCAATTGACATGCTGCTGGGTGCAGAGCTTTTTCCCTACTTATTGAAAGGAAGCAAGTTTGAAGGACCGCTTGGTACTCCAGTAGCTCTCGACACACACTTTGACTAGATCTTGATGGGAAAGGTTGACAGCAGTTTGCCTCATATGCCTAATTTGCAATCATCACGTATTTCCTCATTCTTAGTGGCTTCCAGTTTGTTAAACCCATCACTGGACACTGGTGGAACGACTTTGGAAACTGGAAGAACTGCCTCCTGATAAACCATCACCAGATGTCCTCTGTGAAAAGTTGTTTGCAGAAGGCTATGCTCGTGATGAAAATGGTGGCTACAGTGTTGTACTTCCCTTCAAGAGCCTAGACCCTGACCTAGACGATTCCTACTCCACAGCACTCCGTCGTTTCCGAGCATCGTTTTAAACGCCAGCCAGATCTCAAGGCTGGTTATGTTTCATTTATGCAAGATTATATTAACTCAGGTCATGAGTTGTATTGACCATTCCGATGTGAATTCCTGTCGCTTCTATTACATCTCACATCACTGTATGCACAAATTTGATAGTACCACCACCAAACTTTGTGTCGTGTTTGATGCATCTGCTAAGGCCAGTTCTGGTTTGTCTTTGAATGATGTATTGTTGACTGGACCTAAGCTTCAGAGGGACATAGTAGAAGTGTTGCTTCAGTTTCGAATTACAGTGATTGTATTTACAGGTGATATAAAACAAATCTACAATCAAATTCTGATCGCTGATGCACATAGATTACCAGTGCATTCTTTGGAGGGAGTCTGAAGATCAGCCTCTCGAAGTGTACCGTCTTAACACAGTGTTAGCTCGGCCCAATTTCTCGCTCTCAGAGCTTTGCATCAACTAGCAGAAGTTGAGAAGGGAGTCTATGCGAGTGCTGCTAGTGTTTTGTTGTCTGACCCTTATGTCAATGATGTAGTCATAGGAACCAACAATGTCACTTCTGCTGTGAATCTGAGACAGGAACTACAGCAGTTGCTCTCGCGAGGTGGGTTCCAAATCCACAAGGTCACCAGTAACTGTCCTGCTGTGCTAGAAGGCATATGTCCAGAGGATGCAACTCTCGGGTACGTACTACTCCTTTGATGAAGACCAATATGTGAAGGTTCTAGGGCTGCAATGGAACCCCAGTTCAGACACTTTCGGTTATGATATTCAGCCGAATACCATGTATCGTGAATGTGGAATTGACACACTTAGCCAAACATGTGAACACAGCTGTGGCAGGCAAGTGTTGACTGGGACTGCCCAGTCCTCCCGACATCATTGCGAAGTGGGAAACCATTCGAAATGAGTTGTCTTGCTGTTCCAACATAACCATTCCTCACAATCACCCTTAGTAGTGCAGATTCCACCTTTGAACTGCATGGTTTCTCAGACAGCTCAGAGAAGGGGTATGCAGCTGTAGTGTATATTCGACAAGTGTCTTCCACGAGTGTGGTCACCATCCATTTGCTGCTTACTAAATCTAAGGTGGCTCCTCTCAAAACAGTAACACTTCCTTGCCTTGAGCTCTGTGCTGCTGTTCTTCTGGCTTGGTGCTTGTGTTTAGTGTTGGATAAGTACTCATCAATTTTGCCCCTAGAAGAGACATGTGCTTGGACTGACTCTTCAGTTGCATTTTCGTGGATTAGGGATTCACCACATTTGTGGAAAACCTTTGTCGGTAACAGAGTAAGTGAAATTCAGAGCTGCACCTCTGTCGATTGGTGGCATCATGTTCCGAGTGAACAGAATCCAGCAGATTGTGCTTCTCGTGGCCTTACTCCTGCCCAGATTGTCGCACATCCCCTCTGGTGGTCAGGACCTGTCTGGCTCTGTGAAGATAAGAAGCATTGGCCACAGAGTACACTTCATGATTTTAGCCCCACCTGCAATGAAGAGCATCGTACTATTGTGCTCAGGCCACCTTGACACAGTCACCATTCCTAGACTTACTGGAAATACACTCGAAATCAAATAAGGTAAAACGAATAGTCTCACTGTGTTGCAGAGGTGGGCAGGCAGTTGGTGCAGGTGGGTCATCTACCACAGGTCCAGTTCAGTTGGATGAGATGCAAAGGGCCCTGAATATCCTAATCAAGATCTCGCAAATAGAATTCGCTGAAGAGTTTGCTCACATTGCCAGGCACCAACCTTGTTCTCCATTCATCCAGAAGCTGGTTCCTTTTGCAGATTCTGAAGGCATCCTGAGGGTAGGTGGTAGACTGCAAAGGGCTGAATTGCAATTCAGAGAGAAACACCCAATCCTGCTCCCAAGAAATTGTCTTGCAGTGCTGCTGATTGATGAGCTTCATTTAAAGTTTTTTCACCCAGGGTCCCAGATGCTGCAGTCACTGCTTCAAAGAGAATTTTAGGTGCTTGGCGCCAGGAGTCTCATTCGCAGCCACCTTCATAAATGTATACACTGCTTTCGAACCCATCCCAAACCGCTCACATCAATCATGGGATGTCTTCCAGCTGAAAGGGTGCGCCAGGCCAAGCCATTTATGAACACTGGAGTCGATTCTGGTGGTCCCGTCTCCATCACTATGGCTAGACTTAGAAAGCCTCGTGTGCTTCAGGCATACATATGCCTGTTTGTGTGTTTTACAACAAAGGTCATACATCTAGAGCTTGTTTCAGATTTATCAACAGAGGCATTTCTGGCAGCCTTTAGGAGGTTCGTCGCTCGATGTGGACAATGTGCCAACATTTACAGTGACCGTGGCACTAACTTTGTTGGAGCCATCCATCAGCTGGAGGAAGTACAAAAATTTCTCGCTGATAGTGATACTCGCAAGCAGATTGTAGACAGTTTAACAGAGCATGATATTACCTGGCACTTCAGCCCTCCAGAAGTTCCTCACTTCGGTGGACTTTGGGAGGCAGGTATCAAATCTGTCAAGTCCATTCTCAAGAAAGTTGTGAGGACCCATTGGCTGGCACATGAATAACTGAGCACTGTTTTAGCCCAGATTGAGGCAACACTTAATTCAAGACCTCTGTGCCCATTGTCGAGTGACCCTAATGACTTCTCTGTACTAACTCCCAGTCACTTTCTTACAATGGGTCCAGCACAGATATTGCCTGAACTGGACATGTCGTCAACTCCAATCAACAGGTTGACTAGGTGGTCACTCCTACAGTAGATCCACCAGTCGTTTTGGAAGTGGTGGCATGTGGAGTATCTCCATCTTCAGCCCAAGGTTAAGTGGACCAATGGAAAGACAACATAGCTGAAGGCAACTTTGGTTTGGTAAAAGACCAAAACTTGGCCCCTTTGTTGTGGAAGCTTGATAGAATAGTAAAGATTCACCCTGGAGCACACGGTATTGTGTGCGTCGCTGAGGTTTGTACCCAGCAAGACACCTTCACCAGGCCAGCTGTTAAGTTATGTCCTTTTCCTCTCAGCTAGTGCAAGACTAAGAAATCCATCTGTGTATATAGAATCTGTTTGTGTAAATATTGAATGTTAAGGTTTATAATTTTTGTATACTGTTAACGGGACTAATTAGTGCTGAAGTGTGGACCCTTCAAGGTGGGCGGGAATGTTTGGGCCATGGGTCCGTTTGAACTATTTTTAATTTCCCGCCACATTGTGGCAACACTGTTGATGGTGGCGCCATCGGCCTGAAATGGAGATGCCAGAATATGCAAGACCAGTTCGGCTTTGTTTTCGTGTTGATAAGTCGCAACTCGAAATGTTTTTCGTTCAAGTACAGTCCACATTGTTCTCGAGCCCAAACAGTCCGTATCTGTTAGAAGCCTTGCCCTTCTATTTTCAACATCCATTCAGCAATAATAAAAATACGAATGCAAAAACGTCGACGTAAACACGATCGTAGTTTTCAAATTTCAAAAGAATAAATGTTTTTATTCTCCTTGTAAACAACCAGTTCTTTTCCGTCGCAGGCTGACGCCGACAATCGCGCCGCAAGTGTTTCGCGCAATGCACCCGACGCCGACGCGCTGCGACGGAGTCTGCTTCATCCTGATTGGCTACTGGGGATAAGCTGCGAAAACACGCCGTAAAAACACATTTACATTTACCTCCGGACAGTTGCAGTTGAAATTTTCATAATTTCTTAAACTCGTTCGATCACCTTGCACGGCTTCATCTCTCCTCGACGAATTAAAGAATAAATACTTTCGGCGAGATTTATAATGTTCTCCTGACGCTAAATATTTGTACATAACTTTACACGAAATCACTACAACACAATTAAACACTATATGACCTATAATGAAACAATGCTGATTGCAGATAAGCTGAAAAATAAATGAGAAATATTAAAACACAACAACTTCCAGTTTCCAAATTTGTAGCTTGCCTCGTGACCACTCCACACAAGCAAAGCCAAGCAACAAGCATGAAGGAACCACAACAACGGACCGTTGGTTTTGACCGTTGCGCCGATCACGTGACACAATATAATTGAGTTACAGTAAATACATTATCTTTACGCCAGTGATTTCTTTAAAGTGTATAAAGTAAACTTCAAACAACTTAAATAGCCATCAATTTAAACATTACACTTGCAATACCGCCTTATTTCGTAGGACTACTTTTCACATTTTGCTGCCAACATAACTGGGTGTGTTCATCACCAGCCTGTGTGGTGACACACATGGTTATACATACGCAGTTGCGGGCGGTGATTTTTTTCAAAGGTTGATTTCTAGAGTGCTCACTTTAACGTGAACGGCCTTTAAATATATTTTATTATAGCCTTAGACGTTATATTTCGAGTCCTGTGAAATATATACGCTGTGCTTGATACTTATATCGCAATATTTATATTAAAAAGTGGTGGAAGGCTGAAAAATTGCTGCTAGGAAAATGTAACTAGGGCTTCAAAAGTGCTGACTTCACCGTGAATAGCCTATAGTTCGATGTTGGATTCTAAGTATTAGGTAAACATTTGCGAATACTGAAGTAATTTACATTGCGTCCTTATTTTTTTACTGCACATAAGTTCACGAATTAGCAAATTTGTAAAATATTTACTATTCTAATAATTTCACAATATCAGTTGACCGACGTATGAATAACGTGCCTAGGCCCCTTGCAGTGCTATTTTACTCATGGTGAAAGAATACCTAAAGTATTCTGGAGGGATGTTCGCGTCTATAAACATGGTAGCACTGTAAGAGGGCAGAGGAGAAGTGAACCGACTGCATGGTTGGCAAGTTCTCGTATATGTCTCTTAATCTTTCTTCTCGTCTCCCATCTCTTCCTCATGGACCTTTTGTTTCCTACTCATCCCTGCCTTCACCGGGTTATTTATTTTGGTCATCTTCCGGCTTCTTCTTTCCATTCTCATTAGCCGCTCTGAAGTGACCATTTGTCTCTCAGTCGCAGGCTCCTATAACATCCTTTCACACTACTCTCGCCGTCTAATTTACTGGAGAAAATACCTACATTTATCAAGTCACTCAGAACAAGCGTGGGGTAACCTGTCGACATAAGATACTAATGTTTCCTAACCAAAGTACAGGTGCTATCTGAAGATCCGGCCTTGCAGGGCTCGGAGCAAGTTACTGAAATGAAATGCCATGCCCTTTAAGTCACCAAGGTCCTTTGTTTTGATACAAAACTATTGATGTAGAACTTAGCCCAACATACGTTAATTCAATGTGCATAACGTTCTTTGACGTAATTTGTCATCGAAAGAGAGTATTGTAAACAGTTCAACTCTTCTTTCAAGTTCAACCTCCTATCTGGAATGACTGCTTAATAAATATCTCTCTTGCTCTCTTTTCTCATTCTTTCTCTCTCTCCTTTTTATCACTTTATTTATTTCTCTATTTTTCTCTTTCTTTATTTTTCGCTCTCTTGTTCGCTCCCTTTCTCTCCCTCTCCCTCTCCCTCCCTTTTTCTCTTCCTCTCCCTCTCTTTGAGGTCGCGGTGACTGAGCGGTTAGCCTGCTCGCGTCCCACCAATGGCACCCGAGTTCAATCTCCGGCCGGGTCACTCCCGGATTTTCGCATGTGGATATCGTGCCGGACGATGCCGCTGGTCGGCGGTTTTTCTCCGGGATCTCCCGTTTCCCTCGCTCTTGCATTGCGGCGCTGCTCCATACTCACCTCGTTTCACCCTCATTGGCTCTCAAGACCTCTGTGGTAAGAGCCGCCCAAATCAGTCTCTCTCTCTCTCTCTCTCTACACACGCAAAAGCGTAGGTCCTCAGTACCTACAGGTTGTCGTAAGGTGGATATAGAGCAGTTGTGGAATAGATTGGTGAGGAAAGCCCCATCTTTCAACAGCAATGTCCGCCATGTGTTCCACGTACGAAAATGCTCGGGGAATTGTCCAGCTTGTCGAGGTAGTAAGCGGATTGTCAAGGTCACTTTTGTGGCCGTAAGGAAGCATTATAACGACTCCTTCCAAGCAACACTGCAGTATGTACACTCCCGGGAAGCTGAATGTATAGCAAATTAAGATGTGTAACATCGCGGCGGTATTATTACACGCGCGATGTAAGCTAATGAATCGAACTGCCTACAAGTGCCACTTTTGTACTTGTGGTTAACTTTCGGACTCGCGTCCGGGAGGACATGGGTTCGAGTCCCGGTCCCGCCATCCTCATTTCTGTTTTTCCAAGATGCTTTCCCGAGATCACTGCAGGCGAATGCTGGGGCGATTCCTTATAGTCTGTTCTCGGTTTCTTCACACTTTTAAATCAAACTTTTAACAAACCACCCTATGTAGGTGTTAGTTATTTCTTATACATGTCATTTATAACAAACTTTTTTACCTCGTCTTAAGATAAAAGTATCTTATATTTTGTTAAATCGAAGTTTTACCAACATTTAATTTATTTATAATAATATTTCATTTATGTATGAATAAAATCAGTGAGAAAACATGTTTGTTTATAGCGGCTAGTAAGAAATAGTTCTCATGCAAAATATTATTACAAGTGAGTGCGCACGAATTCGGAGCGTCTTCCCTTGGTGTAATTTTCTAGACTAAGTTAAGCTTAGTTTGCATGAGGCGGAGGAATATCCTGGAAGTAGAACTTTAACAGGGCTTCAGAATAGTGTGACGTATAACCATGAAGTGATTACATATGCTCCGTGTAGCTTTAACTAAGAATAGCACATACGTAAAATACTTTATATAGTTTCATATGAAATGCCACTTGCGTAAAACAGTTCCTATTAACCTCACACGTTTTTAGAACAAACTTTGTGTGTGAAATATTTTTGTCTTTCATATGCCCACAAGCAGGATACTGCGTTACAGTCACAATCCAAGTTTAGAGCAAAGAGGGGGGTTTCGGGGCTGAAGCGATATCAAAAAAATTTATTAGTGTAAATCAGTAAGTCATCTTCAAGGAAACCGCCCACAAGGCAAACGGGCGTGAAAACCAAAGCACGGAGAAAATAGCTTCTTAAACGAAGCAGTCGTGACCCTCCGACGAAAAAGTCGTGACTTTGAGCGGGTAGACAGCGGCCCAATACTCCAACCAGCAAGCTGCGCCGTGGTCCAGCACACGAGCCTCAAACAGCCAACTCTCCTTCCTGGTCAGCTGACTTCGTAGACTCGCCCTTGCTTCACAGCAACAAGCCAGGCACGATCTCGAGCACAAACTTATTTGCGCAGGCAAAATGTCTCAACACAGCTGTCCACGGCGCTGCAACTCGTTACTCCTTGTACACGGCGCAAAAACCGTCCTTACACCTCCTGACAACATTTTTGTCGTAGCTCCCCCAAATTACAACCTGCCGCGGTCGAGTCTCACACCTCACTGCTTCCAGACAGACCGCACCGCCCCTTACGCGCCACCAGCGCCCTCCCACCAACACAGACGTAAAAATTTTCTTTATAAATTTTTAAACAGATAGTACAATACAACATATATTTCAAGCTATATTATACTTTTGCAAATACAAAATATTGATTAATAAATCCGCTAATTAAGAATAATAAATATACCCCACTGGTGCATAACAAATAGTATAAAAATAATTTACCCTAGTGAGCAACACAGTAAATGAACAGCTGCCAACTTAAGAAAACGGCCACCAGGCCCAAATAAATTAAAACTGGTGACGATCAACTCGTCACAAGTCCTAATAAGGAGATTTTAACTATTTACACTATATTTTATCTTTGAATATATTATATAGGATAAATGTAAAAAGTGGTGACCATGTGTGTGTGTATGTATATATAACCTTTCCTGGGAAAAAAGTCTTATTCCCCAGAAGATTTATGTGCTTAGATACACGTGTATACGTGCACACTCTGGTTTTACAGACAATATTTGAGTAGCGAGTTATGTTGGTGGCAGACCCCAGTCAGGTAGGAACGGACGGGTAGTTTCCAAGTAAACTGTATGTTATTAAAGCTGCTCGCGCCATGTGGTGAACGAGGTAGGCGGGCCGGTTCCAGAAGATTCACGTCTAGAAAATGGAAACTACCTCTAGTGTATTTACATGAGGGTTACGCGGAAGTAATACAGGGGGATCGAACTGGAACAGATGGCGGCTTTGAGGGAGCTGATGAGGAAACCCGCCCACCACAAATATAATAATTTGTTCGGTTCTCCGTGTTCCAGTTTGGGCTGACCACATCGCTGTAGTGATTCTGTACCTCTTCTTTAGTATGTCGAGGACTGAATACCATGTATCGTGAATATCAGTAAAGGCGGTTCACGATAAATTGAGCACTTTTGAAATCAACGTTAGAAAAAGTCATTGCTCGTACCTACTTATATTTAACGGGCACAATGAGTGACATTCGCCCAGTAAAGTTGGTAACGATGGAGGTGAAAGTATTTCCGTCTATTAACATCGATTATAAAGTGTTAGGTAATTATTTGTGGTAACTTATATTATTTATATTGCTTTCCGTTTTGTTTTAATTCGCCGAAGTGTAAAAATTAGCAGATTTTAAAATTATTTACTTTTCCAAAAATTTTACAGTTCACTTTGCCGACGAATGAAGAAAGCGATGAGGTCCATGGCAATGACAATTATGCATAAGGCGGAAGAACTCACAAAGTGCATACAAGTAGATCATAAGCAGGTCTTTCGAAAGCGCTCACTTTACCTTGAACAGCCTATATTATTGGTAACTAAAAATATAGAAAGTATCGCGGATAGTTGTTCGATGTATGTATTTCCACGAGGTGTCGAGAATAGATTGCAATATATTGTAGATATATATCGATGAAAATATCTCATATCGTTATCTGCAAGCGTATCTGATTGGTGTGTCGCGAGGAGCGGGGGAAAGGACGAATACGCAGACTAGCATTTTTTGTGCATCTGAACAATGCGCAACCATTCACGGTGATAATAATGAAGGGAATTCGAGATTTATCTCTCCGTAGCGTTTATTGCTGTTTCTGTTTTTGTGGTGAATACGTTTGTTTCTTTATTATAATCCTTTACCAGATATTCGGAAAGCAAAAATAGAAAACTTTTTGTAGACAATGTGTTTTCGACCCACCGTAAATTAATAAAGTTCGTATACATGCATAACAGACACGTAGTTTAATATACTGAAATGATACAATAATACGCATTTAAAATAGAGCCAAAAATATCACACAAATGTTTATGAAAGATTGTTTACCGAGAGGAACATTGTTTTTATCTACAAGAATTGCTATAATCACTCCTGTAGTTGTTTTTATAACTGAAATTGTTAAACAAATCATGTTTCAGCTCTCCATTTGATTAAATTTTTGAAAGCACATCGAATGACATTTTTGTTTCGAGTTTACCAACAATACTTAGGTAATCGAAATATTAGAATGCAGGATTGGACTTCGAAAAGAACACACATTTATTCAAGGGATGCTACAAAGATTACCAAATGTTGTAATTGTATTTGTTTTCTTTGTTGTTACGTAGTTAACGACGGACTCCCCCCCCCCCCCATGTTCTCGACACAGATCCTAGGCATGGCACATGTTGGGGAGGGGAGGGGAGGGGGGCAGTCTCTCTGCTGGTCGACGTCACTTCCCTCGTCTGGAGACTTACCGCAGCCATCAGCAAGCCCTGGACCACGCTAGTATAGTCTATTCACGGTAAAGTGATCACTTTTTTAAGGCCCTTCCAACAGGCATTAACTAGTAATAAATATATTTGATTGTAGCCTCAGACGCTAACTTTCGAGTGTGTTGAAATGCATAAATTATGTTTATCATTCACATAGCAATTTTTATACTAAATAGTGGCGGAAATATATCAATTAGTTGAAAGCAAAAATTTTGTAGGACCTTAAAAAGCGCTCACTTCACCGTGAATAGACTGTAGACACGGGTGAGAGGCTCATCCCTCTGCCGGAAGCAACATAGCGAGACTAGCTGTCGCTATTACTATCGTAGTGTAAGGGGAGGCAGCGCAGGGTATACACCCCCCCCCCCCCCCCGTCATTTGTGTAAATTGCGAGAGGGCCTAGGGAACTGAGGTTGGTAAGTGGGTAGATAGGGCTTAATGGTGTTGACTACAAAAAAAATTTCGTCTTTATACCACATCCTACTACTATACGCTATTCACGATAAAGTGAGCACTTTTGAAAGCTCTCTCATTTGGAATAATAGTCAGTACATATTTTTTATTTTAGCCTTAGATGTGAACTTCCGAGTGCCATGGAATATACACCCTGTGTTTATTACTTACATACCACAAATTATTTTAAAAAGGTGGTTAAAGAATAAAAATAGTTGCTGAAAGGAAAAAGTAACTAGGGCCTCAAAAGTGCTCACTTTATCGTGAACAGCCTTATTCTACTTTTAGACACAGTCAGTGATTGCTCTTTGCTAGAAAAAAAATCCGCTCATAGTTTTTGTATAAATACTGTTTCGTGGGACTTTTGTAAGGCATATCTGAGTTCGTGAGGGATGGAGGTCTTAATAAAAATGAAAGAATTAAATGATCTCTAGTTTATTCACACGGCTATTCTTTGCGGCATTAAATTATGTCTCCACTATTAGGCATACTCTTTTTCTTTAACAGTGAGCACAATGTTTAATGTCTATTTCAACTCTAATTAACGTCCTTCCTAATATTCTTTGTTTACGGTCAATTAACTCGTACTCAACATGAACACGTGTTCAGTCTGTCTGGTGCCACCGTTTATAATGTCTTTCACTCAACGCATGTTGTCCAATAGTGGAGCCTGCCAGCCGCACCTTCACTGCTTGATACTCGCAGTCGCAGACATCCCTTCTGCTGGTCACCTCTCTCGCTGCTCGTTCTTCTATCGCTCGGAACTCGCTCACTCATCAATGCCAACTCAACTCCACTCTCGGCCTGGAGGCTCTTGCAGTATTTATGTTGCCCTGACCATCTGGAAGGTAAAACGCACCCCGAATCACGCTGAGTGAATGAGGTCAGTATTCCAGAGCATTCTTCAGCAAACTCAGAAATCAGTTCAACTATGGTCAGCAGCATACGCCGGTAAAGAGTTTGGCGTGCCGGCTCGCTTTCTGTAACCGATACGTGGTCACTGGCCTAGCAATCAAAACATTCCACTGATATGCCGCCGCCGCCGCTATCATATAACCGCTGTCCTCTTCGCTTGCTCGCGTGAGGCGGGCCAACGACTTGTAACAATACGTTTAAAAAACAAAATTGTACGTACAAATAATGAAAAATAATTTGCGTAAAGAAATTAGATAATTCCCGCTGAACTAAGATAACCAGGAGGTACTTCAAGATGTCTATAAAATTGCTCACTAAATTTTTTTGCAGCTTTAAAAAAGTTGCTGTTAATAAGGAAATCCTTGCGTATTTTTATTTGTGACGGACTTTGTAAAATACTCTTTGCTAAGCAATATCTTAAAATTAAGATATTTCACCTGTCCTTGATAAATTTATGAAAATTTATTTGTTAATTTTATTTTTTCATTACAAAATATTGTATAATTTTGACTTTAGCGTGTTATTTTGCAAAAACCGTTCAGTCTGAAATAATTTTGTCTTGGGGGGAGGGGGGGTAGTCTCAGAACGCCTCGTCTCGAACGAGATCAGTAGAGACGGAGCAGGAGGCACGGGGAAGGAGTGGGCCATTGCCTGTTTCTAGCAAGGGATCGTCCCAGCATTCTCCTCTGTGGAGTGACTTCGGGTAACCATGGGAAACCGAAATCGAGGTCGCCGGACAGGGAATCGAACTCGTGCCCTCCCGATTTCGAGTCGTAAAGTTGACAACTGCGCCTCGTTGTTTGTTTCCAGAGCGCCATAGCACTGACGTGAAGTATTTTCTATTCAGAGCAGTGACGTGTAATGAGATTTTTTTTTACAGCTTAAGCAATTTCTACTAACAAACGCAACTTCCAACTTTGCTTATCCTCCACATGTATTTACCGTTTTATAATATCTAACAGTAGTTATAAAAACGGAAACGAAATGCATGTAATAATTAAACTGAATATTACTTAGAGAGCATATTACAAACTATAAGAAAACTCCCGTTTTCCCGAACAATATCATCCACTTTCCAAGGAAAAATGTAGAACTGGAGGACGCAAACGGAACGATGCTTACCTTGCAGAAGGAAAGTGGTGGCGTGTTGTTGTTTGCGAGTTAGATTCATCGATTTATCACTACTCGTTCCCATTTGTGGAAATAAATACTACATAGCAGCACTATGCGTGGACAGTACGGGAGTTACGAAAACGGTTTCTCGAATCGGAAACGGAAAACTCAAAATTAAATGTGTTTAAAGTTTCGGCGAAAACTATAAATGGTCAAACATTTCCAATATGTGTAGGGTAAGCATAGCTTACCTTGCGTCTATGGAATAAACGCGACTGGTTCAGAGCAGTATTACGACAGTGCATGCCGTACCTTTATGAACTTGTGAAGGAGTTGCTTCTGCTTTTGGTTGATCTGGCGCCATATTTTATTGAACGTGACCTTGTACCAGTCCATGTATCGTCGAGATTTCGCACGTATTCGGTTCGTATATTTAGAGATACAGCAGTCTGGAAAGGCTGTTTTCAGCCATGTTGAAGGGCATGAAGATAGTTTCCGGTGTGAGTGTGATGTGTTGATCCGCCATCGTCTGGAATGTGTTCTCTCTCTGCTGGTAAACCTATTGGGGGCACGTTTAATAAGTTATTTAAAAGAAACGCATTTTTTAAACATGTTGCAACGCAGTTGAAGGTGCTTGAAATGCATTGCAGTGCGTAACTGTCAAATGTGGTGATCTGCGAAAAGAACGCACACTCCAGCGCGCTGTCAAGCGTGACTTGCAAAACGTCGTGCTCATCACAAACACAATTCCAGGCCACCCCAACATAGCTGTATCTCAAGAGATACGCCTCAGATACATACAGAAATACTAATGTGTTCCGCATTGGACCATCCTACACACATTCCAGGCCACCCCAACATAGCTGTATCTCAAGAGATACGCCTCAGATACATACAGAAATACTAATGTGTTCCGCATTGGACCATCCTACACACATTCCAGGCCACCCCAACATAGCTGTATCTCAAGAGATACGCCTCAGATACATACAGAAATACTAATGTGTTCCGCATTGGACCATCCTACACACATTCCAGGCCACCCCAACATAGCTGTATCTCAAGAGATACGCCTCAGATACATACAGAAATACTAATGTGTTCCGCATTGGACCATCCTACACACATTCCAGGTCACCTCAACATAGCTGTATCTCAAGAGATACGCCTCAGATACATACAGAAATACTAATGTGTTCCGCATTGGACCATCCTACACACATTCCAGGCCACCCCAACATAGCTGTATCTCAAGAGATACGCCTCAGATACATACAGAAATACTAATGTGTTCCGCATTGGATCATCCTACACACATTCTAGGCCACCTCAACATAGCTGTATCTCAAGAGATACGCCTCAGATACATACAGAAATACTAATGTGTTCCGCATTGGACCATCCTACACACATTCCAGGCCACCCCAACATAGCTGTATCTCAAGAGATACGCCTCAGATACATACAGAAATACTAATGTGTTCCGCATTGGACCATCCTACACACATTCCAGGCCACCCCAACATAGCTGTATCTCAAGAGATACGCCTCAGATACATACAGAAATACTAATGTGTTCCGCATTGGACCATCCTACACACATTCCAGGCCACCCCAACATAGCTGTATCTCAAGAGATACGCCTCAGATACATACAGAAATACTAATGTGTTCCGCATTGGACCATCCTACACACATTCCAGGCCACCCCAACATAGCTGTATCTCAAGAGATACGCCTCAGATACATACAGAAATACTGATGTGTTCCGCATTGGACCATCCTACACACATTCCACCAGTAACATGATAGCGTGGCCGCTGAAAGTCTCGCAGAACTCGCCACAAGACGTGGCTTACTTGGATTAGACTACCTTCCTCCCACCAAGGCCAACCAGGTTCGATTCCCGGCTGGGTCGCTGCCGGTTTTTCGCGTGTGGGAATCGTGCCGCACGATGCCGCTGGTCGGCGGCTTTTCTCGGGGTCCTCCCGTTTCCCCACGCTCTTTCTTTCCGGCGCTGCTTCGTACTCGCCTCGCCTCACTTCAACGTCATCGGCAAATCTCTTCACTCACTCGCTCAAAAATCGCCAGTTAGGCAAGTGCCTTGACAGAGGAATAGTTCGTTAGGTCGTATTTCATGTAATGGTTTCCCCGAGGATGGAAGTGCCTCGCCCTTGCTATCGCGTAATAAAAACCAGGTCGGAATTTGCGTGAGAGCCTTTCACGGACCGCGGTTGGCACCCCTGGTGTGAAGGGCTGTGCTGAAGAATTTCGTCCATAAATTTTAGTGTCCGTCTCACCAGTCGTGTGTGAGATAGTGTAAGGAATGGTGGAGAGGAGGGGTTATATTGTGGGATAGGGGAGGGGTAGAGCAGAATAGGAGAAGATTGAATGTGGAATGGGTTATAGGGTGAAGGGCGTTTGAAAGGGAGTCCCGGCGCATCAGCTTGGTAAACCTACGTGCCCTGTGGAAGTAGCAAGTAGCGTTACTTTTCATGTGTAACCGCCGAAGGAAAGTAAATAGTCGAGTATTAGTGACTCGTACGATCTTGAAACACGTGTCTTGCGTAGGGGGGAAAAAAATTGTAATTAATTGGGGACTGAATCCTAGTTGTACTCTCGATCTGACAAATTATGTTTGTTAGTAGGCAATATTAATAATTTGGCGGTTCAATTAATTCTCCGTAGATGTTCTATTGTAATTAATGCTCGATCTCCAAAACGGTCGTGTTTGCAGGCCCCACTAACAGAAAGTACATCCACCATAACTCTAATATTCGTGAGCGTGTGGAAACCTCACGCTTGGTCGATTTAAACTTCATTCCGAAAAGAAAATATTATTTACTATTTTTTGCCTTAAAAAAAAACCATTAGCCCTCTACATAGTTTGCCCAGCGCAGGGAAGCAGGAAGCAAAATGAGGACCCGCCATTGTAGTTGGTTAACATCACTTTGCTCGCAAATGTCGGCTGCGTGAAATATGACTCTATGGCGCTCCACAGTGCTGAATATCTTCCCGGCGGAAAACGGTTCCTATGCATGCGTTTCTTCGTATCGTTACATGTACATGTATCGTGGAACATGGCCTCTGAGGGCGACTTTAGGCAACATATTGGAAAGTAGTAGTGATTTTTGTAGTTATTGAAAATTAACGTATTTGTTCTCTTGCTCTTCTCTTAACTGTACCACAAAACAGGATGAAGCACATTTGTTTCTGACAGTTAAAACTGTAATTAGGACTATCAAAATTGGGCCAATGTCATCCTGTATTATCGTGGCGTGTGGTATTTGAATGATCTGGTAATGGTGTAAGTAATTAAATAAAAAAAGATATGATGGGTGTTTGCCATTGGTGAATGAGCGCAAAAAAAAAACGCTTATTTCTGGTGGTTTTTTTTTTTCATGTTTTTTTTTTTTTTTTTTTTTTTTGCGACAACGTAACCGAGCACTGGAGTATGTCAACCATTGATCACAGGCGTCCCCAGGGACTTCAAGAGGTAAAGGCTGTTCGCGGTTCTATGAGCGTTCTTGAAAGCCCTGCTCAAGATCGACTTGTATGCTCATTGTGTGTTTTTTGGCCATAGCTAAAACTAACATCGAAATGCTCTGATTATTTTATTCATCTGTTAGCCAAGCGAAACTGTGAAATCGTTGGGAATGTACTTATGTTACTAATAAAATCGTTCTTACAGTTCTGCACATGAAACAAATAGAAAGTTAATTGAATGTATATCCTCTGTCTATAAATTTAAACGTCACTCTTCGATTACGATGTCCGTGTATGGAACTGATTTTCCTGCCTCGTTGCCAACTTAACAGACCTCGTACCAGTCTGTATGTTCGTTGAAATTTACGCAGTGGTGGACAGTTTTTCTTTTTCGAACGTTGTTTTCAAAAGCGCTCGCTTTACTGTGACGGTTAATAACGGAGCGCCTTGTCAAACACGAAATAAAAAGGTTTTTTTTTTTTAACTTTGGAGATTTGCCATGTTTTTGAAGGGGTAGGGGACAGTAGAGAAACTTCCATAACTCGTGTTATTGAGTTAATGAGAATGTCTTTAAATATTGCTGTGAAAAGTTAAGTTAGTGCTCGTGGAATTTTATTACCAATGCGGTCATTTTGAAGGCAGACTTCCTCGTGAGTCTATTTTGAAACTCCTCACTCTTATGTAATTTTTAATGTAATTAAATATACAATACTACAATAACGTCATTGCTCGGGGTGTGGGTTGTCATGCCAAGATGGAAGTTTAACGTGGTTTAAGACTGTTAACGAAGTGCAGTTGCGAATTTAATACCAATAAAGTCACTGTAACTACGCAGTAAGTCCAGTGGAACGATAATGAATGCGTAATTACGCTAGTGGTAAATATTGGTGTGCCGTGTTTTTTGCATTCAGGCATAACCACCAGATACTAGTATAATTTTCAAACATTTGAAGATCACGCCAGACTTTCACTTACTGCTTCCTAACTTCTGTGACGTGTTCCCTATAGAATCCCTCACAACTTTGAAATGTCAGGATGGAAAGTAGGTTTGAGCTGCAGACACCACTTAGCAAGTTTATCCCGGCTCGTAAACTGCGCAGGCTAGCTCTGCAATTTACAAGGTGTGTATGCTACCCACCTCCAACCACGTAACATCCTCCTTTGTAGGATAAACTAGCCAGTAAGCATTGGCCCAATCGCGGCCTTATTTAAAGTCCCAGAAAACCCTCAATGCAGTAAGTGTCCTGTAGTTAGAATATGTGATCACGCTACATTGTCTTATAGGCTATTCACGGCAAAGCGCGCATTTGTGAAAGTCCTCCGATTTGGAATAATAGTCAATAAATATATTTAATTGTAGCCTTAGAAGTTTACTTTCGAGTGCTGTGGAATATACACGCTGCGTTTGTTACTTACATGCCAATATTTATTTAAAAAGTGGTGAAGGACAAATGGCTGAAAGAAAAAAATAACTAGGGTCTCAGAAGAGCAAATTTTACCGTGAACAGCCTCTAGGTATGTTTAATGTATGGCAAGAACCTTCATTAATAATGTTCAATTTAAGTGCTTGTGGTTTAATATCATTTTCATGACCATCTCGTCGCTTGTCAGAATTTCGCAATATTTTTTATATTTTATCGAATATATTTATTACAAGTGGCCTGGGCTCATTTTACTGGCACTATCTCTGCGTAAGTACATTCTATTCGCACTATCTTCACGGCTTTGAAATATTACCCCACGTAATATGGCATGACTGGTTGTTTCCGAAATATGTTTTCTATACTTCTGTTTAAACAAATGTATGAAATGTTTAATTAAATCTGACTTTCACTTGTTTGTTATCTATAAATGATATTTCATGTGTAACTAACATGAATAAAAGCAGATAGAAGATAGGCGTGTTGGTAGTTTTCCTGATGCTGTAATCTACTAGAATTCGTTAAACCTAATTCGCACGAGGCTGAGGAATATGCTGACTCGAGAATGCCTTCAGCAGAGCTGTAACCAATCATGGACAAACTGTAACACGTATGTTAGTCCCCTGGGCTGTCGCTCGGAAACTCGTCGTGTTAGGAGCTTGTGTAGCACAGGACGTGTATCAGTGAGGAGGATATTGAAGGATGCTGCCAGGTAGCGACTGGCACGGCCATAATTAACGGCTTCCTCGTTAGCGAGCGAGTTTGCCCGTCTGCAGATGACGCATGGTCATCTACGCATGCCGTGTGCCTAACTTTGCCTCTACATTTCACAAAAAAAAACTGCCAGATTCACGTGTTTCAACAACGGCGCGCCGCCGTTTGTTTGCTCTCGTCTGGTTTTACAATAAACACGAAATAAAAAATAACATTTTACGTAACTTGTTCACTTCTAATGTGTATTACAACTTGGTCAGAAGTAGTGTACAGCACAACAAAGCACTTATTTCTTAACTTGGACATTTAGATAACCTTATTGGAAACCACGTGGTTTCGACAGCTGTCTAGCAAGGAAAGTTGTTCAATGTTGGGACACAGAGATTGGTATGCGCAGCTGGGATACGCACTCTACGGGAGAGCAGCTTTGACCTGAAGATACAGGAGGAGGAGGAGGTTGGGTTGAGCTGAGCCCAATAAACGACCCTCCCCTCCCCAGAGAGTGGGTTCAACCCCCCCCCCCCTCCCTGTCTAAGCACTCTCTCTGTATTACTGTTTCACCCTTTAATAAATAGTATCCATTTCAATCGTCTGTTCGAGAATCTTATACCTTCTTCATAAATTGTATGACGCACAAATTGAATTTTATGTCGAGAAGGTTTTTGCGTTGTCTGTGCCGGTTTTCGCCCGATAGCGGCCATGTTCTCTGTCCCATGAGAGCAACGATGCGTGTGCCCTGTAGTTGGCTTATTTCCGGCAACAAATATTAATCGCAACTTTTCCAGAGAATACTGCCACGTTATATAGCATTCTCAAAAAATTGTATTAATTCCTTTTTTGTTGTTGTAAAATTTTAATTTTCATGTTCGATTTTATTAAAACAAACTATTGTATACAAAAATTGTGGATATTTCTTAATGGGCTACTATTCCTTAATAAAGTCACATAGAAAAACTTTTGTCCGAAATGGTTACCTTCAAGATTGCTACATTGAGAAAGAAATGTCTTCTAACATTGATACAACTCCGTAGCTGTTGGCTTGGTAGGCATAGTTTTAATGTAGTTTCTGCTCCCAGGCCACATTGTGTGCAAATACACTAGAGGACAACGCCTGTCAGCTCTCGTGTTTCTGCGAAGTAATCAGGTCGGTATATTGTCACCTCCAGTCCTCGGACAGCAGCATTCTTTTAATATGCTGTTCACGGTAAACTGAGAACTTTTGAAATCTCTGCTCAAGATCTACTTCCAATGCACGCTGTGTATTCTTCCGCGTTATGTAAAATTAACACTGCCGTTTACTTCATCACTATATTCATGCGTCAGTCAAGTGAAACTACGAAATTATTGAAAAGTAAATATTTTACGAATCTGCTAATTTTTACATATAGACGCATTGAAAAATTATAAAACTAAAGAAATAATTTACGTTATCACAAATGGTTGCCTAACACGTTTAATTCGACGTTAAGGTAGGGAACTACTTTCCCGCCATCGTTACCAACTTTACATGTCACACTATGCGCCCGTTAAAATATATGCAAGTGAGGTTGATTTCAAAAGTTTTCACTTTACCGTGAACAGCCTGTAGTTGCACATCTCATTGCTGTAAAAACTGCAATATTGGCTGTTTATGGTAAAGTGAGCACCTTTGAAATCAATCTTGAAAAGAAGGCACTGTTCGTAAACTTGTTACATGCTACCGCACACGCGGGGAAGCTAGCACCCAGTTAAGTTGGTAGTGAACTAAGAAAAAAATATCTCCAAGTCGTTTCTTTGCACTGCAAGTGTAATGTATAGATTAATGCCAAGTCAAGTTAGTGTTTTTCTGTTTTATACACATGGCATGTTTGTAACACAGTAAAGCTCACAACAATTCCAGGTTTTCACTTAATTGGCACATGAATAAAGTGACCAAGCCCATTGCAATGTTAATTTTACATATGGCGGAAGAATACAAAAGGAGGATAAAAGTAGATCTTGGTTTTCAAAACTGCTCCACTGACGTGAACAGTCTATGCCAAAAATTAAATGAAGACTATTTTCCAATATGTCAAATGTATTGAAAGTGGAAAGTATACTTAAAGAAAAAAAAATGGTGGTAAATCTCTACGGTCTCACAGCCCCGCTGATTGAAAGGGAACGAAAACTGGACTACTGGCAGTTGACGGGCAACTAGATAAAGCTCAGAATTATGTATACTGTCAATTCATGGTAACTTCCAACTTTTCTGAAGCCCTGCTGAAGTTCTACTTTCAGGATATTCCTCCGCCTCATGCTAATGATTATGGCAGATTACAGCAACGGGACAATGGATTCAGTTCAGTAATATTTAGCATGATAACTATTTCTTACTGGTAGCTACCAACACGCCTATCTTCTCTCTGCTTTTATTAGTGTTTGTTGAAAATGAGATTATTATCCATAGATAACATGCAAGCGAAAGTTAGATTTAATTAAAAATGTCGTACTTTTGTGTAAACAGAAGTATAAAACGCTTGTGATAAATAACATATTTCGAAATCAACCAAACACGTCATATTATATAGGGCAGTATTTCAAAGGTGTGAATATAGAGCGAATAGACTATACGCGCAGAGATAGTGTTGAGTAGTGGTTGGCTGCCAGTGAAATGAGCCCAGCTGTCTGTATCTGTTGGCGTGATCTGCGAAGTGTGGAGGTGCATACCGAGTACTTACACTGTATTGGTAAGTGGCCTGCAGGTGTGAATGACGTCACCTCAAGGTCGATTGTGAAACACCTCCACTGCACGGTCAACACTCGTTCCTAAGGCCGACCATCCCCCGCCATCTTGGATCTACGCAATTTTCGCCTTCACTTGCAACTTAGATTTTATATTTTATTTTGGCCGTCGAAAAGGCATAGGGCATTGCCTTGCATACGCATGTTCTAGTACATGTATTGGTAGACTACGATTGCCTGCATCATTTCTGTAATTGCCGGTAAGAAAAAATTACTTGTTTCTTGCCAGTAGTGTAGTTAAAAATTAGGCAGTCTGTAAAGCCGTCTTCAACTATACTGGAGTGCTCCAAAATATTTACAGCACGCGTGGTAACTTTAAAGTACCATTCCGTCCCCGTTTGGGGCATGATGTCTTTTCGCAGGTAAACATACTGCAGGGGCACCTTTGATAGTTTCGTCAAAAAACCAGGATTTTAGACACTGCAATGCAGTTGAAGCTCCAGTAATCCCCCGGGATATAATGAGAACATTTCTCACCTTTAATGTAAGAATGTCGTAGCTCAAGAACACAGTTTTGAGGATTAAAACTGCGTTGCTATCTAACAGACCTCAGTTCATAACTGTTTACACTTGTATGTGTAAATACGTAGAAAGTGTTCATGTTAACTTAGTAAATCTGTTTTCCGAAATGCAAGACCCGTTTATCTCTGCAAGTCCTGTAAGCGCTACTAGAACATTGCGACAGACTTCCACTGTCAAGTGATAGATATCGTGCTCCTTCCGATACAAACAAATTACAGAAACGCAGCTTCAATCGTGTACCTACGATACGATTGCCTTGCGTTCAGGGTGCTATTTCATCCGAGCGAAAATTTTAACTTTAACAGCCCGGCCTACCAAGCCGGCAGCCGCGAACTTCAAATGGGGAATCTATGTAAGACGAAATGCCTTCTCATTGCGCCAATTTTAAAGATAACTATTTCAAACAAGAAATTTCACGTAGGATAATTTTTAAGGAATGATGCTAGGTTAAAATATTTTACCAATTTTTTTGTTTAAAAAGTCTTTTTTATATAAAATATAAATATCGAAATTTACATATAGCAAAAAAAAAATATGTATAGGTATATTTCTTTAAAAAACAATTTTATGTAACAATATTTTCTGAGAAAATCGCGTCAACTTTTTTTTTGTTTGAAATAGATATATTTAAAATTGACATAAAGAGAATGAATTTCGTTTAACATTGATTCCCCCATTTGAAGTTCTCGACCGCCGACTTGGTAGGCACGCCCGTTAAGCGGAGGCTTCTTAACCTAGTTGCCATATGGGTGTCATCGTAAGCTGTTGTACCTATTCTAAGTATTTAAAAATGAAATATTTCAAAGTAAATCTTTTTGCAGGAGACAAATGAAAGTAATTTTTTTTGTCAATCCATAAATTTGGTTATTTAAACACAAATGTGGTGGTTGAAGAGTGCCAGTCAGCAAATATTGATTTAAGTAGCCGCCTGCCTTTGTTTGCGATAGTTATACTTGTGTAAACTAGTGTTTCCAACTATAGCGACAATACTGCATCTTTCCTGAATAAATTTTTGGGTTTGAACCCTGTAGCCATTGATCAAAATTCTCAACAAACGGCACACACGCACACGCGCCAAGCTTGTTTACGCTCATTTCCACTGTGTTAGGGACAGACGAGGCACTGTTTACCCGCCAGGGCATCTTCACTACACCAAAACACTCTCCTCGACACTCACGTGAATTCTCCAAAATATCTGAGTGCACTCATTTCAAAAACATTTTGTATTACCAGGATTAGTTATTTTTTTAATTGGCGCAGTTGTATACTCATTAGTAATTGGTGGCTTTCACAGAGGAATGTAACAGAGTGAATAGCAGCAGATAGGAGAAGGAAAAAAGCCCTTTAGGTTTTTGTGGTAGACTTGTAAATAAATTAAGAAAAATAATTGTAGTAGTTTTGTTATATTAAGACCTCCATCACTCTACGGGCCTGCAGCGCAAAGACATACGTAACAATATTATCCGCTCTCTCCCTCTCTCTCTCTCTCTTGTTCGTCTCTCTTGCATCTTGGCGCAGTGTTCCAGCGGTGCTGGAATGTCTCGTGTGGGGAGAACAGCAGCGCTGCGGGTCTGGAGAGAAAACATAGACCAACGGCTACATATCAAAATTAATGGCGTTCGCTGTGAAACTCAACTCGCAAGTTCGCCTGCTAAGAGCTTCAAACTTTCCTCGTTTGCGATTCTGGCCCACTCTCGCCATTTATTTACATTCTGCTACGGCTGCACCTCGAAGGCCCCGGCTTACAACTTTCTTTCCTTTCATTTTGGTAATTATTCTCTTCGGTAGGCCTGAATGTTAAAGAAGCTGCTAAATGCCATGTATTAGTCTTCCCTGGACTTTTTTTTTTTATGTAGATTAACCGAACTTTATAATGGCAATGAAATTGACGTACGAGGTAACTTTCACAGTAAGCTCAGCTCTTTTGGAAGCCCTGCTTAAGATCTACTTGCATGCACGTTGTGTAGCATTCCGCCATAAGTAAAATTAACATTGCCATGGGAGTCATAACTTTATTCGTGCGTCGGTGAAGTGGAGCTGTGAAAAATATTAGAAAAGTACAGATTTGTTAATTCTTTCACTTACATTCATTTAAAAACAGCAAGGAAAAATAATCAATTTCAGCATTCACAAATAATTACCCAAAACTTTAAATTCTATGTCCAGGCATGGAACTTTTTTTCCTCCGTCGTTACCAACCTAACTGGGTGAAACTAGGTGCATGCTAGTCAGTGTGCTCGTGCAGGTAGGGGCAGTGACGTTTTTAAGACGTTGGTATCAAGTACTTAGTCTACTCGAGTAGGCAGTAAGCTGCCCTCGGTCAAAGCCAAGTTGTTCCGCAGGAAGGGAAACAGTTCAGTGTTGGAACCCTTTAAGGAAGATGGGATAGTGCGCATGTGAGCTGCGCAGGAGCCGTGCTTTGTGTTTCTACCAATAGCGATATCAGAAACGTGGGTATAATTTGAGGTTAAAACACTGTTCATGTGTGTGTGTAGCTGTTTTCAGACACCTGTACACTTCATCTAACCTAGAACAGTTTATGTACTCGCATTCGGGAGGACCCGGGTTCGATTCCCGGTCCGGCCATCCTGATTTGTTTTCCATGGACTCCCTAAATCTCTCCAAGCGAATGCTGGGCTGGGTCCCTAACAAAGGTCATGGCCGATTCCTTTACCAATCCCTCTTCCCTGTTCAACTTTCGCCGTATTTAATGACCTCGCTGTCGACGAGACGTTAAGGCCAACTACCTACCTAGAACCATATAACCTAGAGACTATTTTATTCGTATGAAAGGGGATGTGTTGTAAATATTGAAATGTAAACAAACGCGTACATCACTTGTCGATCACGTGACTTGGACATTTGTGTTGGTTTGGGGTAGGTCAGTGTTGGGTACAAGACTATGATGAGAGTGTGCGACTGTAAGTAGGAAGCCGGCTATGGCGGAGTGTTGCTCCCATCGGGAGTGATGGTCGCGTGTCGCCGGGCAGTTGGTCGCCCTGCGACCTCGCCCACCGCTCACAAGCCAGCTCCCCCGGGCACACCGTGGCTTTCCTCTACTCCGTCATCGCCCTGCTGCCAACCTTACTGTACACTCTTCAAATGTTCCCGTATATTTACGGAAACTGAGCTAAATACAAAATACTTCTTATATTATGACTTCGGGTTTCAGGCACGAACAATGCCGAGTCCACACGAAACTTTGTTCGCCACTGTAACCAGAAAATAATCGTTTCTGCGGCAGTTAAGGTTATCCATGTCACTAAGACCTGTTCTTTCAAACACTAAAAATTAGCAACAGGCGTATGTAACGCTTAGCAACACTTGAAATACACTAACATTAATAGAAACTAAAATAGTTTCTTATGTGACTAATACACAAATTCAAACTTTATACCAGCTTCACCATGTGAGAATTGTAGGTAAGTGGTTAGGGTCGTGAACTTGCAACTTTTTGATTCTGGTTCAAATCTTGTTTAAGTATAAAATAGTTTAACTTTTTTTAATATTCTTTTTATACCTTAGTAGAACGCCCACATAATGAAAATTAAAATAAAATAGATATTAAAAATTATTTAAACTATAGAAGTACAGAAATTAGGGAATTAATGGAGAGGTTCCGTGAATTTCACGGATGGTCCGTTTTTGAAATTCAATGTGTCCGTAATTTTACGGAGAGTTTACGGGCACCTGGATAAATTTTTACCTGCACTTTTCCGTAAAATGAAGGCATTTTTTTTTAACAGTGTAGGCCAGTGGCGTGTGCTGAAGTGTTGCAAGATAAGCTGGTGCTTGCTCAGTGCTGTACATTCTCGATGCACACAGCAGGAGCCAGGAATCACCGTGTAGCCTAGGGAAACGGAGTGTGTTCCGACCACTCACAAGCGAGCAGCAAGGGACAGTGTGTTCCGACCACTCACAAGCGAGTAGCAAGGGACAGTGTGTTCCGACCACTCACAAGCGAGCAGCAAGGGACAGTGTGTTCCGACCACTCACAAGCGAGTAGCAAGGGACAGTGTGTTCCGACCACTCACAAGCGAGCAGCAAGGGACAGTGTGTTCCGACCACTCACAAGCGAGCAGCAAGGGACAGTGTGTTCCGACCACTCACAAGCGAGCAGCAAGGGACAGTGTGTTCCGACCACTCACAAGCGAGCAGCAAGGGACAGTGTGTTCCGACCACTCACAAGCGAGCAGCAAGGGACAGTGTGTTCCGACCACTCACAAGCGAGCAGCAAGGGACAGTGTGTTCCGACCACTCACAAGCGAGTAGCAAGGGACAGTGTGTTCCGACCACTCACAAGCGAGCAGCAAGGGACAGTGTGTTCCGACCACTCACAAGCGAGCAGCAAGGGACAGTGTGTTCCGACCACTCACAAGCGAGCAGCAAGGGACAGTGTGTTCCGACCACTCACAAGCGAGCAGCAAGGGACAGTGTGTTCCGACCACTCACAAGCGAGCAGCAAGGGACAGTGTGTTCCGACCACTCACAAGCGAGCAGCAAGGTACACATTACACAAGTCACCTGCAGAGCTACGTTGTACTGGTGTAAGTGTAAACTAACAAGCAACAGAGTACAGCGCAGAGCTAACGCCAGCTTACCTTGCAACACTCCAACATACGCCACTGCTGTAGGCTAACTGTTGAAGTTCTTCTTAAGGGCTCCGCCTGACTGGAGTTAGTCCCTACTGAAGAGCCACATTGGCATCGCCGCTGGGTTCAAGGCACTAAACTTGCTTGTAGCTTTTCCACCGAACCGTTTTTTTTTTCTATCGGACTTTAACTGGTGACCATGTAATTTTATTGGTGGAAAGTATATAGCAAAGTTCAGTGCAGTATTATAGGCTAACCTCAGGTTTGCTTGTATTTGCTTAGCGTATTCCGAGATACATCAGTTTGAAAAGTCCGGTTTTAGCCATGTTGTAATAATATTTATAGTGCCTGTATCGTCTTGAAAGTGACATTCCATACTCATCTGAACTATGTTCTCTTTTCGTATATTGGCACATTAGGCACATATGAAATATTTTCGTAAAAAAAAAAAAAATAAACGGATTTCCTTACACTGCGCAACGCATGTCATGCGCCTGGCAGGGTAAACCCGGGCAAGTTTCCTGTACCTTCGTCGTTTACAGGTATCTCGGCAAATAACTGTCCTGGGAATACGAAGAGAAGTTTAAAATATTAAGCAATCATCTTTTTATTATATTAGGTTTATTCTGAGAGAGAAAAAATATGTCAAAAATAGCATTTTTGAACTTTCTTGCGCAATTACGTTAGTAGGAAGGAGAAAAGTAAATCTGCAGCCGTAGTTTAATCTACAGGCTTTCATCGCGTGTAATAAAATCACACTGTTACACATCTGCGCAGGAAAGCATAGCAGCGGATGCCATTAAGAGCGACGGGCCGCTGGTAGCTCCTGTTATTGTCGCCCCCTATCGCTGTGCCTCGAACGAGAGCAAAAATCTCGTGGCCACGTACTCTTGAGGGATTGATCACTTACATCTTGGAATTAGCATTTTTCTCGCTGTACGTTCTGTTTGGTGTGTTATTGAAATTGTTGACGCTATAAGATCACAGGAAATACTTTTCCGAACTTTCTGTACTTGTAGCGGGTTCGCTGGCTTAGTTACTTTCCAACAGGTAACAGCTGAGAATAAAAGCGAGATTAATTTACGTGAATAACTACAGATGTGAAAAAACAAAGAACATTCATGCCATATTCAGGATTAGTCAGCTAAGATCATCATCCCAAATATCTTCCGAACCGCAGAAGGTATCAAAAGTTTGATTTCGAATTCGTTATTGGCTCTACAGGGCTCATAAGATACCGTCTATATCTGTTCAGAGATTTAATTAATTACTGAGTAAACGATATCACCTTTGGTTTTTTAAATGGGAATATAATCATATTTCGCAATATCATAACATGTTATTAAGCGGCGAGTACAGTGATGTGATTATTTTGAAAATCCGACGAGCACTTTTTGAGATATAAGGGGGTTTCCATAGGTGTATTAATTTGGTTTGGGGGGGGGGGGGGGTAGGTTGAGTCATCCACTGGGGGATGTTGCATTAGTGTGGACTGTGAAGCAGACACGATTGATCGGTGAATTAATTGTAATCAAGCCATGGGCATCAAATTAAACACACGTATTATTTGAATTTGACTCTGACATCACCACCACCAACAAACAACCTTTCGCAAGCGTTCGATACCTGTGTCACTGTCTGTCTCACTAACGCCTACGTCGGCTGTGGAGGAACACTCCTCTGGACCAAACTTGTCATGAACATCTTTACAATTATTTCTAAATACCTGTTTATTGAACCTGATTTGTTTGACATTTGTAACCGTAATCAAAGCTTGCCACGTTACTTAATAACAGCAGTTCCACATAGGAAAATACGAATATAAATAAACCCGTACACAAATTTTGTAAAGTAGCACTCTGCCATGTCAAGTTTTGATTTTTATTGCAATGTCATAAATTTTGACTGTGCAGGTATTTAAAAAAACCAAGATGAAGACATACTGCTCCCTTAAGGCGGTCGACTACCTGGATATATTTTCGTGTTTGACGCTCAGAAGTACGGTAGGGATAAGGGTGGCACTGCCGCGCCTACAAACTGCAGCATTGCCCCTAAGGTCAACTTGCTGAGTGTGCTTGCGGGACTTGTAGCGGTGACCCTGGTATTTTGTTGGTGGAAATTGTACAGCAAGGGTCATTACAGGCGTGTCGATTACTTCCTGTAAGACTTGACCCAAATATGTTTAGATACGTTGTTTGAAGAAGCAGTTTGTAGCTACGCTGGAGTGCTCCAGTTTGTAATACGCGTGACGTCAGCAGCTCCGTGTCAAGTACGTCTTCGTTTCGTGGGTTAGCACATTGAACCCACGTTTAATAGTTCCTTGCTCTACAGGGTGTTTGCGTACATAAATTGCCGTATGAAACGTGGCGACGTCAAAGCAGAGCCGCTCATCGAGCACGTTTGCACGCCGTAGTTTCCTACTGCTTGCGATGCGTAGCTCCACTGGATATTTGTAAAATGGGGTGCGTCTTTCAGTTAACTGAGCACTTTTGAAATAAACTTGTGAGAAATGTCGCTGCTCCTCTGTACATGATCGACTCTCAAGATCTCGTTGTCTCTCAATTCAGCAACCCTATCTGCATATAATACAACGGGCTCGCTGACAGCCATGCGCTCACTAAAGTTTGTAACGACGTGGGAACGTAGATCCATGTCTTACGTTGAATTAAGTGTCGGGTAAACATTTGTGAATACTGAAATTAGTTTTTTCGCTTTGTGCTTTCTCTGCATGTAAGTGCAAGAATACGTAAATGCGTGAAATATTTACTTATCTGATAATTTCACAATTCCACTTGACCGAAGGAAGAATGAATGAAGTGACACGGCCCATGGTGTAAGGAATAAAATAAAATATTTTATCTGCTACAGGCCCCTATAGGCTGTTCACGGTAAAATGAGCACTTTTGAAAGCTCTGCTTAAGATTTACTTGTATGCACGTTGTGCATTCTCCCGCCTTATGTAAAATTAGCATTGCGATGGGCCTCATCACTTTATTCATGCGTGGCTCAAATGAAAATGTTAAGCTTTTAGAAGAGTAAATATTTTACAAATCCGCTTATTTTTGCACTTAAATGGTTTAAAAATACAGAAAGATAAGAATAATTTAATTTATTACAAATGTATATCTAACACTGTTTATTCGACGTGAAGTTATGGAACTACTTTCTCTCTATCATTACCAACTTTACTGGACGCATGCCACTCAGCGCGCCCGTTAAATATAGTCAGGCAGAGGCAGTAACTTTATTCTAAGGTTGATTTCAAAAGTGTTCACTTTATCGTGAACAGCCTTTACCTATAGTAAAACATTGTTTGTTCATGTTTATAAAGTAACCTCGCAACATTGCTATTTAATTTTCTCCCAGATTTTAGTTGTGTGTATCTGTAAAGGAAAAAATTTATTAACATATTGGTTGAGTTCACGTAATGAGGCCGAGTGAATTGCAAACTGCGCCTTTAATTTTATGTTGTGGCTGGTTTGTTTCTTTAATCTATTGCTATGTTAGGAGTAAAATATGTGATTTTAATTAATTGAATACTCTTCGTGACGTGTTGCTATGTACGAAAAATTTTGTAAAAGGAAAGATTAATTCTCCATTTTGTGCTCGAAAAGGTCTAATTTTAAGACCAAACTGTTCGTAGAATTGAATATTATTATTTATTCAACTTCTATTTTAGAAGGAGTGGCATTTGCAGAAGGAATGGGTACAACAAGTAATTATAATTAGGCTGTCCGAAAATACCTGTACCATTCTAGACGAGTTCTGTGTAATTTGTGTAATTTAAAGGATTATTGCAAGAAAATATTTAATCGTATACAAGAAGAGGGTAAAACTACATTTTAATGATATGCTGGTAATTTAAAATTCTGCCTATTCTTCTAAAGAACTTCTCTCGCAATAAATGGTAATCGCATTATTAAACTTAAATAGTATTACTTATAATCGACCCTGAGGATACCTGATCATGAACATAAGATCTCAAAAGATTACTGCTACGAAAGCTTTCCAAAGCTAAGGAGTAAAATTTAATGCTGGGACATATAAAAAATTCAGTGAATTCACGATTACCATTTATTGACGGATCCAAACTAAATAATGTAGTTCTTATTTGCAAATGTACTAGGGGAGAAGTTAGATATAATTATTTTGTTTCTCATGTTTTGTTTTGATATTCTAGTAAAGGAATAATTGATAGATTCTAGGTATATTGATTGAAGTATTTGTTGTGTTGTGGTATTGAAGTTAGGATTTTGCACTATTAGTAAAATGCATGATTTCTTGGTTTACGATCAAGTTTTGTCCTTTTATGTAGTGTAGAAGTCAGCTTAATGATATGATGCATGGTTCAAATGGTATGCATATTCGTTTATCGATTTATTAAATTTCTGTAATGTGTAATAATCGAGTATGTCCCAGGAGTGCACATATTACATGCTCATTTAAGCTCATGAAAATACATGCATTAACTCCGTTGTAACCCCGTCCTACTCGGATACTAGCAAGTGTGGTACACCAAACTAAGTTTGAGTTCATCCCTCACAATGACAATGTTAATTTTACATGAGGAAGAATACACAATGTAGATCTTTAATGGGGCTGCTCTGTTTACCGTTAACAGCATGTAAAGTTGTTCAAATGATTCTCGTGACAGTCACGACTAGGTAGGCCCTCAGTGAAGGAACAACATTTTGTCTTGCAATTGGCTTATTATTGCACACTATATTCAGAAGCTTGGTGGTTAGGGAACATTCAATCGTGTCAGTGGATCATTTGAGGATGTGTCATTATATAGTTCATTCACGGTCACTTCCCACTTTTCTGAAGCCCTGCTGAAGTTATACTTTCAGGATATTCCTCAGCCTCGTGTAAACAAAGCTTAACCGAGTCTAGAAAATTACACCAAAGGAACAGAACACCACATACGTGCCCACTCAATGTACTATAATTTCGCAAAAGGATTATTTCTTACTAGGCGCTGCCAACACGCGTATTTTCTCACCCTTTTTTTATTCATATCAAGCATAATATCATCATTTTTAGATATAATATAACCAAAAGTTCAATTTAATAAAATAAGACATTTTTATGTTAACGCAAGTAACCTATAAAAGGCTTGGGATACTCGAAATATTTAGAAAACAACCAAACATGTAATACGTAGGGTGATTTTTCAAATGTTTGATTCCAAAAGTGTGAAGAAACCGCGAATAGTTTACACTCATTTAATATTGTGTTACAAATGTTGTTCCGGGTGTGTTGAATAGGTACTTACGTTTCCATACAACGTTTCTCCAGCATTTCAATGGACGAACTCACAGGGTGGAGGAAGGGAAGGAAACGTAATGATTTCATTCGCAAACACGTATTCAAAATTGTACTCGTTCCTGTCAGTTTTGTGGGAATGCTTGGCTTTGCGCCTGGTAATAGGCAACAGGCAGCAGTTTGTGTGGATTGCATATCTTCCAGGCGTTACTGTGGCAATGCCCGTCTTGAACATTCGTAGCTGTGTTGCTGTGACAGGTAACAGTTTATTTATTTTACGAATTTTACGAACGTCATATTCATCAACTGGCTGGTTTAAACTTGCACGCTCCAACTTAAACATTTTTTATAAAGAACTAAGCCATATCTTATAACAAACTTACATGTAGCTTCATCATAAAATCAATTGAGCAAGTTTCAGTGATGTAGTCTATAGAATTAATAACAATAATTTAAACCAAGGAAAACAAATCACGAAAACTATGTAATTAACAATAGTAAATATTATAACCAAAAACAAAACTTTGTTCAGCCTACTTGAGCGGATTTGTTTCCTCCCACTGCTTTGTTTTCTATCCTCTATCTTGTTTTCCCATGTCCTCCCAAAATGTTCCATTCACCATCAAAATTTTCCGGTCATCTCTAAAATTTCAATTTACCTTTGAAGCGGCGCGAATTTGTTTCGAAAATTGCAGAAGTTTCTTCATTATTTTCCCGCCATTTCTGAGGGGAAAATGGTAATTCGAGGGGAACACTATACATTTTTGAGAGGGGAAATTTGAGAGGGGAAATCGGGACGAAATAAGGTGGTTAATAAAAATTTTAATGGTGGGCATGAAAAAGATGTACACCCAAAGGTCAATGTCATCTGCAAATCCGCAGCTCCCAGCCCTTGTTCCAGTGTCGGCTGTACCCTAATCAGCTTACTTGTCATATTTAGGTTCGAAGGAATGCAGTTTCAATTAAATTCGTTATGTATAAAAATATTTACTTCTGAATGTCGGTCGAAAGCACTAACACTGTTTTCGTCAATAGTTTGCGTTTTTGTTTATGTAAAGTGGAAGGATGCATGGGGTGTGGTGCGAAAGTAGAACTTTCGGAGGTCTTAATCAAAGTTGGATATGACCACTGTAAAGGTATTACAGCTTTGGTAATATTGTGATTTTTTTTGCGTAATATTGTTTGTTTTGCTTCATTCGTATAGCTGAATTTATAATTGTTTATATCACCTCTCAGATTTTTTATTTAAAGAACATATTATAGTAGGTATTCAATTTAAGCATACTTAAATCTATGATACAGAAGTGTTTTCTCTTAGCACCATAATTACGGCATTTTTAAAATGTTTTTGTGGATATGAACTGCATGACAAGGAGGTTTTATGTGACTGAACAAACTCTGATTTTAGTTTTATTAACTTTGATATAAAAAGAATTCCGAATTTTAAGTAGCCAACAATTTCTTTTACGTTAACAAAGACACACTCATCCCGGCCATTAGACTTAGCAGTCCAACGTAATGTTAGGGACGGCTGATCAACTAGATTGGTTGAAATGACTGCCCTTCTTTACACGTGTAGTTCCCACGTGGCGTGTCGTGGCGGCAACCTTGTAGCGACGCGGGCGAGAAAGAGGAGCCGCCAGGCGCTAAATAGCTTAGTTTCTTTTGTTCCAATCACGTTATCGCCGAAGCGTCAATGGATGACGTCAACCAACAGCGCCGTCCAGATAAGTCCTTTGCAAGACTGAAACAATATTATATCTCGCTCACTATTAGTTGGAACTAACATATTTATTTGTCTGAATTGAACTTTCCCTTATGCAAGATCATACCAGTGACATGATATGGATATCTGTACTCCACACTAGCTATTCCGGAAATTTTAGGTTAAACAAATTAATTCAAGAGCTAATTAATATAAACATTACCGTATCATAATTCTCTTTATTACTATATTTTTACTGAGGTGATATTTCAGCTAACTTCATCTAATTCAGTCTTAGCATCAGTTATGAGTGTTTAGAAATTTAGAATTAAAAAGGTTTTATTGTGCAGTATAAATGAGTGTACGAAAGAGAAGCCTAGCACATATGACGTCATTAATTTCTCTGTGGAGAATTCTGACACGCAGAAATTATGCGAAATAGCATTATATTAACTCTGTGTAGAATCCACGAATTATCAGAAATATTGAATTATCTCAAAAAAGGTACGTAAAATTTAAATATTACCTTCTTTGTACAGTTGCTGTAGAGGTAGACTATGACAGAACGTAGCAAAATGAAACACAGCAAAACACACACACTTTCAATCATAGCGAAATTCAAAATCCTCACAAAGCACGCATATGTACCCTGGTTCAGCATAAGACACTTATTACCTTCATAGGAGAAGAATCAAAACACATTTTACGATAAACACTTGAACACCTATTTTAGTAGCTAATTGGATTTCATACTGATAATGAATGTGACCTGATTATTAATTTTTCCTCCGAGCAATATAAAATTTTGTCTCTTTTTTTTTTCCAAAACTAATAAATTGCAAGATCATCAGGAAGTGAAAAGATATTTATGAGTTCAGATTTAATTTATTACTTATTTATAAAATCTTCGGCGGTAGTTCATTTTAACTTGAACAAATTTGTGGAGTAAGATTTTATTCCGACTAGCTTTACAAAAAGGCATATTCGATCACTAACCTTCTGGGTCACTTACTTTGAAAGATTGTTTCTTCAGTTCAGAAACTTTCGTTAGTTATTTTGCTGTGATCGTCACAGGCAAGAGTTGCCAGGCCGAGCTCGGACGCCTGGAGGAAGCTGGCCTCGGCAACTAGAGCTTTTAGTTATGAAAACAGCGGGGGGAATACTTATCCAAACAAGGCTGGGCACCTGCGTATATAATGGGCGAGCGGTGGTAGCTCGCTGCTATCTTGTTCTCGACTACGCCGGAGGCTTTGCCTGCGAGACTGCTGACGAGAGTACCGCCATACTTGCGGTCCGAGATAGACGCCTGGAGGACGCAGTCGTTGAGGGAGCCTAAGCGCAGCCGTCGACGATTTACGGGGTAAATATTGCAACGCCCTTGCCCCCAAGGACGTGGCAAGGTGGACAAAAGTCCGCAGATCAAAAACTCCCAGAAGGAACAAGGAAAAAAAACTCTCGTTGAAGCAGAACAGATTTGAAACCTTAAATAAAACATTGTGTTGAAAAATTAGCCCACCCCAGGCTGTGTTGTAATTAGGTACAAACATTTGGTATGTGTTAAAAATCATGTCCTCTTCGCGAAATTCGGGCATGTAGAAAATTGAAATTTTTCACGTGATAAGCAGTAAATTTTTAAGCAAACTCCGTGCTCAAAAATACGTAAATTTTGTGTGAAGCGTCACACAGTCTCCCCCCCCCCCAAAGAGAGGGTGAGGTGAAGGTCCAGTCCAGAATTCAATCGAGGGGGCCCTCCTCAATTCAGGTCCAGGAACATAGTCTTTGTTCAATTGGTCTCCTCATCACCTCCAAAATGGGGAACATTCTGGAACAAAACAGAGAAAAACTTGTGCAAGCATTAATCCAGGAAAATACTGAGGATAAAAACCCAGCCTCCCTCCTCAATGAGGCAAATGATTCAGACCACCACTGCACCAGTTATCCCTACTCAAATATTATTCGTTGAGAATATTTGACATCTACATCAGTAACATACAATTACATTTTGATTTTATCACTTAGCAAAATACATACAAGAATCACAGATAACCAAAATATCACCAATGGGTATCCCAATCATCCAAATGGTTCAATAACCTTTGTACATCTTAAATCTAAATGAATAATGAAAATCATTAAAATGAAATGAATATGAACACCTTAAAATCTACAAGGAGATGAAAAACACTAAATTAAATGGACATGAGAAAAATGGTCGAATTACCTCCACCCCACATGGAGACACCCATAAGGTGTGACTAAAAACAAAACAAAATAATAACCAATACACTAGAAATGAATGATACCAACTATCAAAAATCAACCCTTATGACTTATAACACCAAACCCAAAAGAAATCACATCAGTGGATTCAACCTCCAGATAAACTCATATTATTGTGAGGTCCCTATACCCCAGGACGTTCTTCCATCTCCAAAAACACTGTCACTTTTTGCGATAGGACCAGAAAACTTTGGTGCCAACTTAGCACTGAAGCTCGCTGCCTTCTTACTCAAAAAATGTTTTTCCAAAAACACCTCGTCTCCCACTTTGAACGACACAGAGCCAGTGGAATTCATATTCCGAGAGGCTAATTTGGAATGATACCTTTTCAAATTCACATCAGCTTCTCTCCAGATCTCCTCCAGATCCTTATTTCTAAAAGAATCAAAACAAAATTCATGACGCCCCCAGGTATTTATCAAGGGGTGAAACAGTCTTCGCCCAAAAAAAAATTCTGATGGAACCTTTTTCGTGGCACCACTCACCACATTGTTAAAAGTAAGAGCTAGTTGATACACCACTACATCCCACTCCATACGGGATCCAGATTGAAATGTCCGCAGGGCTACCTTTAAATGTTGGTTATACCGCTCCACAAGATTTGCCTTGGGATATGGAGTAGTCTGAACCAACTTAACCCCCCAATGAAAAGGCAAGATTCTTTATCTCTGAGGAAACAAAATATGTAGCATTATCTGTTACAATGCTAACTGGAGACTCAAACACAGAAAACAAACGTTGCCCTAAAACTTTACAAATTTCAGCAGATTTAATATTTTGGGGAGGGGGGGAGGAAACACAAATTTAGTAAAACTATAAACTGCAACTAAGATAGAGGTAAACCCAGCAGAAGTATGTGATAAGGGCCCGAAAACATCCAATTAGACTCGTTCCCAAGGGAACAAGACTACTCCAGCACTATGAGGACTATAAAATTTTACATTACGGGGCCTTGCCCTCTGACATTCAAGACACACTCTAACCAGTTGTTACACCTCCTTACTGAGACCTGGCCAATAAAACATGTCTAATACAATATACAATTTTATCTTGCCCTAAGTGTCCTCCAAAATAACTATCATGATAGTATTCAAAAATTGATCCACGTAACAACTGAGGGACACAAAATGAAAATTTAGAAGTTTTAGGGTCCACAAAGCCTAACAAGCCTTTTGTGATCTCATAAGAACCTCCTTTTCCCGCATTGATATAATACTTAATCTTTAAACATTCAGGGTCTACTTCCTGGTGGTGCTGCAATTTTTAATATGCTTGGGAAAAATTCTGAAGATCCCCAACCTGTTATTTCTCAGCTACATATGATATTTATTTAGAATTCCTGAGTTCCAATTCATGAGTTTGTACTTCCTGATCCACCTGCTCACTGGCAGTTGTCTGCACTTCTACAGAACAAAATATGGATGTAACAACGTCCTCCTGAATGATGTTTACAGATTCGAAGGGAATCTACCTGGAATTCCACAGAATCATACATGCAGGATAGCGCATCAGCCACCCCGTTATCCCCTTTATGTGTTTTATGGAAAACTTACACATAGGCCGAACGAGCCATCTAGTAAGTCTTCCTGCAGGTTTATTGGTTGTCAAAAACCAACTCAGGGCCTGATTGTCGGTATATAACACAAACTCTGCACTTTCAAGATAATCGCGAAATTTTTCCATCCCATACTCTGCTACCAGCAGAGTGCGCTGATAAATCTTTGCAACGCCCTTGCCCCCAAGGATGTGGCAAGGTGGACAAAAGTCTGCAGATCAAAAACTCTCAAAAAGAACAAGGAAAAAACTCTCGTTGAAGCAAAACACATTTGAAACCTTAAATAAACATTGTGTTGAAAAATGAGTGTTAACTTGTAATCCAGCTATACGTTTTAAGAGGCAGTGTTTTGTTTGAATTTGCAAAAAATATGGAGGCATCGTGTAGTTGGCCTCGTGAAGAACATATTAAGCCATATATATATATATACACACATACATACACACACACACATAAAGATTGGAACAACAAAATCAACATAATTTGGTAGGTTATTGTTGGCCAACCTAATGTTTGAAATTAGTCAAGCTCATTAAAATCTTATCAGTTTGAATCAAAAGAATAATTATAGTACCGTTTGAAATTTTGACGATTTTGCACTATGTCTGCCTGTAAATTAATATTATATATATTTTTTTTTTTTGTTGCGTGTAATCTCTGATCTCTGTGGCGAGAGAGAGAGAGAGAATATTTTAATATATATATTATTGATTTGATAGTAAAAAGTTAGCTTTCGCCTTTTCTACGTTTGGTGTAACTTTATGCTAGGACAGCAGTATAATCAGATATTTTCAAAAATAAAATAATGCCAATGCAATGCGCACTGCTGTAGGTATGGAAAATCGCCTTAAAGGGCGGGTTGCTGCTTAAATTTTTCTGTAAATCCTCTCCAATTAATTAGCATGTAGGTTTATAGGCCTATATATGTATATATCATTTTTTTTGTCAGTCAAAATAAAATCTATAATTTTGCCTGAAATTTATACACCATTGTGTTTTTTGCAAAACAATTTAATATTTTATATATGTTTAAAATCATTCTTTTGATACTAAAAGATATTTGTGTTTTGAATGAAATATTGCGAGCTGTATTATTGCAAAACAATATGAAAAACAAATTAAAGAAAAAGAATCAAATACTCTTGAAACTACTCATGAATTTTACTGGTTACAAGTTAACACTAATTTTTCAACACAATGTTTATTTAAGGTTTCAAATCTGCTGCTTCAACGAGGGTTTTTTGTTCTTGTTCCTTTTGGGAGTTATTGATCTGCGGACTTTTGTCCACTTTGCCACGTCCTTGAGGGCAATTTCATTGCAATATAAATCCCGTCTGGGCGTCCTAGGTTGCGTGAAACGCGGGATAATGAAGGCTGACTCCGAGATCTCCTTAAGAGCTATATTAAACTCTAATTGACTTGCACCCTGAACCTGGAAAGTAGAGATAAGTGTCGGTAGTTGTAATACTGCAGAAATTGAGATGCTTTTTAAGCGTCATTGATTGTATTAGATTTCTGAGAGAGTAAATGTAGTGTTTTGCATAAAGTACCTTACCATCTTTGACTACGCATTATCCCCTTAGTGAATGTGTGACCATCTGGCGAAAGCGGGGTCACATCAGAATGCAGAAGAAAAGTGATAGAGAGCGTTTGCTCATACCAACCACAGTCTTGCAGTGGGAATGACTTTCGGCCATGGTATTTAACAGCGTTCTTTGGGCACAATCTTCAATCTTGAGGTAACACTAAAATTAATAATCTGGCGCTTGTAGGGTAGGCTGCTTCTAAAGCCTGCGCACATTTACAAACTTGTGATGTCTCTTCCATCACCTTGCCTTTCGAGTGAGTGGTTAAAGTTAAAGATTTTTATGTACATGTACAGAATTAACTGTGTACATGCCATGTATAATGTACACTACAGGTATACACACAATGCCATCACGTTACGATACCACAATTTTTATGTTATCTGTGTGTATCAGATTAGTATTGGATATGTAGAGACATATGACTCTCTGACAGTGCAGTATGGTAAACATTGATTGATGCAGCTCTTGCACATATACACATAACACAATTTTTTACACTGTGTAGAATAACTGTTGTAGTCAAATATGTATTTACGCATGCGTGAGAGTGTGATGCAGTGCTGATCTTAACCAAATTCTTCACTCAAATGACATCTCGTATTGTTGAACACAATCCGTATACACACGTAGTGTGAGGTGTATCAAAATGATAAAAAAACCATTCAATTGCAAATAAATATGTCAGTGTGTGGTATACCCAGGTTAGAGTTATTTGCTTGGTCCACGCCCTAGACAGAATAGAAGAGCAACTTGCCGTATCTCACACTTTGATCAGTAGACATACTTATGTATACCATATGTATACATAACCAATCAGAATGAGTATTAAAAAATTAAAAAATAATTAGCATGCATTTAATAGAAAATGGGACACCAGGGAATGCAACTCTACACGAAAGCTGTTGACAACGGACATAGTTAGCTTGGTATTAGTACTTTTATTCAGATTTGATCGAATTATTTCGCTGTGATATTTCCTGAAATAAGTACTTTGAGAACCTGATGGCAATCAGACAAAGCTAAGTGACAGCACAAAAAATCGTACTGCAGATGAAACTGATCCCAAAGCTAACGTACTCATTTCTTGTCGTCAATTAAAAAAATATTAAGTTGCAAAAATAAATGTCGGTTATCTTCTTGCCTAGCTCAGCGAGTTAACAAAATCTTCTAGTTTACATTAGCAAAATAATCTGGGATGCTATGTACTAGAAAATTACAAGATGGCGTCTGTGCGAAAACTTCTAGAACAATTGTCTGACGCTTAGTACCATCTGTAGACCCTAATTATAACACCTTATCTGGTTTGATGTTTCGTTGCTCTCGATGCGAAGATCATCTTTATTTTGCAAACAAAAGCTGGCAGGCTGCTCTCGTAGGAAAGTAGGATATAGGATAGGGTGCTTAAACGTGGAGTCGTTGCTCTCCTATATGTTGTCGTGGTGAAGATACTTCCACCTCCTATGTCACAAAACCTAGCACAAAAGGGCAAAATTCGGCTCTCGCTTAATGCTGGTGACAAAATACGTAAACTGTAATTGGGGAACGTATCTAAAGACCCTAAAATCTAACTAAAAGTCCTACACTCAGCACACACATGCGAGGGTCCTAGCCTACATCTGATCGTTATGGATGCTGATGGAAGAGAGAGAGCTAAGCTGGATTGACTGGAGCTACCTAAAAGGGGCTTACCATTCCAGCCAATCACAAGTCAGGTTTCGAACATGTGGGCCAATGGAGAGCTAAAACCACTTACGAACCACTGTCAATGGTCTAACTGCAAAAAAAAAAAAAACCTAGAGGGTAAGGTCTCAAAAGGGATACAAAAATTAAATAAAATCAGAAACATTCACAAGAGACAGAAAAATAAAAATACAATTATTTACATAAAAATAAATACAAAAATGAAAACTAGCTAATCCTCCTATATTGAACATAATAAGATTGCCACCGTACAGCTAAATTAAAATATCTTAAGTATTAAAAAACTATTAAAACTGAAAACAATAAAAACAAACATCAAATTAAGTGACATAAGTGGAAAATAATATTTACATAAAATATTACGCGAGTGTTAAAAGTGTGAAAATAAGTTCATGTTAATCATATGCGTGCAAGACGTGCATTTTGAGGGTGGTATAAGATTTAATGAAATTTTATAAGATACAAAATTGAAGGGACTGACCTCAGTCATGGAGAGAGAGTGAGGGAGGGATAGGGGGGAGAGGGAGAGAGACCCCGGTTGCTCCTGTGCAACACTTTCCTGAATAACGGAATCAAAGGATAAATAATATCCTGATAAGTGAATATTATATACAAACTTAAAATTAATGATCTGAACTGTGTCCCACCCTTAATATAGTATGAGATTGTAACTAAAGCATAGCAGAGATTTACTGAACAACCAAGTGGGTATTCAACAGTCATGCATGAAAAATGTTCGCAGTCACGTCTCAAGTGGCAACAATATTTATTACGTTGATTACACTGCGAAATTTCATAGGACAAATTCTCATGTGGTATTCCCAATCAATCTCTGGCTGATATATTAAAATAATGCATTTAAAATATCTTAAACACTTTCAGCCAATTTTTAAGGTACAGCCAGAGTTCAAAACATTCAGGTCGCAAATATTTCGTTGTCAAAATAGTTCACTCTCATTTTACGTTCCACTGCGTCTCAATAACGTTTATGTCCAATTTTACGCACATAAAAAATTATTTGCAAAACTAAGTGCCACCTTCGAGGCAACACGAGGCACGTTTTGTACGCGTCCCACTGCGGAACGATAGAACGGAAATCATATAGCTACAGTACCTTAGCAGTGGCCTGACTACAGACCCGACAATGCGGCGAATCCAACCAGACTACTCGGGCGACGGCACGACGGAGAGCTCCTACCACGACATCACGACGAATGTGCCGCTTCTCAGGATCCTGGCCAGCTGTTAGCGCCGCGTTCACACGCTCGTTCCAAAAGGCACTTCACTAGGTCACACAGACCTTCTACGAGGCGCTCGCTCATGTATTACATGGGCCGCGGTTAGCATGACATGAACGTGCAATTCCGACGAAAAATCCAGCTCGCGAGTCCGTCAAAATGTTATCCCCGACAAAAATAACTTTACATAATTCTGGCTCAACTATTATAGGCTGTTCACGGTAAAGTAAGCACTTTTTAAGGCCCTTATACATTTTTCCTTTCATCCAATTTCCATCTTCCTGCTCCTTTTTAATATAAACATTGAAATGTGACCAACAAACACAGTGTATACATTTCACCACCATCAAAATTTAATGCCTGACGCTGCAAAAAGATATATTTACTAGTGGTTAATGTCTGTTGGGAGGGCCTTAAAAAGTGCTCACTTTATCGTGAACGTATACCCAGGAAACCATGCTGCAAGACAGGCAGCAAATCTTGAAATGCACGTTGTTATTAAAAATGTAAAGTTTACCACCACACGGTCAGCACACCCACGTACTGCAATTATTCCCATGGATTTCTTTTGACCAACATCATACGGTTGGACTAGCGATCTCAAATAGTCTCGTGTAGTGACAAAATCCAGCACAGCTGCGGGAAAAGTTTATTTCTGTCCAGCCTCATGTCCTTGCTTATGTTGCACGAAATATTAACATTACGTCTCTGTTTTATACCGCAATTCTCGGGGCGTTTTATACCTCGCCCAATATTTAACCCGGGGAAAAGTCTGATTCCTCGCGGGCCCATTTCACAGTCACGGCTTGCTCTCGCCACCGCGCTAGTTGAAGCAACAATTTTGTCCGACGAGACACTTTCAGCGCACAACCTAGCATTACAGGAACAAACTATATGTCGCCCGACAGCGGTGGAAAACCCATCGTAGTCCTACATTGTTCAGTCACCGTTCATTCTCATCAACATTAATACACGGGCCATTTGGGTTGAACCGACGGGATTTCGAGATGCACTCGCGCAGTCCAACAAACTGAGTCCGTTACCTCACTAGACGGACACTGGCCAGCGACACACATATTCTACCTGTCGGTGTAGCGACTTTTCGCGTTGAGAGACAGACTACTACCGCCCGCGCGATCATACTGAAGCGCAGCTGCACACTGACTCACAATCACTGACCACTGCCTCGTGCCGCAAATGCCTACCCTCTCTGACGTCACACTCCCCCACTAGTTTGCGATACCTGGTGGTCGCTCTTTAGATTAAGGCGATGAACACGTGAAACTTATCTATCCAATAAAACACGCTAATCCTAGATTATTAGTATTGCATAAAAGAGATAATAATTATTTATATGAATTACACAACTTACTATAAATATATGTGATTAATTAAAATTATGAATAAATAACTACATGACGGCCATTATAAAAATATGAGAACAAACTAAAAGGTACTAGGCGATACTGTCAACCGCTACAAAAATACACTAAAAATAATTTACCAAAAATACCTTGCCGATAACCATATCGTCACAGTGTAAACGTGAAATGAAAATCAATGGTAAATATCGTTTATATGTCTACACAGATTTTTATCCCATTTCAGCATGTTTTAAATGATCAATTTTATGCTAAATTCCTTCTTCCCTTCACAGTAATTGCATTGCAACATTAATTGGTGCATAATAAATGTAATATTGAAAGTGATATGTCACTATCCGTGTTATTTGTAGTGTAATTATTCAATCTTATTGCCATCTTGTGTTTTATGTCAGTGTGTATTATCTATTGTGTAGTATATCCCATGATCATGCTCAAGTCGACACTGATACACTCGTGTCATATTGGGTACATGACTCAACAGCTACACTTCACTTGTAGGCACTGAAATACTATATTATAGGAATAAGTTATAATGCTCAATTTTCGTCATTGCCAGTTGCTTATACTAATACTTGTGTTGAATCATTTATTACTGGTACTACACATTTCATTACAACATTCAGTTCTGATGCTTATACCCACTCGCTTACATTAATAGGTTTAATTTTCTTTCTGCCGCAATGATCATATTAGAATAGAAACAAGAGGCACTGATCGAAGTGGCAGTATACCACAAAGAAGTTCTGAAGAATCTGGATGTCATCAAGTTATGTAAAACGTTTTTTTTTGTTCTTGCAGACTTTTACTTCACCATGATCATCATCACCACCACCCCCGCGATCATCACCACCACCGCACCCGCTATCGTTACCCCCACCACCGATGTCGTCACCATCACCCCCTCTATCGTCACCGCCACCCCTACTGTCGTCACCGCCACCCCTACTGTCGTCACCACCACCACCCCCGCTATCGTCACCACCGCCCCTCTGTCGTCACCGCCGCCCCTGCTGTCGGCACCACCACCCCCGCTATCGGCATCGCCACCCCTACTGTCGGCACCACCACCCCCGCTATCGTACCGCTACCCCTACTGTCGGCACCACCACCACCCCCGCTATCGTCACCACCGCCCCTATGTCGGCATCGCCACCCCTGCTGTCGGCACCGCCACCCCTACTGTCGGCACCACCACCACCCCCGCTATCGTCACCACCGCCCCTATGTCGGCATCGCCACCCCTGCTGTCGGCACCACCACCCCGCTATCGTACCGCCACCCCTACTGTCGTCACCACCACCACCCCTGCTATCGTCACCGCCACCCCTACTGTCGTCACCACCACCACCCCCGCTATCGTCACCACCGCCCCTCTGTCGTCACCGCCGCCCCTACTGTCGGCACCACCACCCCCGCTATCGTACCGCTACCCCTACTGTCGGCACCACCACCACCCCCGCTATCGTCACCACCGCCCCTATGTCGGCATCGCCACCCCTGCTGTCGGCACCGCCACCCCTACTGTCGGCACCACCACCCCCGCTATCGTACCGCCACCCCTACTGTCGTCACCACCACCACCCCCGCTATCGTCACCACCGCCCCTCTGTCGTCACCGCCGCCCCTACTGTCGGCACCACCACCCCCGCTATCGTACCGCCACCCCTGCTGTCGGCACCGCCACCCCTACTGTCGTCACCACCACCACCCCTGCTATCGTCACCGCCACCCCTACTGTCGTCACCACCACCACCCCCGCTATCGTCACCACCGCCCCTCTGTCGTCACCGCCGCCCCTGCTGTCGGCACCACCACCCCCGCTATCGTCACCGCCACCCCTCTGTCGTCACCACCGCCCCTCTGTCGTCACCGCCGCCCCTGCTGTCGGCACCACCACCCCCGCTATCGGCATCGCCACCCCTACTGTCGGCACCACCACCCCCGCTATCGTCACCACCGCCCCTCTGTCGTCACCGCCACCCCTACTGTCGGCACCACCACCCCCGCTATCGTCACCACCGCCCCTCTGTCGTCACCACCGCCCCTCTGTCGTCACCACCGCCCCTCTGTCGTCACCGCCGCCCCTGCTGTCGGCACCACCACCCCCGCTATCGTCACCACCACCGCCCCTCTGTCGTCACCGCCACCCCTACTGCCGTCAACACCCCCCCCCCCCCCACTGTCGTCACCACCACTACCACCACCCCTGTTTTCGCCACTGCCACTGCTACATGACGACCTCTATAATCATCACCATTGTCGTCGGCATCGCCACCATCACAGTCGTGCACTGAGACCTACCTCGGACAGTCAGTTACGTTTATCGTATCTATAATCAATTCTAAAACATGATTAAAGAGTTGAATAGAGGAATGTAGTTTTTAATGTGCAGGTGCAACAAAATATTACTATTATGACTCTATAATTTGTCGACTTAATATAGAAAAATTAAATGAACAAATATTCTATGTATCATTTGTCTCTTCCAAAAATTTGTCTTAATAAGCCAAGCCAAGCCAGTGAAGCATGTTTGATAATTAGCTGACAGACAGGTCGAAAAAATTGTTTATATTAAGGCCCAATCAAATTTATGGCAGTAACACACACATATTTGTAAATGAAATTTCTGCCAAATGTTAACGACACTATTTGTATAGCATATGTAGAAGACAACGACATAAAAAAATATTCATCCACTATACAGTAGTCATGCAACTATAGCTGTAGTCAGTACGGCAATGTTTTGTTTTGGTACTAAAAGGGGCGTGACCAGCGGAGATTTCGGCTTCACAGAATGTTATAGGTGCCCACTCCCTAACTTATCTCCACACGTTGAATGTGGAAACGAAACTTTATATATATATAATATGGAAAGTTTATTCAAACATGCCCAAAAATTGAACGAAAATTATTTCATAATGTATTTAATGTTGTAAAATTGGGGAATATTTGCAAACAAATGGTAGTTATTATAAATTTTGAAATATCTCTGAAAATATAGTAACAGGTGCCACTAGGTTTTCTTACGCACACTTTAGCATGTGCTATTGTTATCCGGTATTGACTCACTCGCGTACCCGGGTGCATTGTGTTGGTAGCCTCGAAGGATTATCGATTTTTTTTTTTGCGGAAATGATAGACTTTCCCGGTTAGCGAGACGCGGAAGGGGTGACAACGTAGCCGGCGTGTCTGTTCACTTTGAAGACTGGCAGCGGGGGGTTCGCTGCCTAAGCGAAAGTAGCCGAAGATAGCCGAGGGTTCACGGCCGGCAACGGCCACGCTTCCCTCCCCTCATGCGCCGTGCCCCTCCAGGCCCGGGCTGTTGGAGAGTCAGTGTCTCGCGACCCGCCGAGACTTCAGTATCACGTGAGGACTAGCTATGTCGCCCGGGGCGTCACGCCGCTGAAGACAGCCGCCGCCATGTTCCAGTGCATCATCCAGCAGCGCAACGGCTGGATCAGGAACAGCCCCGAGCTCAAGGACGTCTTCCCAGGTATGTGCTCCACCTCCGTCTGGCAATGGCCATCAATATTGTTCTCACACACGTGTTGATTCTACCTCGCAATGTGATAGACGTCATAATGAACAACATTTGTATCACAATTATTAATAACTGTTGACACAACCTGACGGGCGCAATGGGTGATGATGATGAGGGTAGGAGGAGGAGGGGGACGGTGTCACGTGTGACGCGGGGCTGCCGCTGTGTCTGCTCGTGAACATGTCGTGTGTACAGCCCTACGTGGTTGTAAGTGCGTGTGATAGCAGGCCACACCCCGGGCTGTGTTGTGATCCCCGCCTCCCACAGCATCCCGGCTGCCGCTCAATACTCCCGATGCGGGGGAGTGGGTGAGTGCATCCCCTCCCCCCACTCTCCGCTTTCTCCAGTGCCCTGCTACTCTCTACGCAGCTCCCGCGGCCTGTGACGTCACTCCGGGCCGCCGCCACCGCGTACTGCACTATGGTCTAGTCACTTTTCCTTCACACTTTCTGAATCAAACCTTCGGTAAATCACCCCATGTATGTCGTGCTTGTTTGTTTCCTAAATACTTTTATGTATCACAAGCATTTCATACTTACGGTGAAATTGATTTTAATGTGAGCAATCTTGCCCCCTGCAAATGTTCAATAAATATAAATGTCAGATACGGTACCTGACCAAAACATGTACAGAAAACTGTGATCAATCTCACCCTTGCTGATCATTTTCATCCCACTTTACGGTAGCCCAATTTACTTTTGGTTGAATTGAACTTTTACCTATATTGTATGTATAAATTTAACATTTAATTTATAATTATTATGAATAAATCGGGGAGAAAAGAAGTGTTTTGGTAATGCCTAGAAATTAATAGTTCCCATGCGAAATATTGCGGTGTGTTATCTGTCTCTTTGGTTTAGTTAACAGGATTTTGTTAAGATTTCTTTGCATAGGGCGGTAGGGTATTTGTAAATTAGAACTTTAGCAGGGCTTCAGAAAAGTTGGAAAACTGTTAAATAACAATTTTCCCTTTCCTCCAGCTCTTTCTTGTTAGCTCAGAACATAATTGTCACTAGCCTGGAAAACCTGGGAACGTCAGGGAATTTGAAATATGCCACGATAGTTTGAGTACAATATTGAAACGTCGGGGAATTCTTTGGTATGCAAGCTATATCATAAATGCGTATATGAAAATATAATTTTCATCCTGTGCAATAATAGTATTTGAACTATGTATACGATTTTCTGATGTTCGTAAGTTTATACTGTACGGGGCTACTTTAATATAGGCTCTTCACGGTAAAGTGAACACATTTGAAAGCCCTCTCGTTTGGAATAATAGTCAATAAATATATGTTATTTTGCCTTGGACGTTAACTTACGAGTGGGGCGTAATATATAAACTGTGTTTATTACGTACGTGGAAATATTTATTTGAAAATGTGATTAAAGTATAAGAAATGCCTGAAAGGAAAAAGTAACTAACGCTTCAAAAGGGCTTACTTGACGGTGGCACGAAACAACAGGCGTGCCAGAGGAATCGAAGCAATCTTGTAGGGCAGGAACTAAGACTCCACGCGTGCCGCACTGGAGGCTGCTACTGGAACTCTGCTAAGTCCTACGAAACTACACCAAAGGGACAACGCATCGCATCCCGTGTGCACTCGCTGTTATAATATTTCGCGTCAGACACATTGCTTGCTAGGTAACACGCCTATCTTCTCTCTGTTTTTATTCATATTAATTATAAATTAACAAGGTTGCCACAGGTCTGGAAAACAGGGAAATGTCGGGGAATTGAATTTCAAACTAGTTAGCTAAATCTCAGGGAATTTTGTGATACGCATGATATATTTTGCAGTTCTGTCATCATTCGTGCACTGCTGCCAGAATCGTATACCGTATAACTGTTTTAATGATTGTGACTAAATGCTTAGGCTTTTTTTTGCAACCTAGGTATATATTGAGCAATTTGGTAAAATCATATAAATTTTTTTGGTGTAAAAGTGTCTTACAATGCAAAGGCGCCAATCCTTGCAGGAAAAAAAATGTTTTAAAAAAGGCCAGGGAAAAAAGATTTTGTTATGTCTGGAAATCGGGGAAATGTCAGGGAATTCCCCAATGGCGAAAACCCTGATTAAATATGATTTATAGATAAAGTAAAAGTTAAATTTGCACAAAAATGAGGTAGATGTGTTAGGGGAATTAAAAAATGCTTCAGATACACGACATATTCTGGAACCAACCAAGCGCGTCTTCTCTTACATGATGTGATTTTGCTTAGGTTTGATCCAGAAAGTGTGACGAAACCGGGAATGCACTATAGTTTGTGGAGCGGTATGTGTGTAAACAGTTTGTTGTACCGGAGGAGCACGGTGAAGTGTAAGGGGGGAGTCCACCCCCTCCCAGCTGTGAGAGTATGTCGCACATCCGGCCTGCATGTGTTGCCACTCCGCAGCTCTGGCCGGGTCGTACGGAGGTTTGTGTGCGCAGCCTTGCTTCCGGCAAGGTCGTTGGCGCCGGCTGCTTTGTCTGAGGGCTTACACCTTCATCTACCTGGTGGCGAAGGCTGCTTTGTCTGAGGGCTTACACCTTCATCTACCTGGTGGCGAAGGCTGCTTTGTCTGAGGGCTGACACCTTCATCTACCTGGTGGCGCCGGCTGCTTTGTCTGAGGGCTTACACCTTCATCTACCTGGTGGCGAAGGCTGCTTTGTCTGAGGGCTGACACCTTCATCTACCTGGTGGCGCCGGCTGCTTTGTCTGAAAGGGCTTTCTCAGCTTCTTCTTACCTGGTGGCGAAGGCTGCTTTGGTTCTGGAGGGCTTTTACTACCTTCATCTACCTGGTGGCGTAGGCTGCTTTGTCTGAGGGCTTACACCTTCATCTACCTGGTGGCGAAGGCTGCTTTGTCTGAGGGCTTACACCTTCATCTACCTGGTGGCGAAGGCTGCTTTGTCTGAGGGCTTGACACCTTCATCTACCTGGTGGGCGAGGCTGCTTTGTCTGAGGGCTTACACCTTCATCTACCTGGTGGCGAAGGCTGCTTTGTCTGAGGGCTTACACCTTCATCTACCTGGTGGCGACGGCTGCTTTGTCTGAGGGCTTACACCTTCATCTTACCTGGTGGCGCCGTGCGGTTCTTTTGTCTGAGGGCTGACACCTTCATCTACCTGGTGGCGAGGGCTGCTTTGTCTGAGGGCTTACACCTTCATCTACCTGGTGGCGAAGGCTGCTTTGTCTGAGGGTTTACACCTTCATCTACCTGGTGGCGCCGGCTGCTTTGTCTGAGGGCTTACACCTTCATCTACCAGGTGGCGAAGGCTGCTTTGTCTGAGGGCTTACACCTTCATCTACCTGGTGGCGAAGGCTGCTTTGTCTGAGGGCTGACACCTTCATCTACCTGTTGGCGAAGGCTGCTTTGTCTGAGGGCTTACACCTTCATCTACCTGGTGGCGAAGGCTGCTTTGTCTGAGGGCTTACACCTTCATCTACCTGGTGGCGTCGGCTGCTTTGTCTGAGGGCTTACACCTTCATCTACCTGGTGGCGCCGGCTGCTTTGTCTGAGGGCTTACACCTTCATCTACCTGGTGGCGAAGGCTGCTTTGTCTGAGGGCTTACACCTTCATCTACCTGGTGGCGAAGGCTGCTTTGTCTGAGGGCTGACACCTTCATCTACCTGGTGGCGCCGGCTGCTTTGTCTGAGGGCTGACACCTTCATCTACCTGGTGGCGCCGGCTGCTTTGTCTGAGGGCTTACACCTTCATCTACCTGGTGGCGCCGGCTGCTTTGTCTGAGGGCTTACACCTTCATCTACCTGGTGGCGTCGGCTGCTTTGTCTGAGGGCTTACACCTTCATCTACCTGGTGGCGAGGCTGCTTTGTCTGAGGGCTTACACCTTCATCTACCTGGTGGCGCCGGCTGCTTTGTCTGAGGGCTTACACCTTCATCTACCTGGTGGCGAAGGCTGCTTTGTCTGAGGGCTGACACCTTCATCTACCTGGTGGCGAAGGCTGCTTTGTCTGAGGGCTGACACCTTCATCTACCTGGTGGCGAAGGCTGCTTTGTCTGAGGGCTTACACCTTCATCTACCTGGTGGCGCCGGCTGCTTTGTCTGAGGGCTTACACCTTCATCTACCTGGTGGCGAAGGCTGCTTTGTCTGAGGGCTGACACCTTCATCTACCTGGTGGCGAAGGCTGCTTTGTCTGAGGGCTGACACCTTCATCTACCTGGTGGCGAAGGCTGCTTTGTCTGAGGGCTTACACCTTCATCTACCTGGTGGCGCCGGCTGCTTTGTCTGAGGGCTTACACCTTCATCTACCTGGTGGCGAAGGCTGCTTTGTCTGAGGGCTTACACCTTCATCTACCTGGTGGCGAAGGCTGCTTTGTCTGAGGGCTTACACCTTCATCTACCTGGTGGCGAAGGCTGCTTTGTCTGAGGGCTTACACCTTCATCTACCTGGTGGCGCCGGCTGCTTTGTCTGAGGGCTGACACCTTCATCTACCTGGTGGCGAAGGCTGCTTTGTCTGAGGGCTTACACCTTCATCTACCTGGTGGCGAAGGCTGCTTTGTCTGAGAGCTGACACCTTCATCTACCTGGTGGCGCGGCTGCTTTGTCTGAGGGCTTACACCTTCATCTACCTGGTGGCGCCGGCTGCTTTGTCTGAGGGCTTACACCTTCATCTACCTGGTGGCGAAGGCTGCTTTGTCTGAGGGCTGACACCTTCATCTACCTGGTGGCGAAGGCTGCTTTGTCTCGAGGGCTTACACCTTCATCTACCTGATGGCGAAGGCTGCTTTGTCCGAGGGCTTACACCTTCATCTACCTGGTGGCGAAGGCTGCTTTGTCCGAGGGCTTACACCTTCATCTACCTGGTGGCGAAGGCTGCTTTGTCCGAGGGCTTACACCTTCATCTACCTGGTGGCGAAGGCTGCTTTGTCTGAGGGCTGACACCTTCATCTACCTGGTGGCGAAGGCTCTGCTTTGTCTGAGGGCTTACACCTTCATCTACCTGGTGGCGAAGGCTGCTTTGTCTGAGGGTGACACCTTCATCTACCTGGTGGCGAAGGCTGCTTTGTCGGGGCTTACACCTTCATCTACTGATGGCGAAGGTGCTTTGTCTGAGGGCTTATCACCTTCATCTACCTGGTGGCGAAGGCGGCTGCGAGCGTCGAGGCCTAGCTTCGGTGTCGTCTGCTTAGGGGCGCATTTACACCGCGAGAGCTACTCTCGTATTACTATCGCCGTGTAAACTGCATTCTAGTTACTGCCGCACCGTCGCGATATAAGCTCGTGCTAGATAGTTGATAGTAACTGTCGTGACAGAACATGTTTAACTATCGTAGTGTAAACTGTGTAGCATCACTATCGTGATAGTGCTGGTCTCAGACTTGTACATGTGTTCACTTTGATAGTAACATTGTGGAATGATTTGGATTATGTTAATATCTGTCGCTGTTATTACAATACGTGACGGTCTGACAGGACATGCATCATCATATAGGTATGGCACGATAGTATTGACACCATATTTACTGTCCTATAATAAACCATGGGAACAATATATGTTTACATGTCATTAATATCCTGTCACGACATTAAACTACCCCAACAAATACCAACCTCTTGACAAAAGGAGATAAATGTAGGGCCTACAAGTATTGTCGGGCATGTCCCTTTCGAGGTTAACTATCACACCATTGTCTCGAGCGTGTGTGTCAATTGGACCTGCCGTGGCAATTACTTTCACACACTTTCGTGATAGCTGATTATGGTTAAATGAGCACTTTTGAAAGCCCTTAAAGATATACTTGTATGCACTTTTTGTATTTCTTCGCCATATACAGAATTAATATTACCACGGGCCTCATTACTTTATGCATCCGCCGGTCAAATGAAATAGTAAAATTTTTCCGAAAGTAAATACAATACAAATCTTCTCATTCTGACACTTTAATGCATTAAAAAAAATAAAAAAACGTAAAGTGAAAGAATTCACCTAAGCCATCACATATAGTCAACCTAACACCTTTTATTCGACGTTAACCAACTTTACTGGACTCAACGTCACTCATGCGCCCATTAAAATTTATACATGCAGGGGCAGTGACTTTTTTCTAAGGTTCATTTCTAAAATGTTCACTTTATCGTGAGCCTTTATCTACTATCGCTGTGTAAACGCGCCCTTAAGTGTGCATGACCACTTGTATGGATGGTTCTATGGAAGATTTAGCTGGCTGCTGGACGTCTTAGTAATTGGTCGTGTGCAATATTAGGTAGGAGGTTTCCTACAAGGTTGACATTTCAGGCAATCAGAGAGAGGTTGGTAGTATAATTTTGTTATTATTTTGGGAAAGAGCGTGAAACCATTATACGCTAATAAAAAAAGTAAATAAAAACCAGGAAAATGTCTACTGAATCTGTAATGTGAAAACATTCGTATTTACATAACATAAAAATCTGTGCATAATGCTGAAGTCGTGAGTGAAGATTGTGCGGCAACCACAGATCCCTCCATAGCAGCTAGCATGCAAGCTCGGGTAGCAGGTGCAGGCGACTTCCGGCCGAGCTTGTATCGTCACGCGTAGGCTTTAGAGTTCAGTCGTCTGAGTTAACTTTGTACCTGTGAAGGGTGACATTGTACCACACATTTTTGTTTATAACGAAGGATTGACAGCCGCGCCACCTTAGTTTACTTCACTGCAAAGTATCTTATATGCTAGGAATATGTACTGTGAAGGGATTCGTCGAGCCTCCATTTAAAATTAAATTAGGCAGATGGTACACTACAAAGTTTTACATTTCATATGAAACACGATGGGTTGTTATTCACAGCATCTCCAATATGTTTAATTACTTATTTTTTCTTCTCACATTAATTCAACACCTTATTTCCTTTTATACAAATAGCACACAATTTCAACTATAAATGACTAATATTCAAATATCTTGCAGCACTTCAATTATCCATATACTATATATTATTAATTATATAATTTAAACTTTCTTCTTCTCATACCACGTTCATCTTTAGAGGTGGTGAGAATTGCTTGTATTGTAAATTTGCCTTAATTATGTTTTCTCCTGTCCTATTGGCTATCGTCTGACCATGACACATCTCTCCACCAATCAGCAGTGACGAGACGACAGACAACCAGGATCATTTTATTTAGGCCTACTTCTGTTTAATAAACATTTAATGGCGACTACCCTCTAGGAAGAAATTAAAATTAACAAATTGAATAATTTCTAGAAACAAATGAAAAATACTTATCTATATCAAACTATTAAAATAACCGTCTAACAAAGGGTAATTTGGAATAATATTAAATGAAGTTACATCATAAGCAAATACTGAACATATAATGAAAATATCAATGACTAACGGTTAACATAACTCTGGGAATCTGTAATGTTACAAGTGCCCTGATGATACAAAGTTACAATAAATATCAATGACTAACGGTTAACATAACTCTGGGAATCTGTAATGTTACAAGTGCCCTGATGATACAAAGTTACAATAAATATCAATGACTAACGGTTAACATAACTCTGGGAATCTGTAATGTTACAAGTGCCCTGATGATACAAAGTTACAATAAATATCAATGACTAACGGTTAACATAACTCTGGGAATCTGTAATGTTACAAGTGCCCTGATGATACAAAGTTACAATAAATATCAATGACTAACGGTTAACATAACTCTGGGAATCTGTAATGTCGCAAGTGCCCTGATGATACAAAGTTACAATAAATATCAATGACTAACGGTTAACATAACTCTGGGAATATGTAATGTTACAAGTGCCCTGATGATACAAAGTTACAACAAATATCAATGACTAACGGTTAACATAACTCTGGGAATCTGTAATGTTACAAGTGCCCTGATGATACAAAGTTACAATAAATATCAATGACTAACGGTTAACATAACTCTGGGAATCTGTAATGTTGCAAGTGCCCTGATGATACAAAGTTACAATAAATATCAATGACTAACGGTTAACATAACTCTGGGAATCTGTAATGTTGCAAGTGCCCTGATGATACAAAGTTACAATAAATATCAATGACTAACGGTTAACATAACTCTGGGAATCTGTAATGTTGCAAGTGCCCTGATGATACAAAGTTACAATAAATATCAATGACTAACGGTTAACATAACTCTGGGAATCTGTAATGTTACAAGTGCCCTGATGATACAAAGTTACAATAAATGACTGTTCTTGTATGTACTTCATCACCCTGCGCTTGTAAGAAACGAGCAGTTTTAAAACATCCCCTATTTCTTCCTATCTGCAGTCATTTTAACTGTACAATGACAGACATGGGCAACTCTTGGAACCTTAAAATCGTTCAAAAACAAAAAGAAAGTCCTATATTTTGAGGGTAATTATTTCGTGACATCTCATCGATAAATTGATAAATACAGAATCCTTATTTTTTTTCTTTTATTATTAGTTTGAAGCATATTAACACAATTTTCAAAATGTTTGTTTTAACAGAAGTGTCTCTTGATATCAGGGTTGTCGCATGTTGCAGTTTCTTGGTTTACCGGCTCTTTTGGCTTTAAATTTCATTTCAGAAATTAAAACTGAAATAATACGGACAATTTGTTTACCAAATTTTCAAAACTCTTCATGGAATTCTAATAACATGGACGATCTCGAGTTACCCCAACGTATTATTTTTGTTGGATTTTGTGTTTTGTACGAACAGATAGGTATAAAGATACAATTCCTATATTTCGTTCCATTCGTCTTTGAAAAGTAAAGCCTTGCCATTGTTATCTTTTTATCAGAGTATCATTTCACATCACAACGAAAGAAAACATGTAATGTGATAAAATTGTGGAAAATAATTATAGTATCTTCAGTGCCCTTAATAAACATTTCCGCGTCTAAATTAATAGTCTCCTGAATTCGAATTCTGTTTTGTTTTATACATATGAAAGCAAGTATTGTTCAATAGTAACTTATAGCTGCATTTCTAACAATTCCACATTTACTCATGTAATAATAATCATGTGGTCCATGGCGTTAATTTGTACATTTAATTGAATTTTTTATATATCTAGGCGTATGACAAGAAGAAAGAAGTTATATGGGACTTTCAAGCAGAAATAACATAGCCCCGAACTAACACAGCACGACACGACAAAAACGGCAACCACGACACAACATTTATATTTTCAATGTGACCTCTCGAATCTACAGCCCGACAGTTTACTAACGCGACACGAAGAGTAGGATTTTTCTGGACCATTTAGAAGGCACTGATTAACTAGGCGAGTTTCAAAGGCTGTGGGCAGACGGGAAATTTGGAATACATGATGGTGACAGTGTTATCACTAATGCGTACGAAGGTAAAATTATTATTTTTAAGAGTTAGCTACATTAATTTTCAACATTTTTTTTTTTTTTTTTTTTTTATCTGCGTATTTGCCGTTGTAGGGAAAGCTTGGCACACAATCTCATTTTGCAAGGTTGTACACACTGTGTGTCGTGCTGCACGACACGACGTAAATAGAAATAAATTTCTAATCTAAAATCGCTGTTCGGACGGCAGTATTTGTCGGACTTACGTCAGCTCTATCTTGTATTTCATTGGCTGTTTAGTATTAGGTGTAGGATCGTGTTTGTCGGGGCTTTGTAACTCCGGCATCAGAATATCTTGGTTAACTTCGAATCTGTGTACATATATAACAGCAGCAAGTCGGAAACGGTTAAGATAAACTTTTTTTTTTTGCCACAATGATATTGAAAATAATGGTTATCGATCGAAGTAAAGAGAATATAATGGCAATATATTACGCAATACCGTACCTTAGGTTTTACACGATTGCAAACTCGCTAATTCACGGTTTAATTTCAGCAGCTTGTTTCTGGCATGGTTACATTGAGGTCCAATATAAATGTTCCGTCTCTTACTTTTTTTTTTTTTTTTGTCAGTGGGAGTATAAAGTAGTTATTTCATCGAGCTTTCGTTTGCAGGTTTCCGGACGTAACCAGCCTGACAATGTTAAAAATAAACGAGGTTTTCTACAACGGGATGTCGTCTGCTACGTCGATATTCATTGGAAGGTCGCGCAGCTCGTATGGAATAATGAGGACTTCCACGCACCGTGGATAAGGCAGATAATCGTCCACACTTTGCATAATATCTCGTATTGGCAATTCTTTTGTTACAACCTCCTTTCTATTGTTCCGGCCAGAAGTGTAATAGAAGGATTTTCAGAACCTCTCATTTGTGCAGCTACGTGGTCTATCTTTCTTGTGCAGTGGTTGAGTATGGCATTTGACGACCATGGTGACTTTAAACAAGCTTATTTACGAAAATGAAAATATCAAAGCACCCAAGAGTTGTGGAAATGAAATTACGTCATTTCAAAGGTCACGGGGCTTTATTTCAATTATTAAAATATCGGCTGGATGTAGCACGTCCCTTGCATCTGGATACATACGTCAGCTCTGTTCCGACCCGCAGCTGGACTTATTTGACCATTTTGTTAACATAGTGTGTCAGTCGGAACACAGCCTGATAAAGACTGTTCACGATAAATTGAGCACTTTTGAAATCAACCTTATAGAAAAAAAAGTCACTGCAACGGGCGCAGTGAGTGTCATACGTCTAGTAAAGTTGGGCACAATGGAGGGAAAGTAGTTTCGTTTCATATAACTACGTCGCCATCTGTGACGACCTGAATCGTTTATTTCGCTTGCTGTTATTTTTAATGCATCAAAGTGTAAAAATTAGCAGATTTTAAAAATATTTACTTTTCTAATAATTTCACAATTTCACCGGACCGATGCAGGAATAAAGTGACGAGGCCCATGACAATTTTAATTTTACATAAAGCGTAAGAATACACAACGTGCATACAAGTAGATCTTAAGCAGAGCTTTCAAAAGTGCTAATTTTTACCGTGAACAGCGTATAGGTACCATCGTGTATCATGGACTAATGTACAATACGGCCACTGCCAGCCTATCTATATTGAATATTTACGCTAGTTGGGATCTTCTACAAAAATATCGTGAAGAATACATTTTGTTTGAAACGCCCGTCTCTAAACGGGATTTCCTATTTAAATTTCCCAGCCGGCAGGCAGTGCCCTTAACAACGAGGTATTGAGAGCCGATGAAGGTGAAACGAGGTGAGAATGGAGCAGCGCCGGAATCCAAAAGGGGGGAGGGGAAATCCCGGAGAAAACCCGCCGACCAGCTGCATCGTTCGGCATAATGACCACTACGAAAATCCGGGGTGACCCGGTCGGGGATTGAACCCTGTTCGTTGTGGAAGGCGATCAGTCTATCCGCTCAGCCACCGCGGCCCCTTAGTTAATATCTGTTGCTATTTGCAAACTATTGCGTACTCCTGAGTGATGTTTGCTTACGAGTTACATTCAGTAAAACGCGTCTAATTTTTATTTTGAAAGTGAACATCGTTTGAACGGGCGTTTTAGGGGTAATCCCGAATAAAAAAAAATTTACTTCTCGTCATATCTGATTACAAGGAAGATTTGGGACAGCGATGGAAAATAAAACATCCTTCGCATTTATTCAGTTTCCTCATAATTTCCAATGTTGACTGTAGGGTTTCAATTCAGAAATAAATGCAGAATATGTATAGCTGTGACGCTATTATAACACAATTTTACATAATAATAAATGTAAACAGGAGGCTAGTTACAGAAGTTCCCGTATGACAACTAGGGATGGCCCATTGCAATCGATTTCGGGTCACCGACCTCCCGTGGCGCAATCGGTTGTTGCGCCACCGATCTGGGGTGTGGGAGGCTACGGGTTCGAATCCTGGGCAAGGCATGGGTGTTAATTTAAGTTAGGTTATAAGTTAGTCTGCAAGTCGTCCCCTGCTAAGCTTTCAAGCATAAAGCCTGAGGACGTTAAAAAGCCCTTTACATACACACGTAGATTTCGGGTCAAGTCACTTGGTTATCTGCTATTCACGGTAAAGTGAGCACTTTTGAAAACCCTCTCATTTAGGATAATTGTCAATATATATAATTTGTTTTGGCCCTAGATGTTAATTTCAGAGTGCGTTGAAATATACACACTGGGTTTATTGCTTACATGGAAATATTTATTTAAAAAGGTGAGCAATGGACTGAAAGGAAAAAGTGACTAGGGCTTCGAAAAGTGCACACATAGCCTTTCAGAGCCTATAACTTTGTGGCAGCTTTGAAGTGAAGGCTAGGCTATTCCTCACACATTACTGCGTTCTTCACAAAAAATAATTGTAACTTTTGTAAACATATACACGGCGACACTCAATCTAAGCGAATTTAGCTGCGTGGTGCAAAGTTACCCAAAATTACCGTTCGATAGTGGCTGTTCACGATAAAGTGAGCACTTTACATTCTTTATCTTTTAACCACCTTTTTAAATAAATATTCCCATTTTAAGTAATATACACAATGTGTATATTCCACCGCATCCCGGAGTTACCATCTAAGGCTTTACCATAAAATATATTTATTGGTCACTGTTCCAAATGAGAGGGCTGAAAAGTGCTCATTTTACCGTGAGCAGCCTATAGTTGCAGGGTGTTCACACGCTGTATACAGCAATTTTGAAAAATTTCACTGCCCTGCCTGCACTTATTTGAACTGGCATAATGTCTGGCATGCGTGGGAAAGTAGTACCATGACAACGCGTAGATACTGAAATGATTTCTTTGTCTTCTGCGGCGTTTGCCCCGCTACCTTGCAGTCTCGTATCTCGGGAATGTGTAAGGTTTGCATCGCTGTTGTTACAGCCATATACCTACAGCACAGTAGAGAACAGTTCCATGACTTCCCCCGCACTGTCACATGCAAGTAATTACAATGCTTCACTCGCTTATCACACAGTAGTAGCTCACTTATACGTAGTCAGTTTATTTACGCGAAAGTGTAATCAATTAAGTGATGTATAATGTTGTTGTAAGTTCTGCGCTAGCGACTGTTACAGTTCGCGTATAATGATGTAATTGTCTTCAGGACAATTTATCAAGGCGGCTGCCTTGTGGAAGGTGGCCGAGAGGATGGCGTCTCTCGGCCAACTTCCACATGACCGTTTTCTAAAAAACACACTTCATCCATCTTTGCCCGAGCCAAATTTATACACTAAGTTTTTTTGTAAATATTTACTACTCTGATGATTGAGTAAATTAAGATTAATAGACGCGAAAAAACACGAGAAACATAATTCTTATGAATTTCTCCTACTTGGTCTCCTGTAGCATGGTTTACCTTTTCAAAGGACACACAGTGCTTTTTGCTATTACGATATTGTGAAAGACACAGCCTGTTTGCAGTTTCGCATCAAACATTTGAAAAATCTCCCCATGAACGAGGTTTGTTTTTTCTAAACATTTCGTATATCACAGGTGTTTTATACTTCTGTTAACATAAAAGTACATTGTTTTCTATTAAATTTAACTGCTACACATACTTTATTTATAATTAATATCAATAAAAACAGGGAGAAACTAGATGTGTTGGCAGTGCCTAGTAAGAAATAGTTCTTATGCGAAATGTTGTTAACACTGAGTGCGCACGAATGCGGTGCGCTATCCGTTTGGTGTTCATTTTATAGAATCGGTTGAGCTTTGCATGTATGAGGCGGAGGAATATCCTGGGGAGGAGAACTTGAGCAGGGCTTCAGAGAAGTTGGAAGTATTTGTGAATGGACTATAGCTGAGACACGCCAACATATAAAACCCTATCCTTCTGTCTCGACCTCTGTCCAGCACTGAAAACAATTGCTTCGCTGTGAAAGTACTTAGTCAGTTCTGACGAGGCAGGTGACGCGGGCCGCTGATTGAATAGCCCTGGGAAGAGGCATGTTTCTGTACAAGAAATAGCGTCATCCGTAGTGTGCGGTGTTAGGCTACTACAGTAGAGCCGTGAGCACAAGTCAACAACGGCTGGGCCTTTTATTGCATCCGGTTTGTGTCTTACGACAAGGTCTTACACTGTAAAAAAAAATTAGAGGTAAAATTCACTTACGTGTAGAGTAAATTTACGTAACAAGTAATGTACTAATCCCTAATCGAACAATAAAAGTACCTGAGTAAAGTGGGGGGGGGGGGGGAGATCCCATACAAGTAAAGGAAACTTAACTAAATTGTATTGTAAAATAAAAAAATATCCCGGAGTATTAGCAACTGTTAATTTTTTTACTAACTATATCCGCTGACAAATAGTAACCGAAACTTTAACATGAAATTCCTCGACACTTGCTGGTGGCTGGGCGCGAACCATGGCCCTCTATCAGATAGGCCGATGCGCTATACATTACTCCACGACGACAGGTGACAGCATTCGTGGATATTAGCGTGTTAAAGGATTGTTTCTCTCCTCCCCCCGGATCACTTAGCTGTCGACAATGCTGAAGAGATACACGCGTCGTACGGTAATTTTACCTCATCCATGTATGGAATTTTCCACTACCATGTACGTGAATTTTACTCCAGAGTGCGGTAATTTTACCTTACCTGTAAGGAAAGCTGTGTTTTCCCCCCACAAGTTTTCGAATATTACCTTACACTTGTCAGGTAATTTTCCCATTATTTTTTACAGTGTACGACGGTCTGACTGCTCGAAAAAGTCAACAAAAGTAGGACCGTTTCAGTATTACCAACACGATCCACTCGTACAACGGGGCAAGTTATTCCGCTCCTCTATCTGCGTAGGACTTTTTGGCTTTACGTTGCCTCGTATACACACGCTAGAACTAAACATGTGGCTTGTGCCAATACTTATGTGCGTCACTGTGTCTGTTCATTGTCATTAGCAACAGTTGATTATATATGATTACAGAGTACTTGCTTATGTTGTCACTTTCTTTAATATATTTTCGATACTACGTTTTATTATACGAGTTAACAGTATATTGTTTGGTTATTTTAATAGTTTATTGGCATAAAGATAGTGTAAAAGTATTTTTCATGTGTTTGTAGACTGTATTCAGTATTAATGTTTTGTTTATTTTCATCTTTTCACTAGAGAGTGGTCCGCATTAAATGTTTATTAAACAAAAGTACTAAATAAAATTATCCTGGTTGTCTCTCGTCTCGCCATTGCTGATTGGCGGATAGATGTCATAGTCAGACGACAGAAGTAAGGCAGAAGTAAAACAGAACTAATCTTTACAGAATTTTTCTCACCATGGCTAAAAATGAACGTGTGTACGTCAAAAGAAGTTTTAATGATATAATAAGGAATAATTGGGGCAAGATGTTTTAAAAATATTAATTGTTAATAATTGAAAAGAAAGAAGATTAATTTAATTATATTTTAGAAGATTGATTTATAATTTGTTGAATGTGCTGAAGAAGAAAACTAGTTTAATAAAAATAACTTGAAGTTGAGAATTGCGACATTATGATTTTAATTGAAATGTTATAAACGGCGGCCAACGTGATAATTGTACACGAGTGATTAGTATGAAACGTAACAACTTTCCAGCGTAATTGCGGCAACGGCGTGAAGTAAGAGGAGGTGTGTTACAATTCGTCGGTGGTAGGAGAAGTAAGTGTGTTGTGACTTCACTGTTCACAACTGCCTATTCCTCCTAGTGCGTACTCGGCCAGGTAACTCAACACATGTGGCACTGAAGGCGGCTATGGCGCTCAGTTGCGGGGTCTATAAAGTTTGTTGAAGAGTATTACGTCACAGCCGTTCGCAAACAGTGCCGTCGTGAAAGTACTCGCCGATCCTTCATCGATCAGCGGCATTGTGAAATAATTACGAAGACACGTGCGTTATTGTCAACGCTACTAAAAACAACCCGTGTGCGTGACTTAAGCTGGGTTCACAATTGAAAAATTACACATAAATTACATTTATTTTTTAAACAATTAACTATTATTTTGTTGATGGAAAGTCTATAGGAAGGTTCTATGCAGGCTCCTCGAGTAGCTTGTATGTACCTTATGCGTATATTTTGAGCTACAGCGCTTTGAAAAGCCTTTTTTTTTTTTTTTTTATCCGTTCTTGGAGACTCTGGAGACTCTGAAGTGGTGTTCGTACTATGCGAGACGTCTTGAACACACTCGACAAGCTTCGTCCGAAGTGTGTGTTCTTTTCATAGATGAGCACATTTCGTGGGGAAACTGGTGTATTGCAAACACCCTGCAACGAACTTCAAACGCCAGTTAGGATAGGCCGCATCCTTGATGCAGGAACCGCGCAGATAATGCAGGGCGCAATCTTCGCCGTCCTCTCGACAGGGATCACATTATCGCCTTCCCCAGTCGTCTCGCAGTTCGTCAACAGTCGGGACGGAGCTCCTGTTACCCGGCTCCAGCCTCCCGGAGAGGGGATGCTGGGATCACGTCCCCGGGGAACTCGTCACAGGGGTGGGCGAGCTGCTGATGAGGCTGCTGCCGCACGTGGGCGGAATGTAGAGTAGTAGTGAGAAACAGGGATTTCTGAGCCAGAGGTCTGGCGGATCCAACCGCCATCTTTGAAGACGCCACTTTTGGTGCCGTCCTGGGTTTTTGTCTCTAGCCGTTATCTTGGGATGACAACCGAGATTTTAATCCCTCCCCCCCTTCGAATTTCCCGAATTATCCTGAAAAAATTCGCTTATATTCTTTATTTCAAAATTTCCCTCAGAACCTGAAAAAATTTCCCGCCAATTTAATTATGTCGCTTTATCAATCCACTCATGCATCGTCCATCTAACCTACCAACTAATTTCACTCTTTAAAAAATGGCCACCAAGAGTGAGGAAAAGGCATGAATCCGCAATGTCCGAAACTCTGAAATAATGAGAAAATAAGATATTTATATCATTTTTCTCTTCTACCCAGTGACCGAGCGAGATGGCGCAGTGGTAACTCACAGGACCCGGGTTCGATTTCTGGTCCGGCCGTCCTCATTTTGGTTTACCTTGGTTTCCCGAAATCTCTCCAGGCGAATGCTGGGATGGTTCCTTAACGAAGGCCATGGCCGACTCCTTCCCATTCCTTCTCCAATAACTCTTCCTTGTGCAACTTACATAATTTCTAATGACCTCGATGTCGACGAGACGTTAAGCCTACCTACCTACCTACCTTCTTCTACCCAGTGTCCTGGGTTCGAATACCTTTACATTTAAGCTTAAATAATTTGGTTTGCAAGTTTATAACGTCGAGCTTCCAACATTAAGCAGAGATATTATAAATTTTCTCGGAATCGGCTAAATTATTACAGAACCCATGTTCCTGATCTTTGCCTCTCGTTATCCGTGAGAAATGGCCCTTAACTACCTACTCGGCTTGCGAACGCCAAGAATTTGCGATATTGCCGAATTTTAAGTATAAAAATAATTTTAAAGTAAGACATTTGATTTATCTTACTGTTTGCTATCGCATGACCCAAACCATTAGTGTTGAGTTTTCCAACCTGAATAGAATATACCTTACCTCATGGCATCACCCATACACTAAAGATGTGGCATACCCATTTTTCTTCTGTGCATGAAACTGTCGAGTCACATGGTCAGCACTGATGCACGTGTTTGTTTATATCGTAATTTTGAAAATACAAGCACTTTGAAGTACTTTTAAGCAATTTTGATTTAATTACTTTAAGTATCGATTGGAGTAATTGTAAAGACAGCTCAGAGGTGTTGTTTACTAAAGTGTTCTGACGTCGAGTACTATCCACGTTGTTCATGATGGTCATATTGACAGGTGAACAGGTGAGTGTGGGACATGGAGGCTGGTTTTGCGCAGCTGGTAGCATATTCACTCTACACCATCACCAGCCGGTTAAGTGTATTGTAGGCGTGGAAGCGTTGTCCGGGCACGTGTTAGCCGGCCAGTAGTTGTAGGTGCTGCCGCTACGCCGCGCTGCCAGGTTCACAACAAACACAGTCGTTTGGAGGTCGCCACGAAAGTGGAACACTCGCACAAAAATAGTCGCTGGCCTCGGCCCGTCCGTAGCCGCGTCTGGGCGCCGATGTTATTTCCGCTCATCGCGTCTGACGCATACCTGCTTGCATGTTTACATTTCTCCTCTTCGCTTCCTTAGCATCAGATATCAGAACATACGTTATTTTATGTTTCTAAAAACACTTCAACTTGCACAAGTCACGTGTTAACAACTATTCACATGTCGGAAGAGGGGCCGCGGTGGTGCAGTGGCTAGACTACTCGCATCCCACCAAGATGAACCGGGTATGATTCTCGACGGAGTCACTCTAGTTTTTGCATGCGGGAAACGTGGCCGAAGTTGCTGTTGGTAGCCGGGTTTTCTCGGGACACTCCCGTTTCCCCTGCCTTGCATTCCACCGCTACTCCATCTCCACGTCAATCAACCCCACCTGCGCTCTAGATCTCGGCTTAATGTTAGCACAGACTAAAACGTCTTTTCTCAATTTAGTGCATGTTAGAATATCAATGTTAATATTTTTTGTCGAACACTGATACTAGTTACTGAGCTCACGTTCCATTGCGAATCATACAGGCGGTTCCTAAATATGTGGGAAATAGTCGGCGAATGGATGGTACACCCCAAAACAACACAAAAATGTCCCTCTGAACATATGTCCTAAAGTTGATAGTTTCCGAGTTGCAGACCTTCCAACGTTGTACTGGATTTAATTATTCATATTAGTCTGCTTGGCACATCCCAGTCCCTAGTAGCTGTAGCCATGTTTGTGCAGCAGCAGTGATTCGTCACTTTACAGTAAGGAGTACTCGTGATGATCCCCACACGTAGTTAATATTTTACTGGATTGAGATCCGAGAAGCGTGCAGGCCAAGCGGTTAGTCCTATGCGGCCTATCCGTGTAAAGCAGGTACACTCACATCGTTCCAGCTGATCACATTAACTGGTATGTCTCATACAATATTGATTATTAGCAATAAGTGTGGTACTATTTTGGGAGATCTGTAACTCTGAAACTATTGACGTACATGTTCATATGGACATTTTGTATTGTTTTGGGCTGTACTATCCACCCCTCGATTACTTCCCCACTTATATGGAATCATTCTGTATATGAGCATGTCATAACATTATACTTGGTTTGTAAAGGGGGTAGGGTCATTGTGATTTCTAATTTTTATATTTCAATTTTTTATAGAAATAACAGATGAACATGGAACTTTTGATCCTGTTTCCGTGCGAAAAAAACGACGCATTCAGCCACGGCAAACTTTCCGTTTTCATAAACGACGACACTGGTCTGAGAAACCTTAATTCTGCCCTTCCCTCGCTCTATCGTTCCAACCCTTCCTACGCTCTACAAGTCTGTGCCTTGTGCAGTATTAGCTTCCTACTGTCTCATTAGCAGAGTAACGGCGCTCACAAAGACAACAATGGCGGGAGAGTTTTTTGTACGTGCGTGCAACACCGATTACAAAATTTTAATTCAGATCTCTTTTTTTTTTGTATTGAACGCCAGATGTAAAGGAAAACAAATATCTCTTTCCCCTTCTCCCGACCCACCAAACATTCTCAGTCCCTTTGTCTCCAGTTGTCTCTTCCTTTGTCATTTTTATGTCGCATCCTGTTATTCCATATATCCACAATTCTCAGAAGTAGAACTGTAGGAAAACATGGGTTTGTGGGATGATAAGGGAGTTCATGAAAGATTCTCTCTCTTTCCTGTAGTACGTAACAGATTCACTAAAGTTTTAGTCCCCTATTGTGTGAGCATAGCAGTATAGCACGGTGACATCTCGTGGAATAACATTACTATACGTAGTTTTCCAGTAGAGGTTGTATTCAAGTAGAAATATAATTACTTCAGTGGAGCACTGCGCCCCATTGTACAACATGCATTGCATAAGTAGCACACGTTCTATTAAAATTGCCAGATACGTACGATCTATGTTATTTTGTTAATTAAAGAAGACGCTGTTAGATATTTTGCTAGAATTCGCTTAATTGATTTTTTAATCAATAAATACACTTCTAGTAAAAATATTGCAGCCTATTTCTCTTTTGGATAATTCAAATACTCAGTTTGCGGGGAAGGGGGGGGGGGAAGCAAGATTATCGTAGGTACTTTGGTCATACACAAGAAAAAGTGAGTAATGTTTACAAAAAGGGAGTTGATATTTTTATAAACATAATAAATGTATATGAAGTCGATTGATAAAAAATATATAAACATAGCTTACGTCAAACACAAATACCCTTTGTACAAAAACATTTCACTTAAAAAAAAAAATCCAGTGGCAAAATACTTAGGGAACATTTCAACACAATGCTTACCATAAAATATCTCTTCTCTAGCAGGCAGAAAATGAAACATATTACCAGGAACGCAACATAGCTTTAATCCCTTGGAAGACACATTAATACGAAATCATAAATAAAACATCTATAAACAACTTTTACAGAAGAAATAATAAAAAGACGCTGTCCGATAATGAAAGACTAAACATGACTGCTACTTAAAATAATCAATCTTTACGACTGATATCTCCATTTCTCGCATACACCCTCATTAGCCACGCAGAAAAAGTATTTAATGTTTTGGTGTCGTGATTTATTTTAAAGTGTGATAGTCCAGAGATTTAAAATAGCCTTAATTATGTTGTGAAACGGTAGAGCAATTGCAGACCCTCATCACAATTTCCCGCGGGCTTCAATGCATTGCATTTGATAATGAACAAATTTCAATTAAATGTCAAGACTGCCAAACAGTCAAGAGTTCAATTAAGTCGAAGCGGCAAATAAATAGAGGTAGGTAGTGTTGACGGCCGTCGCTCATACGTACGACGGCTGCAGTAACACAGCTATACCAGGCACAGGCGTCGGCTTCTTTCTTCATGTCACAACTATAATTATTAAATGAACGTTTGAGAGCCTCTTCATGACTGCGCACGTTCATTCAGGCCTCTACTGCCTCTTGGATTGCTACAAATATTTATGATGGTGCAGCATTTCAACACCACAGAACTATTTTCTCGAAGCCTTGACTTATATTGACCATTTGTTGTGCTGATACATCCAAGAATTATCAGTAAAAGCAGGGCTATCAACGAAGTTCAAAACCCGGAAGTATATTCATTAAAATAGATACTACATATAAGTAAAACTTTGTTAATCTGCACCTTTAAATGTTGTTTTAAATCCTCCTTGCTATCAACTAGATTAAGCTGAACAAGTCTCTTACATATTCTTGTATGCAAACAACTTATCGTTTTCTTCCTCCTCGCCCGGGAACATTGTTTTCTTCTCCTGATTAGCCAGGGAACTTAGTCTTCTAATTCATGCAGAGCATGTAACTACAAGAACCCCGTCAAACACTGCTGGTACAGTAGTTTATTACTTGCCGCATCACTTATCCGCTACTCAGGCTAAGCTGTATTATCCACGCTGCTTATGTAAACAATAGTTATTAACACAAAATTTAAATATTACTGAAACTAATCAAAGATACAAGAATTCGCCATATTTATGTCGGAGGTGGATCCTGACCTAGATTCCAAACATACTTCGGGACAGTACAAAATTATTTTTATATCACAACAAATTATAAAATATTTACATACAGTACTAAAGAATAATAAAATTTCATTGCTGTAACAGAACTGTTACGCAAGATGTATCAATGCACTTAAATTTTCATTAAAAGTAGACTCATTAATTGATTAAAGAAACATCTAAACAAGTAAACTCTAGCAAAATATGTTTAGTCTTACAGAATATTTACATTCTTTTTAATGTGCACCATAAATTGCAGGTACTTTTCCTGCAATTTTAGTCTTGGTGAGTTGTGCAAGTGCAGTGTTACGTTGCAAGTCTCCCTGCTGCGTTAATGGATGGCACTGATGTAGACTAAAGTTCTCCGATTTTCATAATTAGGACGTGTACCCAACAGTGGCCTAAGTACCCCAAAACATTACAACTGCCAGTCACATAGTCAACTGTAATGAATGTTTGTTTATATCCTAATTTCCAAGAGGCTAAACATTTAATGAGAACGGGATACTTTTACACATTTGAATTTAATCTATTTGCATTAAAAATTGGTTCGAGGAAGTATACAAACATGTGAAAGCACTTGTTTACATGAACAGTGTTAACTGATATCCTATCCACGTGGTTGATGATAGTCGTATCGGCAGAGAAGCCGTCCAGTGTTGTAATACGGAGATGCGCGGCTCTACTGCGCAGGTAGGGCGCGCACTCTCCCCTCTACTACAGAGAGAGAGAAGCGAACAGCCGAGTGCAGGCAGTGGCAGGGCTGATGTAGACGTCATTGTGTCGGCGGTTATGGATGTGACTAAGCGGCGTTCTACAGGACAGCGATACGGCACGTTCTGTAGGGACAGCCCCGGCCGCTGCTTCTATCACTGCCCCGGCGGCGTCCTTATACGGCGCCTCTCAGCCCGGCCTTCAGTCTACACCGCGCCACAGCCTATGCACTCGCCTTCCTACTTCCTGGCACGTCTTACAAGAGCTGTAGGACTTTAAGCTCTATCGAAGTTTTGTATGCTGATATTGTACGCTGAGCTTAACGTAAAATAGTCCTTTCATCTACTTGATTGCTGCTTTTCTCGTAAACTAAGAGCCTTACGTTTTGATTACAGATTCGTATGGTGCAGTGCGTATTCGCGAATTACGCGACAACCTGAATGTTGTTTGCAATCGCTGAATTCGTCCATTGCCAGCAATACTTATACCTACAACGCGGCGCAGGTAATAGTACACTTCCATAACGCCTTCTCTGCAATTATTTCTGTGTTGTGGCAATTGTACTTTCATCAGTAGCAGAAACAATATTACTTTTAGCTTTGCGGCCACTGCCAGTTAAAACGCGTTGTGTTGGCTGTAGTTTTCTAAACAAAGTGAGTTTTTAACGTAACGCAAACGTTGATAAAGAGTGGTATGTACAAACAGAATACACTCCTTACATTGTGGGTGATTTGTAATTGCCACAAAGCAGAAATCAATATTGCTTATGCTATTGAGCAAAGTACAATATTTCAACGACGCATGTCGCATGGTGGATATTTTCGAATGCTAAGTGGCCGAAATAATTACACAGAACGCGTTATGGAAATGTATAATTAACCACGTTGTGAGTAGTATATATGGATATGTCTATTGGGAGGGGTAGTTGCCTCCACTCCTTGTATCCGCCACACTTTTTCTAAGCAAGGATATCAGCGTGACGACGTTTCACGCAAATTGGCAGTAACTCTCCCAACTACTGCGTCTAAGTTTAATCTGCATAAGCTTTCCTATAGATACCAGTTCATACCGTTTCAAGTGACCTGAAGGGCGCATCTGAGTTCGTGAGGATATTCACACAGCTATTATTTCCATCATTAATCTATCTCCACTATAAGCCTTTTTATTTCTAAGTGAGCGCAATATTTAATGTTTATTATTTTCTAATTAACGTCCTTTGTGTCTGTGGTTACAGCCAATTAACTCGTACTCAACATTAGCACGTGTTCAGTCTATCTGTTACGACCATTTGTAATGTCTTTCACTCATGCATGTAGTGCAATACTCCAGTCTGCCAGCCGCACCCTTCACTGCGCTGATGCTCGCAGTCGCAGATTTCCCTCCCCCCTGGTCACTTCTCTCGCCGCGCTCTTCTCTTCTGGCTCGTCGTCCTTCGCTCGATGCTTCAGCCACTCACTCACTCGCTCGTTAACTCCCGGCCCGGAGGCTTGTAACACTTTCATATCGATCGCCCTGACCATCTGAAAAGTTCAACGCACCCCGAGTCGCGCTGAGAGAACGAGGTCGGTAATCCAGAACATTCTTTGGATAAACGCAGAAGTCCTATCCGCCGAAGGTCAGGAACGGCGAGCTGCCAAGGTTTATCGCGGCAGGATGACTAAATAACTCAAAACGCTGGTAGGATTACTGCTCGCGTGTCATTCAAAACATTCCATTGACTTGCCGCCTCGTTATCATATCACTGCCCTGTCTTTCTCTTCTGCCCGCTGGCACGAGGCGGGCCAAGGTCAGTGGCGTGGACCAGCGACATGTACCCATTGTGCTTCATGCGCAGATATATCACATGTGTTGTTTCAGTGTGCCACTGGGGTGATTGCAGTTTTATTGTGTGTTACCCTTCGACAACACCTAATGTACGGTTCCCTACGTCTTAACCCTTCTGTTATTTTCCACAACACTCTGATAGTTTGTGCCATTCTGGCTCAGTTCTTACTTGAGCTCAATCTTGCCATATATCAAATGCGAGGCTGGTGTATGTTAGGGCCTGTTCACAATAGTTGTCCGCGGACATGTCCCAAATGCGCATGCCTACAATATTATGACATCCAAAGCCAAGGTTTCGGACACTGGCACTAGACTGCACTGAAATCGGCATGCCATTGAATTGCATGCGATTACTCATAAATATTGATATTCGTAGCATCTTTAATTATATTCTCTAATTTGAGTTGCGAATAAGTACTTTTGCTTTAAATTGACTTTTGTGGATTTTTTTTGTTTTTATTAAAGTATCGTTTCAGCGGCTGCGAGATTGAAGATTGACTTTTTACGTACAACTCAACGTATTAATTTTTTTCAATCTTCACCTTTCGCTATCAGTACAACCTTACTTACTCGTACAGTTTGATCGCTAAGAAATGTAAACAAAACAAATTGGGAAACATCCGCGTACGTAAGTGAAGTTCGCGAATGATCTAAGCGCATTGGACGTTGGGACCCTCCAGCTGTGACGTCATAGGGTCACGCGTACCAATCAGCATTTACGCGTTCCCGGACCAGCTGTTGTGAACAAGACATTACGTGTCCTTGGTGACAGAGGCTATGTTACGAAATGTAGCAAGGAGGGTGAGTAATTGCCTCTTTCTTGATTGGTTGACGGACCTGACGCGAGAATACTGTATAATCCTATCTTGTGGTGGCTTCTTTTGCCGTCGGCCACATTACTACAAAAGTTAGTGGGGTCTGCTCTTGGCAGGCAGATATAGCCGCAGTGTGTTGTATTGTTGTTTCACCTCGGGTGGGGATAGCTATAGAGCACGCTGCACTGTCGGGTGTCGCTGTTCACGTAATGGAGAAGTGCAGTTGGCCTGCACTTAGTGACTGACACGCAAACTCTCCCCCCTCCCCCTCACCCCAGCACTGTTAGGGCACATCTCATGACGCTGAAAACAGGAGGGTGAGGACACCTGATTTGAGAATAATCAAACGGGTATTGGAGAACTGGATTTAGAAAGGTGCTATTAATGGCCACCGCTGTGACGCCTGAATGATTATGAGGGTACGGCTTGCGAACTACCACCCATGTCTTACCTAGGATTCGAACCCAGAACCTCCCGCGCCGCAGGCCGGTGGCGCCACGGGATTGTGATTATCCCATGTTCATATGAAGGTTCGGTTAAACCGACCCAGAAGAGTGTTGGAGTTGTGAAGGGGCGCGAGTACACGAGGCGGTCGAACATTTATTTCCCTTGTTAGTACACTCGCCGCTCAGGCAGGTTCCATCATGTTTACCAACTGAATGTCCCACCTCGGAAACCAAACGTAAGCAAACTACCCTGAACTCAGAAATACGAAGCGGAGCTTGAGAGATTGCGTGATTATTTATATACTTCGTTTTTCATTTTGTACGTTAGAGCGCAGAAAATTCCGCATATTTAAGCTATAATTATAAAATTGTTTACTTAGTATCAACCATTCGGAACGCAAAACAGACGTAAAGGAGTTCTGATGTTTACTTTGGGGGAAAAAAAAGTGATTGCGTTCATAGCGAACGTAACGATATACGTGAAGTCCCCCCCCCCCACCACCATGTAGAAACTAACATTACCATACTCGTACTTCCCAGTTAAAACTAACATTAACTCACCATAGTTTTTTTTTTAATTCCATAGGCGCATGCGTGGTAACATAGCTAGGACTCGTCACAGCAGTGCAACGAATACCTATCTGTTTGTTGCCTTGTTTTGTTTACTAGAAGCTGGTGTAACTAAAGTCGGATTGATTGCTCACAGCATGGCGCCCTCCCTCCTGCCAGACCCTCCTATACCTACGGAATAACAAACGATGTGATGCGGTCTTTCTCACAAGCCTCTCAAATACGACTTGGGCTTTTTCTATCGCGAGACTTCGTGTCGTGAATACGTAATGTTTGGAATATTAATGAAATCAAAAGCGTGTTTCCTGTCTGGGCTAGCGTCAGTTTTGGCTAGGAAATCCCTTTGGAATATATCCTGTTATGTTGAGCATGACCATAATGGCCTTCCCTTCGGTAAAGCCCTTTTTGAACGATGGATTTTTTTTGGCTGATGGTATGCGTATTTTCTTCCAGTCTAGGTTACTCTTCGAAGCAAGATCGTGAAAACTAATTACGTATAATTAATTAATCAGAGCAGCAAAGGTTTATGAAGCGACTGCTAATATTATTTCGATTCTCATAGTAATAAGAGCGTGAATATTACAATCGTGTTAAATCTTTCAAAACAGCATGAATGGATTAAATGCCATAATCTTGTTTTATTTTCTTATTTATAGCGGTTATGTTACTAGACCATGCAATTCGGAACGATTCTTCGAACATACGGCATTCTTTTCAGAAACTTGTGCTTTATTTTTTGACGTCATATTTTTTTTATGGCTAGTAGTTTAAAAATTTTAATTAGCTGGGAATTTTTTTTTCGCGTTTATTTTCAGTCATTGTCTCTTGTGAAAAGTATTTAAATAATTTAATACTAACCCAAATATATATTACTGGTTTTGGTTAATCCCGAACGCTCGTAGCTACTCAGTTTTGGTTGGCTACTTGTAGAGTGCAAACATATAAACCCCGCAGTGACTGTGAAGTCATCCTTGTAAATTCTGTAATCACTCGTGGGTTTTTTAAAATATTAATTACTCTTGTGTGATATTTTCACGTAAAGGAAAAAACTCGACTCGTTTTGCACATGGATATTATTTACACAGTACTTAACTATGTTTAATGAAATATAATTGATACAAAACTGAACCTCATTGATGTTTAGTAACAGACTTGAACAACATACGTACATGTTTAATTTTTAAACATTAGTAACTCGTGTGGGCAGTAGAGGGTTGACATGACAACCTTTGCTCACGACATATTGAGCAGCAACACTGCTGCAGTTGACGTGTCGTCATTGGCCTATTCCTGCAGTAAGCAGCCAATAACAGTGCGACGAACTTCTCAACTAGGAATAATCACTAATTGAATGCACACAAGAAATTGCACGATTATGACAGAGGATGGAAACGGAAGTGTAATATGTATGGTAAAGGTGACAATGCCAGTATCGGGGATCGACCCAGATTTGATAGGAACTTTCAGAGTTGCCGTGGGATGATTATATAAAACTGACTTCCCTCGAGGAAGGATCGAGTTTTGAGTAAGATTATAGAAAATTTACATTTTACGAGGTGTTTTAATATTTTAGTACTGAATTTTACTTGTGTATATTCTGATAGTTTTAAAAATCGAGCACAAAGTGATAAAATATGGAGTGTGATCACGAATTTTTACGATTAGCATGTATCACACAAAATTTATTACAACAATATTAAACAACTCATAAAAAGTAAATTTACTATAATCGTACACTGTCGGTAATTTATGTATCCGAAATTACGATGCGAAAACGAAGGATTTGCGTAAAAGAGATAAAGCTGAGCCGGGCGGCAAGAGCTCCAGGCCGACTCGACTTTGGCATGTTTACCCGGGGAAGCCGACGATCTAGTAATATCTGCAGGATCCGTGGATGAATGGTCTGAGAAGCAAAGTAGTGGTGCCGGTAAACCATGTTGGGGATTGATTGTGGTGGCGAGGTAAACATTGTAAACGTGTGCAACACGCTAGGTGCATGAGCGACTCTGAAGGCGACAAATATGTCGACTGCAACTGCTGGACTACGGACTTCAGCAAAAAAAATTTGTTGCTACTGGGGAACGCGATATATTGCATTCGCCGTTTCTTCACACTTTTCGAATCAAACCTTTGAAAAATCACCCCATGTATGACGTGTTTGGTTGTCACGTAAATGTGTCGTGTATCTCGAGCGTTTTCTAATACTGTTACCATAAAAATATCTATGTACTGTAAAGGACTTGACGTCCCCCGGTTATATGCTTGAAAGCTTAGCAGGGGGTGACTTACAGACTAACTTATAACCTAACTTACATTAACACTCATGCCTTACCCGGGATTCGAACCCAGAGCCTCCCGCATCCCAGATCGATGGCACAACAAACGTCAGCGCACGGGAGGTTGGCTTTAATTTATGATCAATACCAATAAAATGGGAGTAAATAGGTGTGTTGGTAATGCCTAGTAATAAATAGTTCATATGCAAAATATAATTACACCGAGAGCGCAAAAACGCTGTGTTGTCCCTTTGGTATAATTTTCTAGACTCGGTTAAGCTTCGTTTTCTTGAGGCGGAGGAATATCCTGAAAGTAGGAAGTCAGCTGGGCTTCAGAGAAGTCTGAAGTAGCCGTGACTGGACTTCATTTCAACCGATATGCAGTAATGGGCAAGGGATGTGGAGGACGATAATTTTGAAAATCGCCGGACCCGTGAACCAGCTGTTTGCCTCTCGAGCCAGGTGGGGTTGGGAAAGGGGGGGGGGGGGGGACCGGCGGGTTGCAGCTCACAGGTGTCGTTGACACGGATCCATTGTCCCGCGCGGAGTAGAGAGAAAGCGAGTCTATTCACTGTAGAGCGTCGTCATCCCCTGCCGTACTATTGACACGCCCGCGGCTTCAACAGGTCGTTACACCAAAGACTGTCGCGGGCCGAGCTGACATTGTGTGTGGTAGTCCTTTCTCCAAACCTCAGCCCCTTTCACACTGCTTCCAATATAGCTTCCTTCAAGTCGTATTTGGTATAGGACATTCACGGTTAGTTAATTCACGCTTTCTGAGTCCCTGCTGCTAAGGTTCTACTGCCAGAACATTCTTCCGCTTCATGCAAACAAAGCTTAACCGAGTACAGATAATAAACCAAAGGGACAGCGCACCGCATTCGTGCGTACTCGATCTTTGCATTATAACTATTTCTTATCGGGCATTACAAACACACATATTTATCCCTGTTTTAATTAATGTTAATTATAAATGAAATATAGTTTAGATATGCAATATAAGTATAAGCTCAATTTAACCAAAAATAAATACTTAGCACAATTATAAAACGCTTGTGATACATGACATATGTAGGTGACAACCAAACATATAATAGGCACATGGGGTGGTTTTTTAAAGGTTTGATTAAAAAATGTGTGAAGAAACCGCTAATAGACTATACGTAGGTAGATATAGGCTGTCCGTGGTAAGCTGAGCACTTTCGAAAGCCCGCCTACCTCGAGCTCGCTTGAACTGCATGTTTGAAATACACGTTTACCCACGAAACTATCAAACGTGCTTCCGATATGTTTAACTACGAAAGGAACACACTTACCTGACGAGGGCTGTTGACTACTTTCAAAATATTACGCACGTTAGAAACACCATTTCAGGGTACTCCAAAACAGTTATAAATGTGGCTTCTTCAAAGTGCTGTAGCTCAGAATATATGCACCAGATACATGTAAAACTAAACCTCCCTACAGACATTACGCCAATAAAATAATATAGTCACCGCTGAAATCCCCATATGCAAACACTGTGACGAGAACACTGCACGTAAATTAATTGCACTTAGAGGCGATAGCGCACTTGATGCGCGTTGCAGTGTCGCCCTTATCGCTGCCCGCTTCTCGGCCTCTCAAGCTCGATGTAGGCGGCAGCCGCGTGGTATACGCGTATGCATGTAGTATGTTCGTCCACTACAGGGCGATTCTCAATTAGACCAACAAACTTCGGGAGGTAATTCTTCATGAAAAGTAGAAGGAAAACATGCGTGACACTTTATACCTAAACCGAATATTAGGGGAGGCATGAGCCCTTAAATAAACGAGGTTTTAAGTCGTGTTTGTGCAAAATATCGGCTTTTGCGTTGAAGGTCCCGATAACATACAATACTGTACCGGGAGTTGTCATTGTATTTTACTGGACTTTCGCATGTTTACCCGGGTAAACACGCTTGGGGCAGGAGTGACTCTGAAGGCGGCAAATATGTCAACTGCTGGGCCACGTATTTACGTAAAAAGATGTTGCTTTTGGGAAACGCAATGCATTGTATTCCGGGGACGAAGCCTAAGTTTTACCACTGCGCTACTGTTGCTCTGTGTCGGACAGTAGTGTTTGAATTTTGTGATGTCACCGAAACAACATACACCATTGCATTTGTCTAAAGAAATGTTGGCTGGCTTCAGTTTATATAGAATATTATATGTATATAGATAGATAGATAGATAGATAGATAGATATAAGATCTGTTCTAAAAATGTTTTGATGTTTGACTAGTTCATCCAGTCAAGATCGTGCACATTTAAACCGGTTATTTCCGAACCCAATAAACTTTAAAATATCCACCAATAACTAGATATGAAACAAGGTTGTGGCGCTAATTGGACTATATGATATATCAGGACATGTTTGCTGTTTAGGAGTGCACATTAAAAAAATAGAAGATATCAAAGACAATGCACAAATGTGCATTATAAAGAAATTTTATCATTGTTTCGGAAGTGAAAATAAATCACGAAGTTCTTAATACTCCTTTCTGGAATGGGTTGCTTGGTGACACATCAACATCATCCTGCTTTGAAGAGCGTTTAATTAAAATTCAGACTTGGTCTACCTAATAAAAAAAACTTCCCCAGTCGCGCATATTTTCACACACATTCGAGATTATTTGACCAACTTTCTCTGAAGGCAAAATTTGATGGCCGTAATTCGCCATATTTTACTGTCGAATATATTAAGGAGATTATTTGACAGTGTGGCAGCGGCTTAGTGAAAGGCGCCAAGGAAGAGAGAACACGAAGGCCTGGCTGGCGTCTGTGTTTACCTGGAAATTGGTGCGGCATTTACATACTAGCACGTGGTTTATACAGGTGATAATGACATAATAATATGGTACCCTGTTCTTACTGAGGTGTCAGAATTGATCACAGTGGGTTTTCCAGTCATCAGTCCTGGACTTTATGAATGAACCACGTAATAACAATTTGTATTGGAGTTATTATATTCGTGTGGTGGTAGGGGCTGGAACTACACGTCTTTGTATGAAACAAATCTGCTCGCCATGTGATTTTGTACGAAAAAAGATATTAACGGCTAAGGCGCATTGTTAGGACAATTATTGTGTATCCTTTTTCACGCTACTGCACTGAGAAAGAGGATTGTTTCAGTACAGCAATACGTTTGCGTGGCCGTTGTTTCAGCTAAACAGTATCGTGTTAGTACAACCAAGCCTTCGTTCCACCACATTAATATTTTTTTGCAAAGCCAAATAATTTACTTATAACAATTTTGTTTGTGCCAAACAAATATTTTGTTGTTTTCGAATATTAAAACAAATATTTAGTGTAAGCAAACGTATCGTTACATTTCGTCAAGGGAATTAAATGTTTACTTACGTGCGATATATTGTGAACAAATTGTTTGCAGCGACCAAAGATTTTGTTAGCGACACTGATCCATTTGGTTGATTTTTCGCCTTATATGTTAGCTGCGCTTTCAAAGCAATCGTCCACTCAGAATTCTCGTGTCCGTGCCGATGTTATCTTGACAATGGCTGATGAAATAACCAAGATAACTTTTGGAATATCGGGATTTATGTTTCTGTAAACACACGTACATGATACGTTATAAACTAAACAAGGATACACAAACTTTTTCAACTGCTACAGACTTAACGCCAGTAAAATATGTTCGCTGCAGCTCACAATGGCACTAGGTATATCACAAGTGTAGTCAATTCACGGTCACTGATTCAAGTGCAGTTTTCAACAGCTCTACAGACAAACTCGCTAATTTGACTGTTTAGAATGTAAAGTGTGCTGCGGCATTCACTGCCGCAGCGGGAAACTGCGAGCGGACATTGTGCCAACAGCCAACCAGGGAGCTTCTCGCTACTTGGGTGTTATCCGCGTTCCTCTGCGCTGGAAAAGTATGACCTATGTCAACTGCACGGCTCGCAGACAACACGAACAGTGCCGATATTACCCACAGTTCAGTTCGCCGTGGCCAAGGCGAGCAAAATTGCTATATGCTGTTCACGATCAAGTGAGCACTTTTTAAGGCCCTCCCAACGGACATTAGCCGCTAATAAATATATCTTATTGCCGCGTCAACCATTTAATTTTGATGGTGGTGAAGTGTATACACTGTTTATTGGTCACATTGCAATGTTTATATTAAAAAGCAGCAGGAAGAGGGAAATTGGATGAAAGGAAAAATTTATAAGGGCCTTAAAAGTACTCTCTTTACCGTGAACAGCCTATACCATCGAAGTCTGACTTACGACGTTTATTAAACATTTACATTAGGAAATTAAATAGTTTTAATGAATAGTTAAGATTTTTTAAGAAAAATTACAAGTATAATTTTATGAACAGCTAAAATCTTGAAATAAACACTTCTTAAGGCTCAACTTGTAACGTTTTTAGAGTTGGAGCTTATCGTGAAGTTTGAAGTCAATTTGTATACGAACCACATTATGAAATTCTGGTTAATTTCTATGTAACATTCTGGAGAAATTGAAATGTGTTTGTAGTTGTACAAACTATTTGACTTGCGTGTAATTTTAAAATTTGTTCAGCAAAAGGTATATGATTAAAATCCTGATAATTACTTTAATTTATATTTTGAAAATGTCTTTCACGCTTCTTTACACCCTTATTGGCCTGGTTTTGATACCATATCAAAAAAATTAAAAATATACTATAGTCCATTCACGGTTTCTTCGGCCTGTTTTAATCAAACCTTTGAAAAATCTCCCCATGTAGGACATGCTAGGTTGTTTCCTAAATATGTCGTCTATCACAAGCGTTTTATACTTGAGTTCAGAAAACTTACTTTTATTTGTGTTAAATTGAAATGTTATTAATATTTTATCAATAAATTATAATGCTTAATTTATAAATAATTTGAATAAAAACAGTGAGAAAACATGTGTGTTGGTAGCGCCTAATAAGATATAGTTCTTATTCAAAATACTGTTACAGCAGAGTGCGCACGAATCCGGTTCGTCGTCCCTCTAGTGTAATCTCACAGACTTAGTTAAGCTTAGTTTGCACGAGACGGAGGAATATCATGGAAGTAGAACTTTAGCAGGGCTTCAGAAAAGACCGAAAATACCGTGAATCAAATATATATATATATATATAATTTTGGGCAAGTGAACGTCCTTACGTTACTTTGTCCGCCGCACAATGGCTAAGAGTTAAGACTGCATACCACCCGGGTGTCTCCGAAATTCACCTGCGCCCACCGCCCCATATCTCCCACGTCCACGGTTGCCCTCATCAGTCGCGTCGTGGGGCCGCGGTGGTGTAGTGGTCAGATTATTCGCCTCTCACCAAGGCGAACTTGGTTCGGTTAACGGTGGGGTCGCTCCCGGATTTTCGTACGCGTGGGAATCGTGCAGGACAATGACGCTGGTCGGCGTGTTTTCTTGGGTATTTTCCTCGCCCTTGCATTCTGGCGCTGCTTCGTACTCACCTCGCTTCATCCTCATCGGCTCTAACGACCTCGATGTTAAGAGCCGCCCGAATATTTTCACTTCGCTCAGTCACACTCGCCCAGTCACTGTCACTCACTCGCCCAGTCACTGTGACTCACTCACCCAGTCACTGTGACTCACTCACCCAGTCACTGTGACTCACTCACCCAATCACTGTCACTCACCCAGTCACTGTCACTCACCCTCTGCCCAAACTTCTCCACCCTCGATCAGTCACGTACTGTAGCTCCGAAAGCCGCGGGGTGAAATTCCGTAATGGCTCGCGACTGCTACGTTGTAGTTGATATTCAGTGAGCTGAGAGAGGAAACTGCGCGGATGATTACCCGGCATTCTCCAGAGGCGCGCGTGTCTTCCGTTCACGTGCGACTATCCCGTCTGCCGCGGAGACACACGATGTAACTCTCCGCGTGCTATGTCCGGCATACTGAGCGCCGTTCACCCTTGCCGTCGGCGCCTCTACACTCTGCAGTAACTGTAGTCCTTTCACGTCCACCTCCAGGATATTCCCCCGCTACATACGAACACAGCTTAACCAAGTCTAGGGATTCACACCGCATTCGTGCCCACTTAATATTTTACATGAGAATTATTTCTTACTAGGCATAACCAACGCAGCTATTCTATCACCGTTTTAATTTGTATGAATTATAAATTATATATTGTAATTAATAAATAAAATGTAAGGAAAAGTTTAATTTCGCCTTAAAAGTAAGATTTTGATGTTAACACGACTATAAAATGCGTGTGATAGAGGACATATTTAGGAAATAACCAATGACGTAATACGTGGGGAGATTTTTCAAAGGTTTGATCCAAAAATGTTGAAGATACTGCTAATAGACGATAGTCTGAACAACGAATGATTGTTTTCACATGTGAAGGGACTTCCTATCGGACCTAGTTTTCTGCTGTGTACGGTGTACATAATAAAATACGCTTCCTTTGCAACGTTCAATATATATAAACCACCGTGCATGATTGGGTTAGGGAAATTGGTATATGCATTTGCAAAGAGGAACGAGGCGATGGTCAATTACGTCTCAACAGCACACCAACACTTATACACCGTGAAAAGTTTTTTTGCACAGGTAATTCTTTTAGGGACTAGTTGCCAAAGAAATGTATCTAACACTACAAATAGTTTAGTGAATTCCCAAAACCTTCATGTGGAATGTGTTAAACCAACGTTGAATATTAACAAACAAGTTTTGTACACCTAAGTTTACTATAAACATTTAGCTACATAAATTATTATGTTTTTAAAAATAATACTGGAAATACTGATATTTGTACAAGAGGCCAGGGGCGTATCCACGTTCGGGAAGGACGAAGGTTTTAGTAAAAATAAGGGAACTTAATTCGATTGGTAATTTATTCACACGGCTATTATTTATACATTAAACAATATATTTCAAATATTACTCGTGCAATTCTCATTGAGCGCAATCTTTGTGTATAGTACATTCCCAGTTTCTTCACCCTTTTTGAATCAAGCCTTTCAAAAAATTTTCCCATGTGTGGTGTGTTTAGTTATTTCCAACATATGCTATATATCGCAAGCGTTTCATAATTGTGTTCATAAGTTACTTTTTTTCCTGTTAAATTTTAATCTTATTTTTATTTTATTTATAAATTATAATGCTTCATTTATATATAATTTGAATAAAAACACAGAGGAAATAGGTATGTTGGTAGCGCCTAGTGAGAAATAGTTCTCATACGAAATACTGTTACACTTAGTGCGCACGATTGCGGTGCGTTGTCCTCTGGTGTAATTTTTGAGACTTGGTTTGTACGAGGCAGAGGAATATCCTGCAAGTAGAACATCAGCAGGGCTTCAGAAAGGCTGACTTAACATCATTACTTACACATGTTCAATCGGTCTATTGCCATCATTGTAAATGACGTACTCTCAAACGTCCAATTCAGTAGTCCCACCCTGCAGTCTCACTCTCCACGCAGACTTAACCCACGTACCCCGAGTAACGCTGAGAGAGGTAGGGGTGATGACCAGAACACTCTTCAACGATAACACCAGACATTAACTCCTTTCAGTGGTAGAAGGCGACATGAGTCCCGACAGGCTTATCGTTGTAGCGACACTCCTTTGTCAGTCTCCGCGCAGTCTTTGGGATACCACTCTTGGCTTTGACACACTCTTTCGCTGGCTCGAGTGGGGCGGGCAAAGGAAGCGATACTGATCAGCGACATGCAAATGTATTTCAGTTGTAGAGTTAAAGAAAAATGTATATTTTTTCAACCAGGGGAGCCGCGGTGGATTAGTGGTTAGACTACTCTCCTCCCACCTAGACGAACAGGATTGGATTCCAGGCGGCGTCACTCCCAGATATTCCCATGTGGGAATCGTGTCGGACGATGCCGCTGGAGGGCGGCTTTTCTCGGAGATCTCCCGTTTCCCCGCCCTTTCATTCCGGCGCTGCTTCATACACACTTCGTGTTACCTTCATCGGCTCTCAAGACCTCGATGCCGCCCGAATCTCATATCTTTTCTCTCTCTCTCCCTCTCTGCTAATAGTTTGTAAAGTACTGCTGTAATAAGTGCAGAAACGTTTTACTGTGTAGACTCTTTACGGTTAATTGTGCTGTTTTGGAAGCTCTGCTTCGGATATACTTTTTCCTTATTATTCTGTATCCTTGCGTACACAAGTAAGGACATTGAACAGTTATTACGGCTGTAAATGTGATCCTAAATATGCTTATTCGTGCTCTAATGTGTATAAAACACACACAGGCTTCATTGGCCATAAACTTCATCACACTCTCATTACGACGTCAGGTGTGCGAACTGTTGATATTGATTCTCAGTCTACTTGCCTGGGAGATGGCGCGCTGTCATGAATTTATTTAAACTCGTCATACTTAAAAAGGGGGCTATATGGGCGTAGTAAAATATAATCGGGAGTTAGGTAGAGTACAGGTGTATGAGTTGGGGGTTTATTAAATATTTAATACTATACAATAATTATTTAACTACGAACATCACTCGGGGGAGCTTTAAAATAATGAACAGAATGTTAGCTAATTAATTATAATAATGTCTGAACATGCCACTTTCTGATTAAAATCGAATTGGAGAGTCCCCACCTTATGTTGCCATAGGCTGATTAAAGCGGTGGTTAGCGACTGCAGGACACCCACATCTCCAGACGTCCTCTTGGTTCAATGGCCTGATGTTGGAAGACGCCACTTGTAACGTTACACAGGCCTAAATCTGGCACGTTTTTAAGTTTTCGGCCCCGTTTGCGGGCTGGCAGAGGGGGTTCCTACTTACCTCTCGAGAGGTATTCTAGCAATCGCAGCTCGTTTCCTGATTTAATGATTAAGCTGTAATCAGGCAGTCCGTCCAGCTAAAGCCTGGCCGTAGTTCGTAAAATCGTCAGTGTGCATTGTAGCCACGAACCGCCTAACGATAGATTGTGATTGCTTCTACGGCAATTCGACATAGAAATCGGATACATTATAGCGTGTGGACTACATTGCAGCTGATTATCTTAGTCGTATCCTGGAAGACGCAGCTGAATCTGTTCCTAAGGTTCAAGATGTGTGTTACGGGCAGTTCGCTTCGCCGCCAACAGCCTCTGTTGTTACGTGCGAGACATGACGCCGAGTGGGGAAGACACCTTGTGAAACATTAATGCCGAAGTGTGTTCTCTTTGCCGGCCAGGGAGTCGATAACGGCGTATAAATGTTTCAAGCGGTCGATACTCGTGAGAAGCTCCCGATGTCACTGCGGCCCACGCCGAGCCACATCTCGCGTGCTTTTAACCCCGATGTCGGGGAAACACTGTGAACTCCACGGCGAGCGGATGTCATCCGGTGGGCTTGCGTCATTGAAGATGAGTGTAGTGCTGTCGTCAAATACTCGGTGTAATCTGTTCACGGCATATTCACACTTGCTCAGTAAAACCTATGAGAAATTTCCCCCATGTGTGATACGTTTACCACATTTGCTGATGTCTACGTCATTTGACGTTACCAGATTTTACTTTCCATAAAACTCTGCTAATGTTCGCGGTTTTTTCACAATTTTTTAATCAAACCTTCAAAAAATCACGCCAAGTATAACGTGCCTTGTTCCCCAAATGTGTACTGTATCACAAGCGTTTCATATTTGAGTTAAAATAAAAAAATACCTTATTTTCGGTTGAATTGAACTTATCACATAAGTTTTCTCTATAAATTATATTATTTAATTTATAATTAAAATTATTAAAACAAATGAGGAATGTATCTGCTGGTAATGCCTAGTAAGAAATATTTCTTATGCAGAATATTACAGTTAGTGCCCAAGAATGCGGTGCGTTTAGTTCATGAGAGATTGTGTTATACATGTTTTGAGCTGGCACTGATTTAGCATAAAAAAAAGTACAATTTTTATAGGAAGGGTTTTTCAGTAGCTGTGATCACATTAAGTTGTCCAGCTATCTCACATTTCACGAAATATAGCATCTGTCAAGAGATGCGGCGATTCTTTATTTTACGCTTAGTATAGACAAAACTAAATCTCTATTTACAAAAAAATGACATTACTTGAATTTCATTTTGATCATTGAGCCAGTGGCCTGGATGCAATGAACGTTGTTGCAAACTTGGTTATCATTGGTAGTGGTATTGGCAGGAAAGCGGTGTGGGGTTGAACACTGAGATTGCTTACTGAGAATCTGTAACATGCGTTCTACTCCATGTTCAGGTATGTATGGGGCAGGAAGCAGCCACCCCACGTCGTGTAGTACATTCACTGTTGCTTCCAATACCTCAGAAACCCTGCTACAGTCCTACTTTCCGGAGGATATTCGTTCGTCTGTGCCCAGAAAATTGCACCAAAGAGAGAGAGAGAGCGCCGAATTTGTGCGCACTCTTTTTAATATTTTGCCTGAGGACTGTCTGCATATCATACTAGACATTTCAAACACACGCATTGTCTTTCTCTCATATTTAATTTATATTTTTTCTACAAATGATAACATTTATAACAGTTCAATTTAATTATTATTTTAATGCTAAGACATTTAGTAAACAATCATACGCTTCATACTTGAGGATGATTTATCAAAGATTTGAATCAAAAAGGGCGAAGGTGCAATGAATAGAGTATAAGGAATCGTCGTAGTATTCGCCTGGAGTGATTTCGAAAATATGTGGGGAACCGATATCAGGATTAACCGGGCGGGGACTCGAACCCGGGTCCAGTGTGCTGGCACTGCACCGCCTCTTCCTGTAGCAGACACATCGCGAAAATATCTCTGGTTCTTGTTAGGTTTCAGTGTGATTTTACGCTCAGGTCTTCATGTCTTTCGATGCTCATGAGAAGCTATTTCCTCGTTTGACTGACAGAATGGAATAATCGTCTTTTCTAACACTGAACGTCTGTGATTTGCGTTGGAACAGTTATGCCGCTTCTGAAATGTGCCACCCAGCCGTGAAATTCAGATGGAACCTAGGAGTCGTGGCACGGAACATTCGATAAATCACTGTTCTCTAAGTGTTAGTATTGCGAAAACAGATCCGAATGTGTGTTGCGGGCGGCCTACGTCTCTCCAAAGTGGCTGCGAGCTGCGTCGTGTCACGTCGACACGACATCTTCGCAGATACTGACCACATAGCGCGATTGCGAGTACATCGTCCTCGCTTCCTTGATGCACTGTCTTCATGTGTTGTATGTTTCTGATGGCGGGCACGCCGCCCGTGGTGATCTGAGTGTCTCCGCCATCGAGGATTTATGCAGTTTCCACTGGACCTTGCATCACAGATTTTATATTTTACTAGCTTTCCTGTGCTACTTTGTACGCGTGACATTTAGGATTTGGAATCGCTCTTGGGAAGGAAAAGACAGCCCATAGACAAAAGAGAAAGGTAAAATGACGGAATTTTTTTTAACAGTGTTTTTTATGCAGTAATCCTAAGAAAAGATTAATCCAGTGCCTATTTACATCTCTGACCATCGTATTTTCGGAACTGTTTGAGATATCTTGATGAAACATAGACTAAGTTGGACCTGGGGTTATTATGTATATAATACTGTATAAATTTGATGTCAATACGTTTAGTGGTTTTCGAGTTAAATCCGGTCGAACACATACGAAAAAAAAAAGCATTAGGTATGGCTTAGTAATCAATTATACTATATGGAAAAATAATTAAAAGTGGAAAAATCTAAAATTACGGACACGCTTCTATTTTATTTAGTTGTATTGATTTTGCGCCTCGATGAGGCATAGAGAATTGCTTGGCACGTGCTCTAAAATATGTATTGGTTGCCAGAACCATTTCTGTAACAGCTTGCAAGTAGAGAAATTACATTTCTTGCTGGCAGTACTAGTCAAAAATTAATAAAGGCGGTATAGTTTTAATAGTTTTGTAAAGCTTTAGATACTTTTATTATGGCATGTCGCGCGAAATATTTCGTTAAACGTTCTTTAATGGAACCTACGGTAAAAACAGCGTAAATCCAAGATGGCGGGGAACGATCCCCTTTAAAGCTGTTATGGCCACTCTAGCCACACACTAGGGAGCGATAAGGGTGAGACAGACACACACATACGTATCACCCCGGCGCACGCAATGATCTTAATGGCGTGCAGTATTCTCGCTTTGTACCGCTGCAGCTGTGGGACTTTAACAAGCGTGAACCTATAATTTAACTAGCGCAAAGTTCATTACATGTTCCTGTCCTAGTTATGAGGGTTTCCGGTTAAATAAATGTTACGATGATACAGTGGGAGAAAGCAGTTTTAGCTACGTCAGGCAGCTCTCAAAGTGTTTGTAATGTACATGGTGTCTCGAGAGAGGTCTTCGTACCTCGTCTCCAGTGTACTTTCTTTTCGTAGACAAGTAAATACGACACAGGTAAAGTAGTTACGTAAACAAACCTATTTCTAACACACTGCAACGTATAGTTAAAGCTCCAGGTACATAGTTTTCTTATAAGGGCGATGCTGGCTTGTGTGTAAAGTGTCCCATCGTCTCTACAGTATATGCAAGCCACCGTTCTCCTGCCGAGTTAAGGCATTATTAGCCTTTAGTGGCAACAGTTAATGTTACATATTAATATGTTCTACGCAGTCTAGTTCGCGGTTTCTTCACACTTTTTTTAATTGAAACCTTTAAAATATCGCCCCATTTACGACGTGTTTGGTTGCTTTCTAAATGTCATGTTGCAAGCGTTATAAACTCGTGCTAGCATGAAAAACTACCTTTATTATGGTTAAATTGAAATTACTCCATATATAAATTACAATATTTTATTTATGGCGTACATGATAGACTAAGAGAAAATAGGTGTGTTGGTAACGCCTAGTAAGAAATAGGTCTTATGCAAGATATATTATCTCACCGAATGTGCACAAATTAGGCGCGTCTGTTTTATTGCGCCCGTGAGGTTTTTTTTTCAATACGTAACTGTACAAAGATATTGGACAAGTCAAATTACAGTATACAAGGTTTATACACTGGACATAGTAAACACACACTTGTATATGTCAGATTTCATGTAAACACATAATATCTTTCTTCATAATGTGACTAATTTTCTTCCAAAATGCTGTGGGGCGTCATCGTTTTACTGATACAGAAAAAAATAGGAACGACAAAAACTGGAACAAGAAATGCGTACTGCTAAATGTTATACAGCAATTTCTTAACTTTTGTAGTTTAGATATTCATTTGCCCCTTAAAATGCACATTCAGTAATGAATTATTTCAGTTGTTTTTTTTAAAGAGTTTTTGGTTAGAGAAGCAAATTTCTTGAATGTTTTGTGGTAATTTATTTAAAATCTGGCTACCAAAATAGGACGGGCCTTTCTGGACTAGTTTCAAGTTAGCTGAATCCACGTGTACATGTTTTTATTCTCGTATCATGCTTATGAAACGACTCATTTTTCTGAAAGAAATGACTGTTTTTGGACACGAATATAAGTATTGAAAACTTGTACTGACATTCAAATGTTGAAATTTCTGAGCTCTTGAAAAGAGGTCTACATGAGCCTGACTTTTGCATGTGAAACACTCTTCTACAGAAAGTGGAATTACCCTTAAAATAAATTATATCATTACACATGATGGAAAGAAAAAATGCAAAATATACCTTTTTTGTTGACTCTTTGGTGTAATTTCCTAAGCTTCGTTTGTATGAGGCGGAGGAATACCCTGGAAGTAGAAGTTAAGCAGCAGGGCTTCAGAAAAGTTGGAAGTATCCGTGAATGGAGTATAGCTGGCTCGTGTTGCCTTGGACAGCAAGCCGCACCCACTAGCCTTGTTAGTGTGTGTGCACAAACTCTGTCCTCCTTGCGAGACCTCGCGAAACTACAACACTCGAGTTAATGTTTTTTCTTGAGTTCATTAAATGTCGTTGAATACGTTAGTTCAATTTTACTGTAACACAGTGTATAAAAGACAAGAAAGGGCAACCTTTGAAAATGGTCTCTGCCAGCTTTATGAGCAAATCATATGCCAGAGTGAAGTATTCAGTAGTTCAAAGGGTAAGGGAAGTATAAAATAAATCTTGAAAACTAAAATTATTTTTTTTTTACGGAAATTTCAGCTTTAATATTTCTGCCAACAGAGTTTAAATAGGCCTATGTTTGTGGTTGAATAACTTAAAATCCTTGCCTTGGACTTTGTACATTTTAAAGCAAGAGACTAGTGGGTGTATATAGCTTTGTGGTTTGCTGTAATTAGGTCCCAAACAATATCGATTTTTGTTTGTAATTTGTTTGTGATGTATGCTGTGAGGATTGTGCCGCATGTCACAACAACGACTAGAGTACAGAATAAGTTAATGCGACAGTCATATATGGTATTATGTATACACATGTGCATACAAATAAGTAACGTACATATTTCTATTCAGGGAATAATAACTTACTGTGCAGGTAATTTATTTGTATATTTTTGTTTGTGTTTGAAGTTGTGATTATAGTTAATACGTATGGTATATTTAAAAAAAAATTTATAATAATTTATTATTTTTGCAGCGTAATTTTTTGAATGGAAAGGTAGTATGTTGCGTACTACACCTATTGCCTTTAAAAGTAATGCATAAGAAGGGGGTGAAACGCAAAAGTTCAGGTGTATCTATTATATTTGTGAATTTGACAGGTAATCACAATTACTGAAATTATTTATAAATGTATTAATGTCTTATAATAAATTACGCGTAGTTCATTGCCTTTTCCCCCCTGTAATAAATCTTTTTTCATATCTATAGCCTAAAAAGTGATCCCATGTGTTAACATATGTATGTGGTGGAGAATATGTGTGAAGAAGAAGAATAATCCAAGCAGAGGGCTTTGACGTGTTTAATGAACCTCTGTGTACGGCGGTCAGTCGTGTGTCACTCTCTCTCTGGGCTCCATGCAACTTGCACAAACTTGGCCGGGGGGGGGGGGGGCTTGCATAATCAAACACGGCTCGTGGACACGCCAGCCCCCTCCCTCTCATCAGACGCCCTTTGAAATCAAATAATACTGCCGCTTAACGGCGCAATGCACACGGCTTGGAACACTCATCGCCGCGTCATGCTGACAGGCTGCTCGCTTGATGGAATTAGAGGGAGCAAGTGGCAGTTGATTGAATGAGAATAAAAAAAGAATAAGCGCGCTTGTGTGGTGTGGTTGTAGTTGAGTATGGTGGTAGTACCTCGCCCCGGAGTTGATGGATGGCAGCTGGATGAGGGCGTGATCACTACGAGGGCGCAGAGAGATCTCCAGAGGAGCATGAAGATACCCTCCAACACCTCCGGGGTTGCCAACTGTCGCCTATTCTACTATATTCACCCTAACTTGTGATTAAGAATTATTCTTACGGAAATAGCCCGGGACATATATCCCGAATCTCAAGACTGCATGTTAATAACAAACACAGTGTAAGTAATTTACCTGCACTTGTCTATGACCACGCTGTTTCCGTACCTTATTAGAGTAACAAGGTTCCATAGTAAATGACAGGCAAGAAACTAGATGCCGGCATGTTTATACTCTATTTTATTCATTCCATTGTGGTACGAATTTTTACTAAATGATATTCAAGATATTGTAATTTGGTTTTGGAGTAACAAAAATACCTTACACTTCAGCGCAGACAAGTGGCGTTCGTCTACAATCACACTGAATTATGACTATAGTCAATTGAGGTTTCTTCACACGTTGTGAATAAACCTTTGAAAAATCATCCCTTGTAGGATGTTTGGTTATTTACTAAATTTGCCATGTATCACAAGCCTAACGCGTAGTAAGAAACACAACTTCCATTATTATACTCACTGCGCCCGAATGTAGTGCGTCGTCCCTTTATTGTTAGTAGAAGGGCTTCAGCAAAGGTGGAAGTAACAGCGAGTTGACTAGGCCTGTAGCCTGCCAGCCAGCCACATGCTTGGAAAACTGGCGCAGACGGAGGTTCTCTCTCTTCTGGGATGTGTTCTATTGTACCGAAGGCCTAATCCTGTCTTCATCACATCACTTGGACCCCGTCAGTGTTTTTCCTCAAAAGCCACTGATATAACTCTATAGGAGAGATAGTCACGTATACATGAAAACGGCTTTATATCTAAAGTTGCTCACTAGAGAGGTTATCAAGTACTTTGTTCCCAGCAACGTTCTCAACAATTCTGCTATTCACAGATTTTGTTAAAAAATTTCATTTTGCTTCTTGGAATTTAGCGTTTATCGAATACATGGCAGTTTTTTACTTAACAAACAATATAAAATAACACACGCAACACGTGTTTCACTGATATACACTATTGTCACAATAATTGCTGTGTAATTTTTGTTTAGTAGAATCTGACAACAATCACTTCATTTTACAAATAATTCCCGTGCGCATTTTTTTCTAGTTGCTTGGAATTGGGACATGTGCAAGTAGTCGTATGTTAAGTGATATAAGGCGTCTCTTTACAGCGATATCTTTGACCGCCGATGAAGGTGAATCAATGTGAGTATGGCGGAGCAGCGCTGGAATGCAAGGGCGGGGGAAACGGGAGATCCCCGAGAAAACCCGCCGACCAGCGCCATCGTCCGGCACGATTACCACATCAGAGAATCCGGTAGCGACCTCGCCGGGAATCGCACCCGGATGTAAGGCTGGCGAGTCGTAGTAGAGTATGCGGAACCACTGAAGGAAACAATAAAGAGGGATGGACATTGCGTATAGGCTATTCACGGTAAAATGAACACCTTTGAAAGCACTGCTTAAGATCTACTTGCATGCACGTGGAGTGTTCTTCCGCCTTATGAAAGATTAACATTGTCATGGGCCTCATCACTTTATTCATGCGTCGGTCAAGTGAAACTGAAATTGTTAGAAAAGTAGATATTTACCACTCTGTTCATTTTAACACTTCGATGCATAAAAAAAAAAAAAAAAAAACAGAAAGCGAAATAAATAATTTAAATGATCAGAAATGGTTACCCAACACTTTTTATTCGACGTTAAGCTACGGAACTACTCCCCCCCCCCCCCCCCCAATTCCCATCTTTACTGGGCGCATGTCACTCAATGCGCCCGTTAGTTAAAATATATGCAGGTAGGAGCAGTGACTTTTTTTCTAAGGTTGATTTCAAAAGTGCTCACGTTATCGTGAATAACCTTTATCGCTATATCAGCTCCGCTATTCCCAGCTGGCAATAACAGGTTATTGGACTCCCTACAAAGCTGGAATCACAATAATCCAACGAACATAACACGATGTCAGAGCTCGACGGGATTTCAGATCATATTTTATTCAGTGTTCACTATATCCCGACGAAATCTGCCCGACAAGTGTGGTAATTGGCTGTTGGAAAATCCTAAAACGGTAATTTGTCCTTATAATATCCAGTTTTTTAAGTTTTGAAATTCATTATAAAATAAGTGATAATTTTACTTTTGACGATAGTTGCGAATTCATACGGGAGAGAAAAAAAACTTATTTAAAATCAAACCGGAACGTTGTTTTGCTGCGAAGTTAATCGTTTTATAGAGTAGGGAAATACGCACGAAATTTTGTTTTGTAACGTTGCCTTTACATACGTTGCGCGCCTCGACGAGCCCGACACAACGGAAAGTAGAAACAGAACCTACTTTTGTCGAGCTATCGGGGCTGCGATTTTGTCGGACTGACGTCACGGTGACCTTGCTTTCCATTGGCTGCTACTTAGATTTCGTAGTGTCGGGGCTGTTGTGTAGGGTTCGTCGGGGTATTGAGACACCAGCATAAGAGAAAACTGGGATGAGAGTCGCGCCCCAGTTGTCTGTTTTATTGCATCCATTTGATTTATTTTCCATACGTAACAGTACACAGCTATTTCACAACTCATGAGAGTTCAGAACGAACATATGTTATTATACATATACAAGTTTAGTTATAGGTATAAATAAATAACGTAAAGTCAACTTTTTTTTCCCCTTCTTATTGCCCGTGGTAAGCTATCAATAACCAGGAACACATTTTCATTACACTGAATGAAACAAAAAAAAAAAAAAAAGCAGGAGATGAGAGAAAATATGTGCGGTATGTAATAATACAAGTATATTTGTTAATTATCATTGTTGAAGTGTTATTGTACCCAATAGAAGGAATATTGGCGAAAAAACTCTTCAGTCCCCCCCCCCCCCCCCCCGAGAAACAAATTCCTTGTAGATGTGGAAGTTGTTGAAAACCTGACTGCCCGAGTTGGAAGATCTTCTATGTACCAATTTTAAATTTACTGTGTCTAACGAGTGGTAATTTTTTTTTCTTCTGATTCTGGTGTCGAGTTGTTGTCGGAAGTGTCCCATATTGCAAATCTGGAAAAGTTAGTACACGCGACCTCGACCACCCCCCCTCCTCCTCGTACTTCTGGTGGCGTGTAAGCGCGGGGTGTGTCGACGAGTGCTTCCTCCGCACCCCCTTTCTAATTCCAATCCCCCCCTGTCCCTCCTCTACAACAATTATGCTGACGCAACTGGGGGTTGGGAGCTTCGACGATGAATGCGTCACCCTCTTCTGCAATTCCCCCTCCCCTTTCTGCACCCCTTTCACGCCCACAGCTCGATTCCTAGGTTTTGACGATTGCCGCAGCTGCACGTTTTTTTTACACCTAAGAAAAGCGGGCACATTGAAGGAGCAACGTGGCTGTGTGGAGCGAATTTGAGTTGCCAGGACCTTCCAAAGCCTGTCTATCTAGCCTGACTATCACATTGGCTGTCGCGTCTGTACCATCTCCGCGAGAAGACCGTCCTCTGGGGATGTTGCCGTCAACTGAGCACAAGCCCTGCTTAGACGTTTTTCTCATTGTTTGTGCCTCGTGCAATACGTTGTCTGGACCTCATGCAGCATCCAAGTAAACCAGTACATTTGTTAGCATTGTGAATGTTTTACTTACGAGCAAATTCGTACTATAATATGTATAAAATTTTCCGTACAAGCTCGGGCGGAACCTTCGAGACCTTGCAAGCTGTTATAGAAGTGCTTTGGAATGACCTAGACAACGATACTAGTTGCTGCACAAGTAAAGATGAGTACATGTGTTTTATATGATTGTTCTTCTGCAACTGTGTTTCACCAACACTCTTCACTCGCGCATTCAGTATTATGCGTTTATGCACAGAGCCTAATCGCAGTTGGCCAGAGAGTCCAGCCAATCAGAGTAGAGTCTGCACCCGCACAACGATTGGCCGACCACATCAGCCAATCAGGAGGAAGACAGCCTTTGATTGGCCGAAGAACCCAGCCAATCAGGAAACGGCCCTCCATAAATCAGAATATATAAGGGCCTCTTTCTTCTACTGCGTTCTCTAATGATGGCAGCTGCAACGACAGCCGAAATGTTGGAGAAGAAATTGACGACAATGCCTGCGAACTATCCTAATAGTTTTGTTGTTATTGCTGGATCTTTCGTTATGAACAAACACGAATGTTTACCATAATTTTCACACAATGATATTTTAGAATGGGTAAACATTTTCGTGGTTTATTTGCTATTTATTCGTGTTTAATACTCATGATCTTTCTCCAGATAAAATAAACAAAATTACTACCACCCTCTCTCTGATTAACTAAAATGCCGACCTTGTAGGAAAACTTTAATCGAAAATTGCACACGACCAATTACGAAAATGTCAATGAAAACGACTAGCAGTTCGCCAAATCTTCCATAGAACCATCCATCCAAGCGTCCATGCAAACTTGCACGGAGTGAGTGAAGAGATTTGGTTGGCTCTCAACATCGAGGTCTTTAGAAACAACGCTTGCATGGAATTTTCAACCGTGCCATACAGGCTTAACTTTACTGCCCACAAGTTAAAATAGAGGAAGTACAAAACACTTGTGATACATGTCATGTTTAGGAAGCAAGCATTCACGTCGTGCTATTTTCACATGTTTCTTTGTAAAATATGTTAAGATAACTGCGAATAGACTGCACAGGCTGTCCGGTAATTCTCGGGTTCGGACTGCACCGCACGAACCTGTGACCATAACTAAGTAGAAAATACTTTTTGGTAAAAATGCACAAGGCCCTTAGTTTGCGGGGGGGGGGGGGGGAAAGGCATGAAAGATCCATGAACCATTGTGGCTGACATGTAGTATTCTAATTAGATAAAAGTGAGGAGATGTGGCAATGCTGCAACTGATGTGTCGGTCGTAAGGCATGCGGCAAGGGAACGAGCCGATCTTAGTAGTGGCAAAGAGGCCATGGAGTTCACATGCAGCGAGTATTGGGACATGACAGTGGCCATGGCTGCATCTGGCGGCCAAGCTCCGTGCATTCTGCATGCATCCAGCGTGCGGAAAAGTGCATTTCTATAGGTAGAGCAAACTTCGACGTTTGGTATGCTGAAGCTGAGTGCTTTGCTTGACGTGGAACTTATTTCATCTACTTGAATGCCCTTTTTCTAGTAAACTAAAGACCTTAAGCTTTTTTTACCAAAGGGTATTTTCTACTTAGGCCTTGTCCGATCTCAGGTATATACTTGTGTACTTGCATCCTTGCGTTTTTCAACTACCCGTGGCACCAAACTTGATGAATTTGGACAGCAGTCTTGTTGACTTCGGGGCCAGATATTAGCCAGCTAACCACTTTAAATGTTCATGTATTCCGACTAAGAATTTGATAATTTCCGAAGGTTTTAGGAGTTAATAAAGTATTAAATAATATTTAAATTTGATTTACATTAACATTTATTGTCTTTCATTATTGTATATAAGTGCAATTTGGATTGCTTTTTTTTATCTTAGCTTCTGTAGGTTAGGAACATAGGCTTAATACAAATGCATTGCTTAGACCTTTTTTTAAGGTGAAACTTGCGATAATTATTTATTCAGTTCGAAATTCTGTGTCTACAAGGTAGGAATGTTGCCCTATTAAACTTTAAATCAAATAATTATGTCGGAAATCAATTGTAACCTATAAATTGCTTCTCAAAATGGCAGCACATATTCCACAAGTATGCTAGAAGTATACAACTTCGGTTACTTGTATACTTGCATACTTCACTTGCAGTTCGGACAGCACCTACGACGTCACTTTCGTCGACAGGTACGCACAAGTACGTACTTCAGGCGAATTCGGACACATCCTTAGTTTCGTGTGATGCAGTCTGTATCCGCGAATTACCCGACACTCTCTATAGTATCGCAGCAAGTGTAAGTGCGTAAGGCCGGGAGTGTATGGCAGTTGTGAATGGCCGGAGTTGTGTCGACGGGGGCAGAGATTGGGGGGGGGGAGGGGGGAGTGTGTGGTTTAACGCCGCACGTGTTGCTGCCACGGACACGTACGTGGCACAGCTCACTAGCAGCACGTGGCGGCACGCGCGCGCACGGGATCGTGCTCGGGCGCGACACCAGCCTCATGTGACCCCACACCACACCCTCGCCGTGGTTTGCTGCGACCAGCAGTGCGTGTACGTCATACTAGGGGTAGTCTGTTGGAGGTTTATTCAAACTTCTCGAATCAGACCTTCGAAAAGTTACCCAATGTAGGCTTATGTCGTACTGGGTTTCGCTAAGTACATCATAAATCACACACAAGCTTTTTATCTATCCTTCTGTTATGAAAAATACCATATTTTTGGTTAAATTAAACTTTTACTTATTTTTTTCCCAAAATTATAATATTTCGTATATTATTAATATGAGTAAAAACAGGGAGAAAATATTTGTGTTGGTAACGCTTAGTAAGAAATAGTTCTTACGCAAAATATGACACAGAGTGCGTATGAATACTGTACCTTGTCCCTTTAGTGTAATTTTATAGGTTCAGTTAAGCTAGGTTTGTATGAGACGGAGGAATATCCTGGGAAGCAGAACTTGAGCAGGGCCTCAGGAAAGTTGCAAGTAACTGTGAATGAACTTTGTAGCCAGGGGCGTGCAAAATTATCATAATTTGGGATGGTTGTAGATAACAAAGGCCATTCACGGTTATATCCAACCTTTTTGAAGCCCTGCTGAAGTTTGAGGCTACTTCTCCGCCTCGTACAAAGAAAGCTCTACTAGATCTAGAAAGTTAACACCAAAGGGACAATGCAACGTATCCGCTCGCACTATGTTTAATTGTATTCTGTATGAGAACTGTTTTTTAATAGGTAGTACCGTCGCACCCATTTTCTCGCAGTTTTTCTTTGTATTGCAATTAAATATTGTAATATATTTGCATTAAAAGTCCAATTTAACCAAAAATAAAATACGTTTGTTAACAGTTGTGATACATGACATATCTGAGAAACAACCAAACACATCACGCATTATGTTATTATTCAAATATTCTGATTAAACAGTGTGTAGATGCCGCGTATAGGCTATAGTTGTTCATTAGCTGATGTTCATGTTGAACCCCAGGCCAGGTGGGGATAATCCCCATGTTGCTAGGAGAGTCGCGGGGAATGGCAGGCCCAACCGTGCTACTCTCACCCTCTGAGCAAAATAAGTTAAAAGGTTGTACAAATAATAGTCGTAACTAGTTTATCTTACTGTTGAACTACGAGAAAGCTGAAACTTATTTGCTGCGAACAGAGATTCAAAAGAAACAAAAAAATAAATAAATAAATAAATAAATAAAAAATAACTTGGCAGAACATGCAGCATATCCAAAGGAAAACGAAAGGCTGAAATTACTGTTTTACACAAACAAGCGCATACATAAAATGGAAATTAACACAGTAACAGTAACTGACGGAAATATATATTTATATTTAATTATCCAACAAAATTAGCCAAAAGTCATTAAATGCTTCAACCAAACGGGTTTTGCCGAAAGTCGGTCAAGATTATTACTAGCGGGGAACTCTAACAAAAACGTATCCAAAACGAACAGAATTTTTTTTCGGAAGTAATTGATTAAAATATTCTGAAATAGTAAACAATACGATACACTAAAAATTCATATTTATTCATAGTTGTTCCGAAAAGTGCTTTAGAAACCACTCCGTGTTTATTCGCGCAAAAGTCTTTTCACTAGTAAATTGATAAGCACATAACCTTATCTCTTCTAGATAACACAAACACGATACAAAATTCTCAAAAGGGGAAACTGAATGTCAAAATAGCTAAACGAACTCGAGCAAATTACCATGGGATGCACCAAAACCACGGACACACGCAAACTAACGAAAACAGAATTACAAGTCCTGATAGGTGACGCAACAATCAAAATAACGACTAAAAAAATAATTCGCAACACAGGGTAATACTTGCACTTGGAACATACTTAACAAAACGATAAATACTGTTTAATACACACAGATAGTATTCAAAATAGGTTACGGAAAAGCGAGGGCAAAATTAGCTCACTTAACGGGAAATAGCAAAATCTGTCAAACTGGAAAGAAAACAACAAAGTTAAAAGTTAGAAGATTCGGAATTCTTAGCAATACTTAAGGAAATGCTCTAAGGTGTCCAGAAAAATGTAATGTCGCTTTCAAAGCGGCACAGCTGGCCTCTCCAAACTTCCCCTCTAGGTGGCCGACACCTATTTAAAGGTCATACCTAGAGTGCCTCTTTCTACTTTTACGTTATCTCCCGCAAGATCGAAAGCTAAAACGGCTCTTTTGTCATCAGGATCCACCGGGAACTTTACAATTTTGAAACTGCCATGCTGTCCGAAAGGGTAAGAAACACTACACTAATCTACACACACACACGCGCGCATAACTAGTCGCGTCCGCACATTTGCCTTCTTTCTCGATTAAAACTAAAAATGGCGGTATCCCCATTAACTACTTTCGCGGCCCAGTGCTCCCGAGCTGTGACGGATTAAGTTTTGGGGAATGCCCGGTAGCCAGAAACATTCCCCGCCACCTCGCCCGCAAGCACACAGGGCTAAGTCACACCACACTGCAGTCTTTCTATACGGTTCACATTTACACACACACTCGTTCAATTCATCACTCTCTTGACCTCTCGGAAGTCCTTCCGTCATTCTGTTCTTACCATGTCGCATTCCGGTACCTTTCGCCATTGTCGTTGTCTGTTTCCTGAACAGGACTTCCTGTCCAGGTTGACATGATCGGGTAGTGACTGAGGGAAGTGCGGTGGGAGTGAGTTGGCTTTCCTGATGTTCTTCCCAATTCATGTTCCTCCTTTCTGAGTTCGGCGCAGGCGAGAGAGAGAGAGAGAGAGAGAGAGAGAGAGAGAGAGAGAGAAGGGCCGGGGGGGGGGGAGCCTGTGAACTCCTTTTCGATCCCCTCCTCCCCCGCGTTATTCAACCTCAATCTGGATCCCCTCGAAGGGAAAATTTGTTGTGCACCATTACAAGCCGTGTCATCATCGGTAACCTGGGCAAGTTTACTTGTCCAGGTGTTGCCTTGTCCACTATTTTCTGGTTCCTTCAAGGGAAACTCGAGTCATTTTTGGGTATTGGCTTAGGCTTGTTTGGTAGGATGCCGACCAAAAGGACTAATACCTGACCACAGTGTACCCCGTGAATGTCTTGCTGTAATCAAAGGTACGCCTCCCGTATGTACGGACGGCATCCTTGCAAATGTGTGTTTCGTCAAAACCTTCTCCCCTACGCCAAAAGCACTCTCTGAGCAAGCTCATGAGCGCTTCCTGCTGGGTTGGCAGGCTTACCTGAGCGACGAGAAGTCTGTTGACTGCCTCCATCCTCGGGAAGAGAATTCTGCCCCCCCCCCCCATCCCCCCATCACCCTCATCTAAATTGGCCTGACTACGAGGGACATCCCTGAGATTTCGAGTAAACTCTGGGATATATTAGCACACTACTCTTGTGTCGGCCCTACAACATCCTTTGGGTCGTTTCCGTTAATCTTATGTCAACACAGAGATGGACGTGTTCCAAGAACTAGGTAAGTAATGTAATAGAACAACAGTAATGATGAGTATTTTTTGCTGTGTTAAAAATATCTGAAGTACAATTTTGCGTGACAGGAATGCATTTCTGTTCACGTGTTGAACACATGAACAACTAGCTACTGTATAGGCCTAAACATCGTCAATGTTTATCTCATCGGGGACAAGATTTTTGAGCCGGATGAAGGTAAATGAATTGTGGTGTATAACGGAGCGTATCGGTGACTTTAAAAAGAACCGAATGAAAATTTTCTGTAGTATGCTTTAATTGATCTGTGCGAAAAAAATAAAGAGAACACTGTCGCTCATTTAGGTTTTCCTAGCAGTGCGGACCCATAAAAAATTATTTATTTTATTGTATATGTGGTAGTAGAAAGGTACACAGTAGACAGAGAAGAAAATTAACTGAATTAGCTATAATGACGATAATAACTGAGCACGATTGTGTTGTGTATTTGACGTAGTTGTTCCCTATATGTGGTAGCACTATGAGGTTCAAGGTTCCCGTGAGGAATGACACGTGGCGACATGTGCTGCCCACGCCGCTATTGAAGTAGCGAGCACGTCCTCAAGATTGCACGTGAGTCGCGTAGACTCAGCTGACCCTACGACTACGTGCGCGCAAAGCAGGAAGAGCTGTGACATTTCTGCCCTTAAGAACCCACACATCGACCAGTTCGTAATCAGACTTCAAGAACGGACATTGAAAACACAACCTTCACATGACATAGAGAACTACTTTACACTGTTTTTTGTACGGTATTATTTATACCCGTATTTCCCCATATTGGACAAACATTATTAAATAGAGATAGAATATTTTACTACGGATGTATGCGGAAGGAGTAAGAGGAGAGAGAGAGAATTTGAATTTAGAAATTATTAAGATCTACTTGTATGCTCCTTGTGTATTCTTTCACTGTATGTGAAATTAACCTTGTCATGAGCCTGACCACTTTTCATGCGTTGGTTAAGTGAAACTGTCATACTACTAGAAAAGTAAATATTTTCCAAATATGCTAATTCTTACACTTATATGCATAAAAAACTGAAAGTAAAAGTAGTAGTTTCGACATTCACTACCTTTTAAGTGCCACTTTTAGTTCAACGTCAAGGAACTACTTTCCATCTGACGTTACCAACTTTACTGGACGAATGCCAGTCGGTGTCCCCGTTAAAATATAATCAGGTAGGGGCAGTGACATTTTTCAAAGGTTGATTTTCAAAATGCTCATTTTACTGTGGGCAGCCTTTAGAAGAGTTTTTTTTTTTCTAACTAAGAGCATATAGGTGGTGCTCAAGAGGAAGTTGCTGCACCAAGATTATCACCATCCATTTTCCTTCAAATGCAGCGCATTAATCTTATCGCGTGTTCCGTTTGTTTGCGATGTTGGCAGCGCGAAACAGTTTAATGAAATGTAAAGCAGCTTGTTGCAAATCAACCCGTGATAAAGGACTACCACCCCCCTTCTCCATTTGCGAAGTATTGTCTACACTGTTTATCGCGTCTTGTAAAAACGTTTCCTGGTATCTCGGAGTCTCAGTACACGCACACTTCAGGGCGTTTAAATTGAAATACGAAATGTTTTCGGTATTATCGATCAGAGAGTGAAAGACAGGATTTCAGTTTTTTGTAGTACACGGAAGGATTTTTATAGGTAAAGGCTTATTCTCGGTCAAAAGAGCACTTTTGAAGCCCTCTCATTTGGAATATTAGTCGATAAATATAATTCTAACTTTTGAGTACGGTGAAATATATGCACTATGTTTATTACTTACATAGCGATATTTATTTAAAAAAGTGGTGGAAGGATAAAAAAAATGACTGATAGGAAAAGGTAACTAAGGCCTCAAAAGTGTTCTCTTTACCATGAACAGCCTGGAGTGAGCTTTATATGCAGTATAAAACATAAATTAATAATTTTCGTAATTTTAAAAGCGTGACCAGATGCATACTTGAGTTATGTACTTCAGTTGCAGTACGCCGCCGTACGCAAGCGGTAACTTAATGGATAATGCTTACGGACAGCTGGGAATTGTGCACTAGTTTTGCATACAAAATTGTTAAATTGGTCGTTGATGTTAGAGCTATATACTAAACTGTTCTGACCTCATGCAACTGTAATCAAGTGACGTGGCGTAGTTGTAAACCTGTAGACTCGTATTCCGGCGCAGCGAACTAACCCCCTCCAGGCGAATGCCGACAGACAATGGCCTATTACTTGCCCGCTCCTGCTTGTCTGAGCGACTGGTCTACATCGACCTCGCTGTAGACGAGGCCTGTACTGCCGTCATACAGCTGTGAGTATCGCAAACTAAAAACGAGATGGACACATTCTTAGTCTTCTGCGCATGTACCAAACACTGACCTATCCCAAACCAACAGAACTGCCAGTCACATGGTCAACAGTGATTACGTGTTTGTTAATATCTTAATGTTGAAAAGACAAGCACTTTTATATAAATAAAATACTTTTACCAATTTGAATTAAATCGAACGGCATTTCAAATTTGTCGGAGGAAACGTGTGGAAGCACGTGTATACACAACCAGCGTTCTGGCCTCGTCCTACCCATGTCGCTTGATGATCGTGTTGGGAGAAGCCCTGCGCTCTACCCCCATGTTCACTCCACGGTGCATGCGAGCTGTAATACATCGTGAGTAGCTCTGGCGGCTATGACGTTGGTCACACGTAATATATGGTCATACTATATAAAGGTGGTCAAGAATGTAGTAAAGTTGGTAACAATGAATGGGAAAGTAGTTCCGTATCTTAACGTCGAATACTAAGTGTTAGGTAACCATTTCTGATCAGTATAATTATTTATTTCGCTTTCTGTTCTTTTAATACATCGAAGTGTAAAATTGAGCAGATGTGCGAAATATTTACTTTTCTAATAATTTCACAGTTTCAATTCACCGACGCATGAATAAAGATGAGGCTCATGACAAAGTTGATCTTACATAAGGAGGAAGAAAATAACGTGCATACAAGTAGATCTTACCGTGAACAACCTATAGATAGCATAGTTTCTGTATTTTCATGAGATATCAAAATCGCATATAATAAAAACCAACTCGCTTACCGACACGAGAACTCACATTGAAATAAGCTGCTATGAGTTACTTCAAGAAATCTGTAAATTAAGCTATGAAACTTGTTTGCATTTTTAAAAATGTACTGAAAACAGACATTTTCGCATATTTTTTATTTGTATGTCAGTTTTTTTGTCGAATAAATGCATACCTTAAAATGAATTAGAACATGATATTTCAGTCGCCCTCGTTATATTTTCGGGAAGTGTTTATTTTTTTAATTTTACTCCCGAAAAATATTAAAATATTTTCTTTTTCAAAAGCCATAATGCTTAGTTTTTGTATCATGGCATCTCAGAATCACAAGTTAGTGTTTTGGGCGTACATATAACTTAAACAAAATAATTTACAGAAAATGTATCAAGGGTGGTTAAAATATAATTTCTCAGTTAATTGTAAGGTATGCTTAGTAAAACATTTTACAAAATAACCTTTCCAATTTAAAACAAATTAAAATGATACAATTTCTCTGTTTTGAGTAAACTTTAAAAATTGAAAAAAACTTTTTTCGTAGTGTTATTTGAAAGATTCCTTAAAGCAAGTCAGGGTATCACATTTCAATATGAACTGTCCCATTTCGGTGTCAGTCAGTTTTTATTATTTGTACGAGTTAGATTGGTAATTGTGTGATGAATGTGCATTGCAAAAAATTTTTATGCAGGGAAATATTACCCTACTCATAAGTCATGTTTACAATTTGATTGGCATTTCGTAGAAACATGAATTAATGAAATTTTCCGTGACCAGCGTCCTTTAGGTTCCCGCCTGGCTGAAGTTTTTTCCCCGCATTTGAGATCGATAAGTGGGAGGGGAGCGATAAGGGTGACACTGCCACGCGCAGCAAGTGCGCCATCGCCGCTAAGCCAAGGCTCGGAACTGGCGCGCTCTGTGGGACTTACCGGTGGCGCTGGAGTTGTATTGGCGGGAAGTCCATAGTACCGTACAGTGCTGGTGCTGGGTCCTTGAGTATTTTTATGTCTATCTGATGCGTAGCCTATATTTTGAGATGCAGCGCTTTGAATAAGCCGTTTTTGGCCATTTCGTAGCAGTGCGAAATGGTGTTTTATAAAGTGCGTCACGTCTTGAAAGTAAGGAGCAACCCTCGTACGAAGTGGGTGTTCATTTCGTAGATCCGCCATAAAACGTGTTTTCATACGGCAGACAGCGCACATAAAACGTCTCGGCTCGTCTGCGACGTGGAGACATAAAGTTATATTTTTGCCGGAAGGCGAGTTCCGAGCCGAGTGGAACAGGTGTCCGCCCTGCTTACAGCAGCGAACTGCAAAATACGTATAAAGGTTCACTTGGTTCCAACCACGGTCACTTCCAACTTTCCTGAAGCCCTGCTCAAGTTCTACTTCCAGTATATTCCTCCGCGTAATGCAGACAAAGCTTAACCGAGTGTAGAAAATTACACCAAAGGGACAGCGAACCGTATTCATCCGCAATCTGTGTAATAATATTTTGCATAAGGACTATTTCTTACTAGGCATTACCAACACACCAGTTTTCTCCATGTTTTTATTCTTATTAATTATAAATTAAATGTTATAATATGTAATTAAAATATAAGTAATGGTTCTATTGAACCAAAAATGTTGTATTTTTATATTAACACAAGCACAAAATACTTGCCGTACACATCTTTAGGAAGCGACCAAACGACGTCATATATGAGGTGATTTTTCAAAGATTTGATTGAAAAAGTCTGAAGGAAACCGCGAATAGACTAAGACAGTGTTTACACAGAGTGGAGTCTGCGTGTGGTCCAGACGCTGTGGGAAGTGATGCTGCACCGAGCCACTCGGCCGGAAGACACGCAGCTTGTGTCCACGTGTGCGTGCGTACGGCGACATGAATCGGCGGCGGCCCAGCGGTCAGATCAATACACACTGTACTCTCCCTCCACATCTCTACTTCATTACCAACCCGCTAATTCTCTCTCTCTCCTCCTGTTGGCCATTCGCTGCTACCTCCCTAACACAGCACGCTGTCGACACACAGGATTGGCCGTCCCTGACGAGATTCTACACTGTTCGGTAAGAAGGATATATCCCTTACAGCTAAGATTATTGTTACAAATCGTTGTAATCAAGCTTCATGACCAGGTATTACAAATTAAAACTTGACATGACGTATTCCTTAATAGAAATATTGAAGTTAGTACTTTTCTTGATAGACGGAATGCGGAAAAACTTGGTTTCGTTAATGAGAGGAGGGTAGTGGGCACAGAAACAAGTATTGTGAACATAGAAACTGTAGGTGTACTCTGATTAGTTTCCGACCCTACACGCTATTTGCTGAGGCGCTGTCCGCTCCACCATCGTTACCAGATGTTCGGATAATTCGTGAATACAAACTGCACCACACGAGTCTATAGTCAAAACTAAGTAGAAAATATTCTTTGGTAAAAAAAAACCGCGAGGCCCGTAGTTGACGAGAAAAGCCGACATTAAAGTATAGATAAAGTGACTATTTCACGTTAAGCACAACGTACATCATCAGCATAAAAACTGTCGAAACGTCACAGCAGATGTTCGAAGTTTGCTCTGCCCATAGCAGTGCACTTTATCGCATGTTGTGTGCACGCAGCATGCACGGACGGAGCTTGGCCGCCGGATGCAGCCATGGCCTTTTTGGCACTACTGAGCTCGGCTTGTTCCCTTCCAGTTTGTCTTACGACGACACGTTAATTGCGGCATCGCCACATTCCCTCACCCCCTTACCCTTATCTGATTGGAATACCACATGTTTGCTACAGTGGTGTTTTTAGATCTTTCCTGGTGATTTTCTCTTAAACGAAGCGTCTAATGAATTTTTAGATAAGAGTATTTTCTACCTCTAAAGGCTGTTCACGATAAAGTGAGCACTTTTGAAATGAACCTTTGGAAAAAGTCGCACCCCCTGCCTGCATATATTTTAACGGACGCACTGAGTGACATGCGCCCAGTAAAGTTGGTAACGATGGATGGGAAGTAGTTCCATATCTTAACGTCGAATAAAAAGTGTTAGGTAACCATTTGTGGTAACTTAAATGATTTCATTGGCTTTCCGTTTTTTTTATTGCATCCAAGTGTAAAATATTTACTCCAGAGTTTCACTTGACCTACTCCCCAATATAGCGATGAGTCCTATGGCAATATTAATTTTACATAAGGCGAAGTAATACACAACTTGCACACAATTAGATCTAAAGTAGGGCTTTCAAAAGTGCTCATTTAACCGTGAACAGCATATAGCCGCGTGGGATCACACGGTGCTGACAAGACTGTATAGTGCTTCTGGTAGCGCGCTCACACCCTTGCCTTGTCGCGCAGCCTCGTACTTGTGAACACGGAAGTGAGACACTCGATAGTGTTGAGTAAACGCAATTTATTTACCAGCGTCCTATCAGAGTTAGTTGTTTCTACCCGGCTCATCTCGCACGCAATCTGCATTAAGGTGACTCGTTAATAAATTCCCTGTAGTTAGACCACGTTCACGCTGTCAGATAAACTGAGGGCTGTGCCTGCCGCCGAGATGTTGAGTGGGGAATCTGTGTTGAGGAAATTCCTTCACAATGCATCAATTTAAAAAATAACCGTTTCAAACAGGAAGTATTATACGTGATATTTCGTGAGTAATATTGTCACGTTAAGAAATCTTACCAATTTTTAATTTAAATTCAAAAATTTATATCTTTCAAAAATACGTGAATGCATAATTTTTTTAAAACATTTCTTGACGTAGTATTTTTAAGAAAGCCGCGTTGATATTTATTTGACGTATTTTTGTGTCGTAAAAAGCATGTTTTAACAGACAATTGACGATTTTTTTTTTAAGTAATATAATTTGCTATTATATTTCAACCTGGTGTCCCAACCTAGCTAGTCTACTTAAACGGTGGACATCAGGTAAATAAGAATTTTTGCTCCGACCCTTCCCCATGTCGCCCCATCAGTGTACACAAATGTACACATACCATATTTACCCCCTCCCCTACTCACCCCCTACTTGTTCTACAACGCCGCACGCTCAGTTATAGTACGTTCATAATAAAGTGAGTACTTTTATAAGGCCGTGCTTAGATGTTTCTCTCAGTTTATTCTGACCCTTATTGCTAGTTGTTTTGCAATGTGACTAATAAATAGTGTATAAATTTTATATCTCTGAAAAGTTGACGCCTGAGATCACAATAAAATATAATATTTATGTTACAAATGCTTGTTGCGAGAGCCTTAATAAGTGCTCACTTCATTGTGAATAGCCAACACCAGAGTCGAGTCTGTAGACTGTGGCACGGCAACATTCCTGGTCTTGGCGGCAGTCAGCAAGGAAAGTAGTGCCGCTAAAGAAACTGGAAATAGTGCGGTTATCGCGCAAGAGTTCCGCTTCTCGCGTCTCCGCCCGTGCGTTAACTAGTCCGTTACTGCCATTCGTGCAGCCCCCCCCCCTACCACCCTTCATCTCGGTGTAACCTGTACCGGACGGCGACACAGATACCGTATTGCACATTCATGGATGTTGTCGAATGTAGGCTGTTCGCGGTAAAGTGAGCTCTTTTGAGGCCCTTTCCTTACAGCCATTTCTTATCCTTCAACAACTTTTTTTTAAAATAAATATATTCATGTAAGTAATGAACAGCGTGCGTATACTTCACCGCACTCGGTAAGTTAACATCGAAGTCTAAAATATAATATATTTATTGACTGTTATTTCATATTAGAGGGCTTGAACCGTGAATAGCCTATAGCCGACAGAACTAAAAGTAGCACAGGCGAACCGCGGGGGAGTAATTCTGTTGCCTGACAATGTATAATTTACTCACGGTATGTTCACACCTTCCGAATGAAACCTAAGAAATATTGCCTCGTGTATAATCCGCTCGTGTGTACTTGGGGAGTAATTCTGTTGCCTGACAATGTGTAATTTACTCACGGTATGTTCACACCTTCCGAATGAAACCTAAGAAATATTGCCTCGTGTATAATCCGCTCGTGTGTACTTGGGGAGTAATTCTGTTGCCTGACAATGTGTAATTTACTCACGGTATGTTCACACCTTCCGAATGAAACCTAAGAAATATTGCCTCGTGTATAATCCGCTCGTGTGTACTTGGGGAGTAATTCTGTTGCCTGACAATGTATAATTTACCCACGGTATGTTCACACCTTCCGAATGAAACCTAAGAAATATTGCCTCGTGTATAATCCGCTCGTGTGTACTTCCAACTTTTCTGTGGTCCTGCTCAAGTTCTACATGCAGGGCTGTCCCCACGCCTCGTGGAAACAAAACTCTGCAAAAATTACGTCAAAGGAACAACGCAGTTATTTTTTACGCAATCAGTTCAATAATAATTCGCTTGTGAGCTATTTTTTGCTAGGCTTTACCTACACACCTATATTTTCTCTGTTTTATTTATATTAATACTATATGACAATTTATAGAGAAATTTAAACAAAATTTCAATTTAAACAAGAACGAAACGCACGTGACACATAATTAGGAAACAGCAAAACAAGTCATACGTGGGGTGATTTTTCAAGTGTGATTCAAAAAGTGTGAGGAAACCACAAATAGACTATATTAAATTACAAAAGTGTTAGAAAATTAAAAAAGTCATACAAGAACTTTTAAGATTTCTTAAGGCTTTTTAAGATTCCTTAACCAATATCAATTACGATTGTTTTCGTTTGAAACGGTTAACTTGAAAATTGATGCACTGAAAAGGGATTTCTTTTACAAGCTCCGTGGCTGCAGGTTTCAGTCTTAGAGGATTCTGGGTATTGAAAAATTAATTTCTGCAGTTATGTTTTCTCCCAGTCTTCCAGGAGTCTCAGATGGCGCTCTGGCTGTCGGTAATTAAATTAATACAGCGTGTTGCCCCGTTTTGAGCGTGGAGACTGGTCGCTTTGTGGGTGGCGGGCGCGTGTAATTACCAGAGGAATGTTCACGGGAGAGGGGACTTAAGCTCCTCCCTGCACGAGGTCTGCTATTGGACGTCTCGCCCGCTATGCCTTTGAAGGCCTACGTATTCAAGTGACAACAAGAGTCAATTCACTTTTACTTCCAACTATACTGAAGCCCTTCTACTGTTCTACTTCCAAGATATTACTCCGTCCCATGCCAACCAAGCTTAACGTAGTCTAAAAAATTACACCACGCACCTTATTCGCGGGTACTTGGTGTAATTGAGAAATATTTCGTACTAGGCATTACCAATACACCTATTTTCTCTCTGTTTTTATTCATTTTTAACTATGAGTGAAATATCGTTTATGGATAAAATATAAGTAAAAGCCCAGTTTATTCAAAAATAAGTAACTTTGATGTTAACAGAAGTATAAAACGCTTGTGATACATATGACGCATTTAGGAAACAATAAAACGTCATAAATGGGGTGTTTTTTTTTTTCCAAGGTTTGATTAGAAAAGCAGAAATCGCATTTTTCTGACAGTTTTTATGATATCTATATTACTTTATTGAGAGTTCTTCGCGTTGTATAGTCAGGTGCAGAGCTCCATAGGCAGTCGCTTCACTTCAACCTTAAATCATAAAATATTCGAGCAACCTTCTCCTTCCTGTTTAATGCAGTATAAATGGTTGATATCAAGTTAAAAGTAGCATCATTGATTGATTTCCCTGTTCTAAAACCAAACAGAGAATCAGAAAATAGTACGAGCCTATCATAACATCACCTTTTCTACAGTTATTAAATATGAAACATAATGGTTCACTTATCAAATCAATACAATTAATGCATAATTAGTTACTTATGGCATCAAATCCGGATGAGAAGTACTAGCGGAGCGGACAGCCTCTCGTTAGTAATGCAATAACGTCAGATCTGACGTGGAGTTCATAGCGATCCCATTATGCGTGCAAGCGCGCGAGAAAGTGTCTGTGGCTGTGGGGCGTCAACATCGATTGTTGGCTATCGAACTGGCAACTCGATATCGCCTCTGCCACGGCCATTCGCTTACGCGGATTAGGTTACATACCGAGAGCAATAGAAGCCGTAAAACACCCGTTTCTGCCATTTACAACTTAAAAAAAAAACCGTTAGAAACGGAAATAGAAAACTAAAACTTGCCGTCGGATATGGTTCCCCCCCCCCTCCCTCTCTAATTTTTTTTTTCACCAACACCCCTTTTTTATGGTAGACTTCCTTCGCAGATCAAACAATTTTTGGATAAGAAGTGTTTTCCTGAAGCCATGCACACTGTTCGGAGGAAGCGAGGTCGAACTTTCGTGGAGTGCAGTGGAAGTGAGTATGGAGCAGCGCTGGAATTGCAAGGGCGGGGGAAACGGGAGATCACCGAGAAAACCCGCCTACAGCGGCATCGTCTGACGCGATACCCACATGCGAAGATCCGGGTGCGACCCCGCCGGGAATCGAATCCGTTTCACCTTGGTGGGAGGCGAGTAGTCTGACCACTGAACCACCGCGTAGTAAGTGCAAGTATGAAATAAGATGCAAATGTAAATGCATAGCATATTTGTGCTTCCATGTGTCAGGAGCAGGACAGGTTTATACAGCGACCAGGTCCACGCAGTACAGTGTCAAGTCTCAGCCCCCATCCACTATCTGATTCTTCCCCTTCCTGCTAATTTAACTTTTTTTAAAAATAAAATTTAAAAAATGCTTCATCAGAAGTTTATCTATATGCCCTACTCTGCAGTAAGCCTACATCAGACACGAAATCCTAAGTATATATGTTAAATGTTGTCGCAAATATCACAATATAAACTTCAAAATATCGATGATTTCCTACCTTTTTACAACTACTAAAAGCAGGTATAGTATATTCGCTGTTTCGCGCTTTTTGAATTGAACCTTTGAAAAATCATCCTATTATATATCACGTGCTTTGTAGTTTCCTACATTTGTTATTAGAAGCGTTTAATACTTGTGTTAACATAAAATAAACATATGTTTGGGTAAATATAATAATATTACCTGCAGCTGTTTGGCACAGGAGCGTGGGATGGTGGAGGGTGTGATACCACCTCCCCACGTATTGCTCGTGGCTGGTGGCAACTCCCTGAAGGAGCTGCTTTAGCTAGATAGTAGTCTATGTTTGCACACGATATAAAATACTTCTGGCCAAGATACAACTGCATTTCTTCTCCAGGTTTTCCTGAGATTGGCCTGCTTCACCACGACCCCGCGTTTCCCCCTTCAATCCCGTACTGTAGTTGGCGCAAGGCCCTGCAGTGTTCCCGTTCTACTCTACTAAGGCTGTGTACTTCAAGCGGCCACCCCATTTTATTACTGCAAAGTCTGTATAGGCCGTTCACGGTAAAGTGAGCACTTTTTGAAGCTGGTTCACGAGACATAATAACCAATAAATGCATTTCATTGTGGCTTCGGACTTTTGGTTTTTGGTATGGTGAATGTATACACTGGGTTTACATTAACATGTGGCGGAACGATACAAATTGGTTGAAAGAAAAAAGTAACTAGGGCTTCAAAAGTGCTCACTTTACCGTGAACGGCCTATATCAAACTTCATTACATGTCCCTGTACTATTCTTGAGTTTTTCCGACCTGTACATTTTGCGATAGGTCAGTGTAAAAAGGCAGCTCTCAGTTCTGTTAGGGAGCTCGGAAATAATGTTTGTATTGTGCGTGGTGTCTAGATAGTGATCTTCGTCTGGTGTATATTTATTTAGTAGATCAGTATCATTGGCCGATGTTACGTAATTTCGTAAAGACAAAAAACGCGTATTCCAAATCCTGTCCAGAGCAGTTCGAACTTCAGATACATAGTCAATATTGTAAAGCGTACATTTCCTACAGTCTTAAATTGTTAATAACTTATCAGTAACCGAACTATGACACGAAAACCAAGAATTTCTTCATGAGAGTTAAAATCGAATATTAAAAGTAGTAAAAATATTATATTCAAAATCAGTGTTTGTGCATAAACGAACACATCGGCAAGTTGAGCTCCCCAGGAATATATATGACAGCCTTGTTGGTGGGGGGGGGGGGGGGTGTCGGGTCGCAATGTTTCTTGATGACCAGTAACCAGACGTGGCTTTGAGGCGTATACATTAACGTTGTTGCCTAGTTTGGAAGCAGTGAGAATTTACCACAGGAAAATACATGTTATTGAAATTCTTTTTTACTCTGGCGTTCCTGTTAGATATAGATGTATACGGCCTGGAACTTTTTTGAGCAGATAAACACGTGCTTCTTTGCTATCGAAGCCTTTTGTAACAGCATTGTATAGCCCGTTTCCTGGAAAAATCAGAAAACTTGATAATTAAATAAAAATTACTGGAAAATAAATTGTTATATTTGCATCGATGCAGAGCCTTAGAGTATCATTACTCACATCTAGGTTTTTGTTTCAAGTTTATATCTTGAGAATTGGCTTCAGAAATCGAATTTCACTCACATGTTATTTCCTAATCCTAATTCTCACTGCCTTCAAACCTTAATGTTGACGTGTGCCAGTGTGTGTGTGTGTGTGTGTGCTACGCACGGCTAGTACGAAGAGCCGGCGTGACGCAGCTTGTGACTCTGGAGACAGGCGGCAGATGTACCGGGATGCTCTGGCGCCGGCCAGCTGCATCTCCCCTCTGGATCCAGTGCCAGCCTCCCTGCCCGGCCTGCTCGCGCCAGGCAGCCACCACAACCGGTTCTCTAGCACGGTCTGCCTGCCTTTTCCTCTACACACCTTTCTCCTCCTCTCTCTCTCGTTCTCTCTCTCTCTCTTCTCTGTTTATTTATACCGGAGGGCAACCGGCGTTCTACGCCTGCACCCTCTCCTCTGCCTGCGTCCAGGGAGACTAGGCCCTTACACAATATTGAAAACTTTAAACATTTGACTTTACGTTTGCTTTCCGACATGTTGTTTCTTATGGAGCTTGACACAATGGAACTGCAAAGGTAAAGTCAAGGACGATTTCGAAAAGTTGAAATTTAAAGTCAAAGTCAAGCTGCCATTTTGCCGAGAATCTAACAGAGGTTATGTGGAAAGTGCTTTATTTTATTGTAGGGCGATTTTAATCTCGGTATATTAAACAAACCTCGTCTTAAATTAAATAAATTGCAAACAAATAGACTATAATGTGAAGAGGAAATATATATATTGAATTTTTTTGTTTTGAAATAAATTTTTTACATAAATTTTTTACATAAATTTTAAGCCTGTTTTTAAAATAGGCACGTAAAATGCATTCCTGGATAATATAATTATTTACATAGCAAGATGCACATTTTTACGAAGCTCGCAGAATTTTACAGTATTGTATTATGTATTGGTGGTTTCGTCAAGGGAAAGGAAACGTAAAGTCAAATGCTAAGTTTTTGGTTGTGTAGGAAGCTTAAGGTTAATTCTACTAAGGTTGGCAACTAAACGAAGTATCTTATGTTATAGTTTGGTATAGGGAACATTCCCGCCACTAGGGGCGCACTAAGGTAACTTTTAATTAAAATTTTAAGCTACTCGAATAATAAAATATAAATCTGCACTTAGTTACTTTATTTTATATTTGATTTATGATTATTGTAATTGTTCCATTTTTTTAAATGTATGAAATAAATAAAATCTGTCACCTTTCAGACACTGGCGCTTTAACCTAGTGGTGAAATTTTTCCCTTTGCTAAAATTTTAACATTGATCTTCCCAACGTGTATTAAAAGTAACCTACTGGTTCACACTTTGTACGCCGATCACGCCGAACAGATAAAACTGACAACTATAACAGCCAATCAGAGAGCAGATAACTGTAACAGCCAATCAGAAACCGCCCTCGTTATCCGCACTGGCAACGCCGAAATTACCCAGAAGTCAGTTGGTTAATATTTTTTCTGCACCACTCATTTCTAGGGTAGTCAAATTGAGTTGTTGTAAAAATATAGAATAGCGCAATGTATATTGTATTTATAGTGAAATACGTAAATATAAACGTCAGTTTTACTCAACACTTGGAAATGTACCGTTAGGTAGCGCTAAAGTATAAGGTATTTTTGTTACTCAAAAACAAAATTACAATCTCTTGATAATCATTTAGTAACAATTCGTACGACAATGGAATTAATAAAATAGAGGTGAAACATAACGGCGTCTAGTTTCTTGCCTATCGTTTATTATGGAATCTTGGTACTCGAAATAAGGTATGGAAATAGTGTGATCATAAGCAGCTTGCAACCAAATCACAAAATGGTAACGCAGGAATCTGCTCGCTTGTGAATAACCGTAGGTTATCTCCGCTTTGCGAGATCAGCGTACGTGTGAATCAAGCTTTATTCCAAGTTATTCGTTTCGGTTCCTTTCGACAATAATTTTAGTTACTACTCGAGTTTCGGTTTTCTCACGAAAGAGAGATTATAAAGGTTTTGAAGTATTTGTTTGACGTCAGTATGTTCGATATCGCATTCGAAACTGTAACGAAGCCCTTAGGGCTGTTGTTACGTAGTTTCGTAATGAAGACATGGCGGTTGTGTGGTACAGGTTATTGTTGTAGTTGCGGGAGACCAGAAACGTGAAGTATTGTGTCTTCCTGCAGAAACACAAAACTGAATTTCAGTACCGCCAATTAATCATTTTTACTTTATTTTATGGATCATATAAGCAACTCTGTAGGCAAATTGTTCTATTCGAATTTAACAATTTAATTTTTACACCACGCCTAACACGAGTTTATAAAATAATCACAGCATTTTTATGTGTACATATAAAATATCATACACGCAGCCGAGTTACGAAAGACTATCAAATTCGTGAACAGCAAATTTGAGACATTGAAGACGAAATTAACCTTCTTCCTGTCATAATTTATTTGTTTAGTGCAAACATTTAAAACCCGCGAAATGCATACCAAATATTTTAGTATCTTTACTGCTTTGTGTTATTGGTATTTCCAAACTGAATTATTCATAATTTTATAGCTTCCTTATTTCAGTTAATGTGAGCAGTGTTGCCATATTGCATTCGCTGACGAAAATCCGAGCATTGCCTTAGGTTCGAAGGGCTGTAAACTATGAATTGGAATGCGAATTGGTCTTGCTTGAAGATTTTATTATTTTCGAGAGAATTCGAAACTAATCGAATTAACTGAGAAGCCCCCCCCTCAGTTCTGACTTGTCCTCTTCTTCGGGGACTGTCGTTGGGTCCCCGGCGCTGCCAGGTGTGATCACCTCCTCGTGTGGGAAACATGGCGGACGATGCCGTTGTTCGGCAGTGTGTTGCTTGGTGTGTGCTCTCTCTCTCTCTCTCTCTCTCTCTCTCTCTCTCTCTCTCTCCCCCTCTCTCTCCCTCCCCCCCCCCCCTTGTATTCCGTCACCGCAGCATCTACAGCTTTCTTCACGATGCGTTGCTGAAGTGGATGTGGATAAAATCAATCTTAAAAATATTTGTAGATTTGCTAATTGAATTTTGTAAACATTCAAATAAATTTAATTCAAGTAAAATATTTTGCAGCGTTACAAAACTTTCGAATGCCACATAAGTCGCTTTTCTGGCAGTTTTGCTAACGTGTGTGTTACTTCTTTTAGTGATCTGTGTATGTTGTAGAGTCAGGTGAAGTGGTGTTCAGTTGAAGACAATGTACTTCTACTTTTGCCATTCATTATCCCTTATCTCTTCCGGCATTTCAGCTTTTCAGTTTGTGTCCAGTATACGGGACGTTATACTGCGAGCCGCCTCTTTCGTCTGCACTGTGCGCGGCAGAGAATACTGAAACTGAAAGGCTAAGATGTCACGGAGATGCCGAGAGAGCGAGACAGAGAATAATTAATGATTAAGGTAGAAGTAGCATGGCTGAAATTGTATGGTCCAAAGTCACTTGGGCTGTAAATGTCATGCCTAATTTCATGCCACATATGGACGTCAGTGGCAGTAGTAACGTGATGAGACGCGTTGGCCCACATATAAGCATGCGTTCTTACGACGTTCTCATGAGGAGGAAGAGAGACTGTTGTCGGGAGGGTGTTTACGGATACGTGTCGCCGATCAGCGTGTCCAGATGGCGCCGTACACGTATTTCCTGGACGAGAAACGACAACCGTATGCTCGACCGCATGTCTACCTGTGACCCCGTTTACTTCCAACATATTTTATTAGCGCCGTGCGCGCAGTTCCGTCTGTTTTTTGTGGCAAGTTGAAAAATAAAACTTGTGCCATTTTAAATCAGGTGACAGTTGTCTGTAATGCTGGGTTTACGAAACTATTTCACTTGCTTATTAATAAATATATCTATCCAAAATTGTCACATTTTAGCTGTATTACATCAATGCGCGTGTGTACAAGTATAGAGCTAGCACTAGTCAGATGTTTGCTATCCGAAGTATGTTATTGGTAATGTCAACATCAAGAGCATATATGAAACCAACATTTTCACTTACTCGTGTTGATGTACCTATACACTTTGTCTGTACAGCTGTGCGCCAAGGCGCGTGTTTTAATAGGGCAGGCCTTAGGTTTCCGGGAACAACTTAATTGATTGCGTCGTTGTTTCGAAGTTATTTAATTCGAGTGTACTTACCAGAACGTTAATATTATTCATGGAATGATCTTAAACACTACGCATTTACATAAAAACTATAATCTTTCACAATACACGTGTCACAAACTGGGATAGTATTCGTTGGCCCTGTTCCGCCACAATCAGTACTGGGGTAGTGTCCTCATGCCAGCTGCGCAGTTATTAATTTCCCATTACCAACACTATAAACGTGTTTCACTACCACTAGAACTGTTCAAAACATCGTGGTATGGATGAACACACCATCCCACCCATTCCCAATTATATGGCAATTAAATACAGCGCAAAGTACAATAATTTTCTTTAAACATATATATATTAATTAAAAGAAATATATATATAAATTAAAAGAATATATATATTTTTTAATTAAAAGAAAAATAGAGTAAACATTTACGTCACTACTTGAACACTTGATTTCGATAATTGCCAGGGGGGATGATGGTCTAGTGCTAGGGAAATGCAACATAGAAACTTCGCGTTTAAAAATTGTGTAGTTGTACGCCTTTTTTTTTCTATTAGGAATACATGCTAGTGAGGATGTAAATAAATACAATATCTGAAATCTTCACTTTTATGAGAGAGTTTTAATAGCGTAGCAAATCACTTTGGTGTTTTTTCTTTAATTTACGAGTTGTAATATTATTAACATATTTAGGTTAATTCCTGTTTTTACTTGACTGACGGTAAATAAAGTATTTAGGGCCGTAGCCATGTGTATTTCCAAAGTGCCCCGTGGACCGCGAGCAGACTCTAGTATTGTTGACGTACAGTGATGGAACCAGAGCGAACGACAGGGCTGTAGTGTCATGGTGGCTGTTGCTACAGGGGGTGGGGGAGACCCGTATGTGGTGGCGGTGGGTCGACCAATAAGAGAGCGGCAGGGTCGGTGTCTTCCCACGTTCATTAATAGCCAGCCGCATGTTAAGGTCTGCCGTGTTGCTGTGAACGGCGAACATGCGGGTAACATGCAGCTCTCTCCTTCAAGTCATTTCTAAGTTCCCACACGCACTTTACCTTTTCTCTTACCCTTCACTTTCTCTCTATCTTTTGTTCTTCTCTTTTCTCTCTTTCCCATGTGGTCATGGTGCCCAGAACTGTGTAAGCTCCCCACCTGAAGATTCAATTTCGAAAATCCTCCTCAGTCGTGTGCACTCTCAATTTCGAGAAACCAGCCCAAGATGTTCATGTTTGTAGGTCCAATGCAGTGATGAGGGAGGGCATTTCCTTTCAGACATACTAATTCAGACTTCGATATTTGAAATGTCACTACGGACAGTACTTATCTGCGATATCGATATAATCGATATTTGTGATGCCGACGTCTGCGATATCAATATAATCTACATTTGCAGGGTCGATATTTGCGATTCCGGCATGAGTGATATTTTCTATATCAGCATAAGCGATATATCGCTATCGATTTTCAGTACTTTCCAGAAGCGTCATATCGCTCCAATACCGATACAGTCTACATGTTTCGGAATTATTTTGAACAGTGGATATCACACAGCCGTACCGGGAAGTTACTGGCCGACTTAGCACGGTGGCCACACCCTGGGATCACATTCGAGAAGGCCTGAGTTCGATCCCGATATGGCATTCCTCAGTTTGGTTTTTTATGCTTCCCCGAGGTCACTCTTAGGCGAATGCTGGGATTGTTCCTTGCCAGTTCCTCCTCTGAGCAACTCGCAACGACTCCAGTGACCTCGTTGTTGACGAGACAATGAGCGCTATGTACCTAGCCCAGTCAGTCAGTCAGTCAGTCACAGTCACTTCCACATACTCTGAAGCTCAGCTAAAGTTCTACTTTCGCGATATCTCTCCTCCTAATGTAAACAAACGTCAACTTAGTCTACACAATTACACCAAAGGGACAGCTCACCGCATTCGTTTGCATTCAATTTAATAGATAATATTTTTTTCATAAGAAATGTTTCTTACTAGGCATTATCAACACGCCATATTCTCTATGGTTTTATTCATATTAATTATAAGTAAAATATTGTAATTTATAGATACATTATATGTAAAAGTTCAGTTTAACCGAAAATAAGTTATTTTATGATAAAAGAATTATGCAATTCTTGTGAAAAATACACGTTTCGGAAACTACCAAACTCGTCATACATGGGATGATTTTTCAAATGTTTGATTTAAAAAATGTGGAAATATTGCAAATAGACTATTCCTACGGGCAGGGTGGCTGTGGGGGACAAAGGCCGGTCTAGCGGGGCAACGTGAAAGTTGGCAGCACTGCGGGCTACACCATCCCCCCCCCCCCTTCTTCTCCCATTCTATTCCATTTCCCTTCACACGGATCACCAGATACAATCACCTCCCCGCGCAGCTTCTCCGATCGATCTGCGCGTGGTCTCGTTACGAGCTGGGCTCGCTTCGCGCTAGCGCCTTCTGTCCGCAGTGCACTCGTGAATGGCGCCGTACACAAGCTAGTTGCAGCCAGGGCCTTGTCCTGAGTTGAGCCCCTCCTTTGGAACTTGATTTTACACTGCATAATGTGAGATTATTCCTGAAACTAAGTACATTGTTAGCAACGCAGTATTAAATATACACATAATGTAGCTACAGAAAAATATAAAGAAAATATTTACACCGCCTATCCACTTACTATAGGTCGTTCACGATAAAGTGAGCACTTTTGAAAGCCCTGCTAAAATTCTACTTTGTTGTCCATTATGTATCCTTCCACCACATGTAAACAAACATTGTCATGTGATTGCCACATGTTAATAAACTCAATGTTTACATTTTAGGACTGCTAAATCTAACACGTATATTATATATAAAACATGTAACATATATGATGCATATAACACATGATATATAATGTATATATATGACTATATGTATGCATATATATGTACATATATCATGTAAAATATACTATATATAATACGTAACACACATAATTGTTTGGGTCATCTCACATATCCGATAGACAAAAACTTTACACAACAAACAATTGAAAAATGAACGCCTTAGCAATGAAGTCATGGGAACTGTGAAAAAGCAAACATTAAACTTTGGTGTTGAACAAGGACCAACACGACACGTTAAAAAAGGACACACATTAGTTAAGTAAAATAATTTGGAAGGGCAGCCAAATCCAGATTTTGAAATAGATTAGCACTACTGCACACCCAAGGTACACCACCACCACTTGTTACACAAATCACCAAACATTTAAAAACTGTACCGCAAACTTAACGTTTCCCATGACTCACCGTTTTCTAAGTGCCCCATCATCGCTCTGTAACGTGACAAGTAAAACGTCAGCTCTAAAACATGGTAGCTGTGTTTGGCCGCAGCTGACTGAAGTTAGGTGCAACTAAACCATCAGGAAAAAACATGCATCCTGCAGGCATAAGGTAGCGACGTATCGTAGCAGATGTCTGAAGCGTATAAGGTAGACAGAGCGAGGCCGTGCAAGGACTTAAATAAAAAATGAACAAATCAAGAAATAATGACGCACGAAGTGGAAAGCAGGGAGGCAAGGAAAGACGCGGGGATCTGAGCCAAGTAAAGAGTACGCCACTGCACAGAAGTAGACGGTGCTAATAAACTTAACGTGACGACGCAAACGGGGCAGTATATAAAAAAAATGTAATATATAAAATAGTAAAACATATAAATATGTATATGTACATTTTAAGGATAGTTTTATATGCACGTATATAAATGAAGATAAATATATTTCAACATAGGCCTATAACGTATATATAAAATAAAATAAATTTACACTAAAAATATAAACATATCAACAAATGCAATTGTGTGTAATTACATATAGTATTTTTGACACCGTTGTTGTGTGTTCGTACCCTTCTGAGACCCTCCAAAAAAGAACTGAGCATTTATACTGTGAATTGAAGAGGTAAAAGAAGGGTATACCAGGCTTGCAACTGACACCACCTTCATTTGTACAAAATAATTCTAAAAATAACGTATATTATTTATAGCTAAGTAAAATGCCGATCCGATGATGGCCACATTGCCTGTGTGTCTTGTGGCCCAAATGGGTGCGACATTTCCTTTTTGTCAAACCCACACAGACTTTAAGAAACCAATTTTACAGGGAAAGTGCATGGACTCTCATCATTGTGGTTCCTTCATTGCAATGACTGCAGCAAAACTGAAAACTTAAATGAGAGAAGTATTTAAAGAAAATTACTATACTTACAAAAATGGTTCGTGAGTGCGCACACAAATCTGAAATAAATGTCGTATTATTAATGTAAAACTAATACATATCCACAAATGACAGAAAAATGATAATGTAAAGGACAAATTATAAAAGTAATACTAACAGGCAAGTTACTGTGCATAGCGATAAGCACTTGGTTTAACTTTCCTTTTTACTATAGCTGTGCGTCAATAAACAGCCAATCAGAAACCCTGACACTTGTACTATGTTATCAATTGAGAAACTTATTTACAAATCAAGGAAGTGTGTATTTTGACTTCATTCCTCGGGAAGATATTGTCTTTTGTTTATTTATGGGTAATCACAACCACGGAAGTTTTCTAACGCTTTTAGGTAATGTTTAAAGAAAAAATTGAAATGTAAATATTTTACCATTTAAAAAATGTCTCGGATCAATTGAAAATATTTATTTTTGAAAAAACTCGCTATCAACTCTATGCACAAACCTTAATTTCTTCGGTACAAATGTAGCAACATAAACAAACTAATATTATTATCGCTATATCAATTGTAGCCAGGCCACTGTGCTTTTGTGTATTGTATGTGCTTATCGCTATAAGTGTGCATGTGTTTGGTATGTCAATTGTAGCCCGGCCCTTATTGAAAGCTAGCTCATACAGTTTCTTTAGAAATACTTAATTTAACACATACACTGCGCAATGTAATCTAACCTTTAAAAACCACGCATTTGCAAGTAAACAGGAGCTCTGGGAGTCTGGGGTGTTGACTATGACGTGTAATTTACAGTTACATTACATTTCAATAACTACAATATTTTTGCAACCAAAGTGGTAGGTATTACAAATAATTATGCCTACTCAATTACGCATACTATATTTGTTGATATTTCTCAAAAGGTAGCAAGTTTTCTTGTAGAACATCCTTTTTGAAATTTAAACATGGAATTGTTCTATAGGCCTAAGTGTTGACAATTAATTGTAAATACTTTATAATTCTTATTACGTTCCCCACTCCCTTGCGTTCCGGCGCTGCTCCATACTAACCTCGAGTCACCCTCATCGGCTCTCAAGACCTCGCTGTTAAGAACCGCCCAAATCTTACTCACTTCAGATTGAAACACTGCCAGCCGCCGAGTCTCGTGTATGCCCCAGGTTGAACGAATCCGATGCATCCGACCGACCTTCTGCCCTGCGGTGTCTCAAGTTGCAGTTGGAAAACCTGTTCTGCTCGAATTCAAGTCTATGTTTGTCCTCGTCGCCGCACGGTACACGAACAAAACAAAACAATCGGGGAAAGATTCGGGTAGATTGAACTGGTCAAGCGAAATGTTGAAGTTCACGTTAATTACAAACGGCTGCACGTAATTTAATTCGCATCTTTGGCCCGACCAAAGGGAACCAACGCCGTTCCTTCACCTCTGTCCACCTCCCGGTACAAGGACGATGGCACTCTTAAGGCCCCCACCTACCTGTGGACTGTTCTCAACGTTTGTGGTCGAGAAGCGCTGGGGCACTAGGGCGTCGAGTAGTTTTGTACGTATCTAGCTCGTATATTTTGAGATACGGCACTTTGAAAATGCACTTCTTAGCTATGCTGGAGAGTTACAAAATAGTGTTTGTAATGTACGCGACGTTTTGAAAACACTCAACTGTATCGTCTGAAGCGTGTGTGCTTTACGTAGATCAGCACGCTGGACGCATGCTCAATAGCTTCGTGTGGAGAACGTGTATTTCAAACACTTTGCAACGCAGGTCAAGCTTCAGATAGACGGTAACCTTAATCTCGAGAACTAGGCTTGTGATGGTTCAGTCCAAAATACAATGAGTTCAATATTTCGGAAGTAAACTTGAACCGTTACATAAAGACAACTGCTACTTAATTTACATGGGTTTTGAAGGGGGTGGGTGTTAATTGAAGCCCCAGAGTTTTAACTCCTCTTGTGATCATAACATGGAGGTTAGAAGTGTCTTTGAAAAAAATATTGTGAAATTTTTATTAGTATTTTGAAGTTTTCAGTCTGCCTAGTATTTAGTTTTACAACGCAAACTTGTCTTGGAAGTAATCAGTGCAACGTATCCATCGACCTGCAGAGATTCACTGCCAGCAACAAGAGCTACTCAGCTAATCCTGTCGTGGTCGTGTACTTGGGAATCAGAGTATCTTACTTCGCAGCTAACCATCTACCTCGGACCGCATCTTGCGTGTTCCACACAACACGAGAACAGAATCGGGGTTGCTACGGAACTAGAAAACATGGAAACCCCGAGAAAGTCAGGGAATTTGAGATGGTCAGGTAAAACCTGGAATGGTGAGGGAAACTTGCCGGGGTAACTTTGCACCTGCTAAGGTAACTTCGGGACACCCGAAATATTTGTTTAGGTGGTATGTGAGGGTAGCAAACATTACCGGGCGGGGTAACATTCCAAGTTTAAGATATCTGGCTATAGTCTTCGTGATCCTTTGCCAAATCGCTCCAAAACGAAAATTTTGAGTGGTACAAGTTACCCCTGCAGGTGCGTTACTGGAAATTAAACATAATGTAATATATTTTCTGTATGGCCAAACATTCTCAGTAGTAGCCCAAGACTTTGTTTGGAAACTGATGGGTACTGAAAAATATACTATGTAATGTTAGAAATATACTTAAGATAAACAGTTTTACTTTGTGTAGTGTAGATGGTGCTCAGGAACTTCTAGTTCTATGAATTTCATTCCAGTACTATTTTACAAAGCAAAGCTTTTTTGGTAGAATTTTTTTATTGATTGTCGAAAAAGACTGGACATTATTTTCTTTATTATTAGCTGGGAAACCTGGAAAAGTCGGAGAAATTTGAATCTGGTATTTTGTAGCAACCTTGAGAATGGGCATAACTCGCAAGTGCTATAAGAAGAAAGCGACGTTGTTAATTATCGCCTTGGGATGCAGGCAGTATACATTTGCAAGCTAATAATTAGTGATACTTGCTTCTATCAAACCCGTTCTGTCGGTCGAAAAAAAAAAATCTGTACTGTAATATTCCCAGTTCTCCAATTATAATGTCGAGAGTGATCGACGATTCCACGGCATTAATTTTGTTTTCAGAAAATTGTATATACTAAAATTGATTGTTAAAATAAGTATCAATTACTTTTGCGGTATTTATAAAAATCAGTCATCGTAATGATCATCTTCATCGCCCTCTTACGTAGATACGAAGCAGAGGTTATTAACCTTGTAAGATTAGTTATGATGGATGCGCGGTTATTTTTGTTTACTTGGAGTCTTGGACTTTTGTACAAAAAAATAGTATAGTGAAAGATAAAGACTTTGTTCTTATTTTTATGGCCTGTTATGTCAGTTTTATTGATGTAGCGCTCGGTTATTAATTCTTGTGTTAACATATCGGGAAGGCAACTGCATCCGACGGTTCTTCATAAACCGGTTTAGGGCGGTCTCAACACACGTACAAGATTGTAGTTTGTCTTGTCATGCTTCTGTTTGAGGGTAATTATCGACAGTTGCTACATACGAATAAAAGCTGTTTACCATAAAGTGAGCACTTTTGAAATCAACCTTAGAAAACTGTCACTGCCCCTGCCTGCATATGTTTTAACGTGCGCGCTGAATGACATATGCCCGGTAAAGTTGGTAACGATGGATGGAAAGTAGTTACACATGTTAGCGTCGAATAAAAAGTGTTAGGTAACCATTTACATTATTTCTTACGCTGTGTGTTATTTTTACGCCTCGGTATGTAAAAATTAGCATATTTATAAAACTATTCTAATATTTTCACAGTTTCATTTTACCGACGCATGAATAAAGTAATGAAGCCCATGACAATAATAATTTTACATAAGGTGGAAGAATACATAACGTGCATACAAGAAGATCTTAAGTGGGGCTTTCAAAAGTGCTCATTTTACCGTGAACAGCCCATATGTACTTGTGCTACCTATATTTTATTATGTTATTTGGTAACTTTAAAAAGCTGCGAAAACTTATTTTTAGTATATTTACTAATTGTGATAAAATTATACGTTGATATTTGAAATGTTAGTTGTGTACTGTAGAGTAAGGTAAATAGTTAAATGCTCTACATAGTCTCAGTTGCGAAAAATTTCTTCTTGAAAACCTTTCCAACTTTTCATTTTGCCAAGAAATCAAAGCATAGCGGCGGACGAGACTCTGATGAGGTCTGTGTAAACTGGTTTGTTGTCTTCTGCTGTGTCGCTGTCCCAGACATCGGCTCTCAAATTGACACAACTACTTTCAAAATCATCTGTTAAAATATTGACGTGCCTTTTTGTGTTACATTTGGTTTCACGACATATCTGCCTCTCAAGACCTTGTTGTTAAGAGCCGCCCAAATCTCTCAATTCAACTCTCTTCAACGACAGATTTGTGATTTTACTGCGCGAAATAATATTGTGCGTAACTTCGTGTGATTGGAGTTGCCGCACAGCTCGACACGTAATGAATATAGTGTTCCCGTTGGTCGATACCACGTGATTTTGAAACTTCTAATGGAAAAATAGCAATTCATTGCTGCGGCACAGATGCCGTTACTGCGTAGTCGGCACACGCACTCTACTGCGTGCTAGCTCTCTCCCCCCCCCCCCCTCTTTTTTCTTCTCAGCACTCGCATCCCGGTCACAATCCGTGGCAGGCTTCACTGACGCACTTGTTCGCCGTTCTCAGCAAGATGGATGAAGCGATGGGACTAGCCTCCAAAACGTGGTGAATATAGTCTTATCACGGTTTCCTCACACGGTTTGAACATACGTTTGAAAAATAACCCTATTTGCGACGTGTTTGATTGTTTCCTAAACACGCCATGTATCAAAAGCGTTTTATACTTATCTTTGGTTAAATTGAACTTTTCCTTATATCCTATCTGTAAATTTTAATATTTCATTTATAATTAATGTGAATAAAAACGGGGAGCAATCGGTATTTTGGTAATGCCTAGTAAGAAATAATAATTTTACATAATATTATTACACTGAGTGCGCATGAATGTGGTACGTTGTCCCTTTTGGTGTAATTTTCTAGACGTAGTTGAGTCAGGCGGAGGGATATCCTGGAAGTAGAACTTAAACAGGGCTTCAGAAAAGTTGAAAGTAAACGTGAACCGATTATAACCGCGACTTCACTTAATCACTTCCTCCACTGCAAGAATCACTCTAACATCATATCATATGTAGCTAGTAAATTGGCGAACTTTCGAAATCGACCTTTGAAACGTATCACTGCGCATGTTAACAGGCTCACCACCACCACACCGACTGGCATACACCCAGTAAAGGTGGTGATGTTGACCAGAAAGTAATCCCATATCTTTACGTTGGTTTAAATGTGTTACGTAAACAGATGTGAATGTTTCTGTTTTTCTATGCTTCTAAAAGTAAAAATGAGCAAATTTGAAAAATAGTTACTTTTCTAATAATCGAACAGTTTCAATCGATCGACGCATGAATAAAGTGACGTAGCCCATGACAGTGTTAATTTTACATATGGTAAGATGAATACACAACGCGCGTACAAGTATAGTCCATTCACGGTAACTTCAGCCTTTTCTGAAGCCCTGCTAAAGTTCTACTTCCAGGATATTCCTCCGCCTCGTACAAACTAAGCTTAACTAACCATGGAGAATTACACCAGAGGGACAACGCACCGCATTCGTACACACTCAGTGTAACAGGTATTTGGTATAAGGACTATTTCTCACTAGGCGCTACCAACATAGCTGTTTCCTCCCTGATTTGTATTCAGATTATTTATGAATGGAGCATTATGATTTATAGATAAAATATGAATAACTTTTCAATTTAACAGAAAAAAAGTAACTTTTATGAACACAAGTATAAAACTCTTGTGATACAGTATTTAGGAAAAACTAAACACGTCATACATACTGAGATTTTTCAAAGGTTTTATTCAAAAAGGCCGAAGAGACCGTGAATGCGCTACAGACCTTAAGCAGGACTTTCAGAAGTGCTCGTTTTACCGTGAACAGACTATACACTACAGTTACGTGCATTCACTTGACAGCAATCTAGACGTCTCAGCACTTGACGTGCTTGGGACATCGCATATTGTTTTACCGTGAACAGCCTATACACTCCAGTTACGTGCATTCACTCGACAGCAATCTAGTCGTCTCAGCACTTGACGTGCTTGGGACATCGCATATTGTTTTACCGTGAACAGCCTATACACTAGTTACGTGCATTCACTTGACAGCAATCTAGACGTCTCAGCACTTGACGTGCTTGGGACATCGCATATTGTTTTACCGTGAACAGCCTATACACTACAGTTACGTGCATTCACTTGACAGCAATCTAGACGTCTCAGCACTTGACGTGCTTGGGACATCGCATATTGTTTTACCGTGAACAGCCTATACACTAGAGTTACGTGCATTCACTTGACAGCAATCTAGACGTCTCAGCACTTGACGTGCTTGGGACATCGCATATTGTTTTACCGTGAACAGCCTATACACTAGAGTTACGTGCATTCACTTGACAGCAATCTAGACGTCTCAGCACTTGACGTGCTTGGGACATCGCATATTGTTTTACCGTGAACAGCCTATACACTAGAGTTACGTGCATTCACTTGACAGCAATCTAGACGTCTCAGCACTTGACGTGCTTGGGACATCGCATATTGTTTTTTTTATTTGATGTTGCTCGTTGTAAGTTGTTTTCTTAATCAGCTTAGTTGCACGTGGTCCGGACATTTTATTTCTTCCAGTTTATTATGGGCTGAAGAGTCGAACAAAGCGTGTCATAACCTCTGGTAGTATACGTACGTGCTTAAGTATACTGCCTTGGTAACCTGATGCTCCTCTGATCAGCGAGGTTCAATAGGTTATGGCCGGGTCAGTACTGGGATGGGCGACCGTCCTAGGGACAGTCACGTAAGCGAAGGGTCACATTTCCTCAGGTCTACGAGTCAGGTACTTTGCCCGGATTCTGACCCCTACCGAGGGTGCAGGCATGAAAAAAAAATGCTTGAAGATAGTTTGCTTTGGAAAGAACATGCGTAATTCACATGAGCTTTTACTAGGAGGAAAAGTGGTTATTTTATGAGATGTAAATAACATTAATTTTAGTATTAAAACATGAGTACGGGGCCGCGGGGGCGTAGCGGCTAGAGCACTTGCCCGCGGGGTCGCTCCCGGATTGTCACACGTGGGAGTCGTGGCGGACGACGCCGCTGGTCGGCGGGTTTTCTTTTGATCTTCCTTTTCCCTATTTCTTGCGTTCCAACTCTGATCCATACTCACGTTGCTTCATTTTCATTGGCTCTCCAGACATCGTTGTGAAAAATCGCCCAAACCTCTTTATCCCACTCTACATGAGTAAATGTCAATAAAAAATTTGCTGTGTGCGTGTATTGAAATAATAAAAACTCGGTTAGATAATTGGAAAGAAATGTAATAAGATAGTTCAAAATCTCAATATAATATCTTGTTTAAAAGGTTTTTCCACGGTATTTTTTTTTCGTACAGTTTATGTGGCAGGCGCTGATTTGTTATGAAAAAGTTTGGTTGAGTATTTATAATTTTTTGCGAAACGCTGTTTTATTTTGTGCGAGGCAAAAAGAAAAGTAAATCATCACTTCTGTTAACATGCAAACCTGCAAAAACTCTGCAACTTAAACAATTTTTTTGTATGAGGGTCTGTAGAGGCCTATATGTAGGCCTAATGTTTTTGTGTGTTGAACTGAATTTTTTTTTACCACTCAGTGCTTTTATTTATTTTTTGCGCGTGGTCGTTTCTATTCGTGATCTCATTACTAAACTTGCGTAATGGGAGTGCAGCTTTTCTTAAAGCGTAATGGGTTGTGCTGCAAACGGAATATTTCATTTGCTGTCGGGTGGAAATGTACACGCACTTGCCACGTTAAAAATAGAATGCCCTCGCTTCTTAGGGATAAGATCTCGTCGACTGTGGGAAATAAACTTTAACGCCGGAGTAATGAAACGCAGATTTAGTTGTAGGAAATGAACGCGGTCACATAAATAGGATTGAGATGAGTTAGGCCGCGGTTACACGGGCTGCTGGCAGAACTACTTCACGTTAAACAAGTTCAGCTACTGAAGTGGTTACATTACCTTCGAACGAGTTCCGATCGCAGTTGTATCTCGCTCAAAGTGAACAGTTTCCATAAGTAGTTTCGAACGACTTGTCTGCTGCGCTCCTATTGGCTACTTGGAAGTAAACAAGCAGTGTAAAAAAATTTCTGGATTTGGCGGGAATTCCTGCACTTGTTGAATTAACTTAAGTTTAAGGTTGAATGTACCTACCCATAATTCCATGGCAGTAAAAGTGTAGGTTTCATAACAATTAAAAATATCAATAGTGATAAATGTTGGAGGCTATTGTAATTAAATATCAAACATTTTAAGTTCCATGTTTGTTGAGGTTAGAATTTCCATAGAGTTCATTCTGCTTTGGGTGTGTAACCGCGAAAACACGTTATGTTTTTAAACTCCTTCAGACATGGCTACCGAATGTATTTTAACAGCGCCCGTGTAACCACGGCCTTAGTGGGATGGGCGGCTTCTCAAGTTCTAGTTACCACGGCTGAAGGAACAGCTGATGCCTGGCTTGACACGCGGCATTCACCTCTCAGAACGCACTTACGTTGTGACTGTATCACATGTGGTTGATGCTTCTGGGAGCAGGCGTCAGGGCTGAGGTGGGACACCTTTGAGGAGTCGTATAAACACTATGATATTACATACTGTTATGTAATGGACAACTTGGCAAGCCATGGGTATAGTTCTTGCATGAACACGCCATTGCCGAATCACGGCCGGACAAATGACATGATATAGGCAAGCCAGACGACTGGAAGGACCTCTGTTCTCGCCTCGACGACAACCAGGGAAGACGTTCCAGAGAGCCAGGAGGATGACGTCAGTCCACAAACCAGCCTTCGCCATCATGCAAGGTGGGGAAGATCGGTCCAGTAAATAACCGCAATGGTGGCTTCAGTAGGCTTTATTAAAATAACTTAAATGCATAGAGTGCTAGCTCCTCCGATATGTTTCCAGTTAATGTCATATGTGTAAAACCCAAGAGGTAAATAATGTCTCAAACCATGGAAGGGGTAAGCCTTGAGTCAATTATAGAGTAGCTCTAACCCATTGAGTACGACCCTCACAAACGTATATTTTAAGCTAAATAGTAATTGGATTTATAAACTAAAAAGTATAAATTATAACAATACGATTGGAAGCTAAAACAACACGCACATCGTTTGCAAATATTTAAGTTTCTTATATGTTGTATATAATACCTAAGAATACTTGGTTTAGAAAATTTTAACCTACTATATATCAATACAAATGCAAAGGGAATGAGTAATTTTCATGATAGACTTTTAGCAGGACAAATTTTGATATGCGGCATCCAATAATAACCGCACAAACTTATCCAGGATAAAAAAATTAACTAAATCTCATTATTAAATTTGATTATCTTCCATTAGGCTCTATTACTCTCCAGTGAGGAAATTCATTTTTCCTGAAAGGGAAATAATTTTTCACGCGTGAACTTGGAGGGGAATTCCATGGCATCTCCCCAAAATATTAATACGCACGCTGGTAAGCGTAGGGGGGAAAAAAAGGTAAACTGCAATGTGAACTTAGTGTTGATAAGATACTGATAAAGTGAGTGGAGACATTTGGCCATTGAGAGCCCACGAGGGTGAAGAGGAGTATGGAGCACAGCCGGAATGCAAGGGCGGGGGAAAACGGGAGATCTTCGAAAAACCCGCCGACCAGCGCCACATCGTCAGGCACGATTCCCACGTACGAAAATCCGGGAGCGACCTTGCCGGGAATAAAGCCCGGTTCACCTGGTGGGAGGCGAGTAGTCTAACCACTACACCACCGCGGCCCCTAGGAGCTGATCAACCAAGATGTCCGCGGTATAGGGTATCTTCAGTGTTAAGCTCGGTTCACAAGCACGCCACTCGCACAAAGCGGAGTGAACCTATGTTTGTTCACATGTAAGCAGATTGTCTGCGTTACCATTTTGTTGTTTGGTTACACAATGTTAACCATCGAGCGGTTTCGCTTGATATTTTTAATACAGATATTCCAAAATAAGTGTTGGAAAACAGACTAGACGTTGTCATATTTGTACTCTTATTCTATTAATTCCATTGGGGTGCGAATTTTTACTAAATGTTTTTCAAGATATTGTAATTTTGTTTTATACCTCCAAAATATACTTTGTATTTAAGTGAAAATCGAGATTCACGTCCTTCCACAAACGGAAATAACTATTATGTCACTCTGAATACATGCATGTTTGGTAGTGTTTATGGAACATTTCTAAACTATGCCGGGGGGGGGGAGGGGTGCACGTTGAACTAGGGCCAAAGAAACTATAGACAACATTTTGAAATGATTGCAAGGAAAACATTTTTTGGAAGATTTTATTTTTGTAAAATTTTTAAATCTGATGATTAATAAGAAACCATGTCTTTGGTATTTTTTCACCTTCGTTCGTCTGTTGACAGAATACAAAAGATTTTTGCTGCAGCACGTTGTGAAAGTTTGCTGTATAATGAATGTTGCAAAAACTGCACAGTTCATTAAGAAGCCAAATAGCATGGCTATAATAAAATTGTAGGGTGCGGATTTACAGATGCTATAATCTATTCCACCAACAAAATTTTGGGGAAAAGAGGAGGGGGGGACAGTTTAGATACCCCTGTTCCTGAGCCTCTTAACGTGTTTAATATTCCGGCCAACCCTTCCAGAAATTGTGCAGGGAAGGAGGTAAACTCCACGTTTATTTCCGCGTCGTTATAGGGCAGAATCTTCTTAAATCTGAATAATGGCTTTGGTCATTAACATTTTTGGACAGCGCAACATTTTTTTCTAGATTTTTAGGATAGTTTATAGCTTCGTGACATATCGATAATAACATAATAAAATACGAAATAATTTGAAAAAAATAATACATTAAGCATGTCCTTTAGCGTAAATACGATACGAACAAGTTATTTCGCCACAACGTTTGGTTTCAAGAAATGTATTTCTTGATGTTAAGATTTTCATGTTGAAAATTTCTTTGAAATTTGACTCTTGATTTACCTGCGACAGTTGTTTAACTTTTTACTGTTTTGACTTTAAGGCCCTGGCCTACGGTTGAGGCCGAGAAGCGCGACGGCGATAAGGGTGACACTGCAACGAGCATCAAGTGCGCCATCGCCGCTAAGTGCAATTAACTGGCGTGCAGTGTTCTTGTCGCATTGTGTTAACGTATGGGACTTTCAGCGGTGACTATATTATTTTATTGGCGGAAATTCTGTAGGAAAGTTCAGTGCAGGGCCCTTGGGTAGTTTTACATGTTTCTGGTGCGTATATTTTAAGCTACAGCGCTTTGGAAAAAAGGTTTTTTTTTTTTTTTTTACCTCGAAAGTTAGTTAACATATGGATGAACAGCACATAGAATTACCAAGAAAATTTTCTCGTGGTATTCTGATGGCCCGGGTACTTGCCGTAGTATAATGTATTAAGTTCCGTTCAATTTTGAGATTTGTACACACGGAAAAAAAAAATTGTAGTGTTTATTTTATTAGATTTATTAAATTAATTTTTATACATTTCCCAGACTATTATTTCGTGTCATTAAAAAAAGTATTGTACTAAAAATGTATAAAAGTCTTCGGCGCCATTTGACTGACATGTTCCACAGCTCGCTGCGGTTTGCTGGCGTCGTTCATCGACATTTTTTTTTTACAGCACTTCCCAGTCTTTAATTTCGTAAGAGATTTTGTGTAATCTTCTCACTCCAGCCAGTCCGTACAACAGGTTCCAAAGTATTACTTGTTGACTTCTCTGCTGGACTGTCTGTCAGGCTGCGAGGTCTGTGTGGTGATGCCCTCGGCTAGGAAGAACATTCCTCCTAGTGGGGCGTTGAACCAAGCATAGCTCCCGTCTTCCTGCTACTTGCTCTTTCTCTTCTTTAAGGGCCTTTCGCGCAATCAAACATTTTGTTAAACCGCCTTTAATTTTTATTTATTTCCATTCATCTAATGTTATCGCGGCCATTTTCTCTCAATTTGTGGAATGCCTCGTTTTCCTTCACGATTTTTGTTTATAAATTGTTCTATATTTTCTTTTATCCAAAATTGTAATCCCTTTATGACAGCTTTTTTTACAGTATTAATAGAAGTAATCTCATAGTCATGTGTACGCCTTTAAAGTTGTTGCAAATTAAGGTTGCGTATTTTAAAAAAATAAAATTGACAATAATGCGAAGAAAATTTGTTTTGGTTTAACTAAGTACTTTCGTGTCGTGCATAAATTTTAGATACTTGTAAAATTTACTTTCTGTATTTTTAAAACTGGTTTCATTGAAAGATTTCTGATACATTTTTATGTTGAGACTTGAAATTTAAACTTTGTTGAATGAAATTCATTGAATAGCAAATGAAGTGATTTTTTTTTGTTCAGTAAATTAAATTCAATAAATATTTGATCGTGTGTGAATCACTTACAGTACTTCAACGAGTAGAATTATTTTAACTGAATCTTCAGTTGATGATCTATTATCTACTGGCGAGTCAGTGGAATGCGCCGAGGTTTCACTGCTAGAACAGTGCAATTCACTATCAACAAGTATAAATAACAGTTATCCAGTGAATACCAGCGACCGAAATGATCAGTAAAATATTAGTGATTCAAGTGGAGCAGATTTCTGCAATCAAATTTGCTGATTCGAAGCAGTTTTAACTGCTGCGATTTTAAAGAGTAGCCGATACTTTGAACCGTTTATAATAGTTGTAGGAGCGAAAATGTTCAAAGTAGAAGATAGCATAGTGTTGCACATCATGAAGGCTATGGTGTTGGCAGATGATCTGATGGTGAGGGTGAAAAATAAGAATTACAGGTGCAACTGGATGCGTGGAATGATGAAGTGAGGAAATGTGGGATGAAGTTCTGTACGAGTAAGAACGAGGGGATAAATAGGAAGAAATAAAATTAGATGGTGTCGAGCTGAAGCAGGTAGAAAACTTACCTGGATAGAATTCTTGAAAGACAATGGGTGAACAAGGAAGAGGTGGTACGGAGAGGGTAGCAGGAAGATATATATATATATTATACGTGTATGAGGGACCTAGCGTGGAAAAGATAAGTGCCTCTAAAATGCAAACAGATACTGTACAGGATATATGTTGTATCAATTGTGACACAAGGAGCATAAACACGTAGGTATAGTTGACAAGAAGATGAAAAGAAGAAAGAAGCATTTGGTAAGAAGGCGGTAACGAGGGAATGAATTCGAAATGAAATGGTACGAGAGAAAGTAGACATAGGAGTTTGCAGAGATCATAGAGCAAGAATGAGGTGGATAGGCAGGTCAAGGTGATGGGGAGGAGTTGACAAGAAGAATGTTGGCATTGAAGTACAGTGGGCAAAGGCTGCAAGGAGGGAGTAAGTTGTTAAAGGAATGAGGAGATGTGGCGAGACAGCTGACCTGGCCAGCTAGGGTCACCCTGGCGCACCCCTTAGCAACAGTAGATTTAAACAAATGACTAGTGAAAAAAAGATGGTAAACAGCAAAAACAATATGGCGGATGGTGAAAACAAGATTGTGAACTCGAAACCAAGATTGTGGACTCGAAACCAAGTTGGCGGTGGTGAGCTAATTCAAGATGGCGCCCGCAACACGGCACCACAGCCGGCAGCTGTTGTGCTCGGAGGAACTATTTCCATCTGCTGAGGGTGAAGCAAGGCCAGAATGGAGCAGCGTCAGGATGTAAGTATAGGAGGTATGGGAGAACCCCGGGAAAACCCGCAGACTAGCCGCATCGTCTGGCACGATTCCCACGTGCGAATGAATAAAGGTGCTAGATGCTGTCTAGCAGGAAGCAGTATAGATGCGAATGCACGAAGCATGCGCGTGCGCGCGTGCATGTGTGTCGCGTCACAGCTAGGACGGTGGCCAAAGGGTTACAACACAACACAAGGCAGGGTGTGGCGGCTAGGCAGTTGGCGAGCATCTCAGTCGGCGTAGGACGGCGCCATGCTGCACGTCGTGTCCGGAGTGTGTCCGCCGGCCCGGTTGGTGTCCTCGGATCTGGTCGCCGTGTTGCTGTCCTGCCCTGCCGCCCTGCTCGTCTGCACCCACCAACACCACTCTGTAGGCAAGTGCTCCCGTCTTATACTGCCTTCACCTCACAACCCACGTTAACGTAGACCCACCCCCCTCCTCTTCTCGTCTTCCCTCGGGACTGGCGCTAACCACAGTGATGTTGGGGTCACTCTCCCTTGTCGCCGGCTGAAGTGAAGTTAGCTTCGAATCCCAGCTACGAATTGTGTTTCGTGCTTTTTTTCTTTCTGGTTACAGCTAACCTTTGAAAAAAAAAAAAAAAAAAAAAACCAGCGGCACACACTCCCTACAATAAACGGACAAACACAAACGCTAGTAACAAACAAATGAATGAAGAAAAGACTGGAATTCACAGCAAAAGAACACGGGTTAATATAAAAATTGTCGCCTTTGCAAAGTGTGCTCTCAATTATAATGTCTCAGGTTTATATGCTTGAAAAATTAAAACTAAGCTTGGAAAAAAAAAACATGACCAATTAAACCTTGCTTAGACGTAACTGTAGTATGCAAATATGCTTAGAATTCTGGGTACCGCCCCCTCCTCCCATTTTCATGATACGCCTTCCTAAATGCGCCCATAGTGCACCATCTTGTTAAAAAGACTCAAGTCTGTATGCTTATTGACTTTTGAAAGACATGTCCAGGTTCTGATCTCACTTTGTATCCTCCTGCCATATGTAAAGTTAACATTTCATGAATCTGGTCACATTATTAATGTGCCATCCGAATAAAACTGTGCAATAGTCACGAATGCTTATTCATACTTATTATAAATACGATAAAGCTAATATTAACTTCAGTACTCATACATTTAAATATTACACTCGCAATACAATAATACGCCTGAGCTTTTTTTTCCCCACATACAACCTGCGACTGAGCTGCCAACACATTGAATAATACAGTTTTGTTTTTATTGTGCATGTGATAATTCTTACATTAACGCGTCTAATTCCTAGAACACACTCCGTATAGCCTCTCCAAACACTCGTCCACCAATAGTGAGTGCAGTGGAGAGATGTGGACGGCTCTTAACACCGAGGTCTTGAGAGCCGATGAGGGTGAAGAGAGGCGAGTACGGCGCAGTGACGCAGTGCATAAGCGGGGGGAACGGGAGATACTTGAGAAAACCCGCCGACGAGTGGCATCGCCCGGCAAGATTCCCGCGTGCGAAAATTCGCGAGCAACTCCACCGGGAATAGAATGCAAATGAGTTGAGGCGTGTGTAGCACGGATATTAGACAGTTGTATTGTCGATCTGCGAGTTACGGCTGCCGCCTACTGGAGAAGTTTGCGGCCTATAAGCGAGAAAGCCGTAAGGGCGAGTCTGTACTGGCGTGCAGTGTTCTCGTCGTGCTGTGTGCGTGTAAGACCACAATGCCGCTGCGGCTGGACGGAATGCTGTTTGACGGGACGGGCACAGCACATTGTTGTACACTAGTGTGACACCGGTCAGCCTATTATTTTATTGGGGAAAGTCTGTAGCAAGTTTTAATGCATGACTATTCAGTATTTCTGTGCGTATCTGACGTGAATATTGTGAGATACAGCGCAGTGGAAAAGCGGATTTTAGCTATGGTGGAGTAGGTACTCTCAAATGGTGTTTGTAATGTGCGTGATTTCTTCAAACTGCCGTTGTCTGAAGTGCGTGTTCATTATTCTTTCTACATTCTGCGACGCAGTTCAAGCGCCTGAAGGTGGGCAACTTATGTTCGGGGCATGCGCAGACGACTAACATCGGTATACAGGCTGTTGTCGGTTAAGACAGCACTTTTGAAAGCCCTCACATTTGGAATTATAGTAAATAAATACATTTTTGTTTTAGCGTTAGACGACTTTCGAGTGAGGTGGATTGTGAATACTCTGTTTATTTCTTACATTGCAATATTTATTTTTTTATAAAGTGGCGGAGGGGTAAAAAATGATTGAAAGGAAAGAGTGACGAGGGCCTCAAAAGTGCTCACTTGACCGTGAACAGCCTATACCTATCTTCAGCTTGTGGGTGAAACCTGAGCAACGACCGGCGGCTGTGCGAGGGTGGTTTTCTCCAGCTGGCTGGAGCTGGAGCGCTGGACAAAGGATGGCGAGTGAACGTGGCAGGGGTGTGTGGGAGGCAGGCCCAGAATGCTATTGTAATTACTGTCGTAGCGGATAAAAGAGCGACGGAAGGAGGGGGGGGGGGTCCCTACGTAACTGCTGGCCCGTGAAATAAAGCTTTGTCTAACATCGCGCCGGCTTGCTACACGCAGGAACATGTGACCCTTGCGGCGTATAGACGCTCCGTCGACCGGCAAAAATAATAACGTGGCCTGCACCTACCTCAATATACCGCCCAAGTTATTACATTGCACAGGGAAGTCGAATTGGCACAGGCTGTTCATGGGTAATGTAGTACTTTAGAAATCAACCTTTAAAAAAAAGGTTCCGCACCTAGCTGCATGTACTATAACGCGGGTACACTGTCTATAGAGCGTCTCACTCTTAGATTGCAATGTGCGATGTAATGGACATTCACTCTCTCTTTCCAATGCACGATTTCTATCGTTAATGCTGTCCTCGTTCCTGCGGCCGCTGTTGACTGATATGTTATTTTTCTTTTTCGAAGTTGCAAAAAAAATATTTACGTTGAGTGCGCGCCTTTCAATCACACTGATAGGGTTTCTCACAGGCTTCAGTTTCAAAGGAGCCGCTTAGCTTTGCGTCGCAGGATTGAATTCCTTTACGAGTTGGCAGTGAGGTAAACATATACAAATTACCTTAATTAGTCCGTTTCCTTCACCGCCCATTTGTTTATCAGCTTGCCAGTTACGTCACAAAGCTGAAGCAATCTGGCAACAGTAAGCGCCATAAGCCCTGTACTGCTATCTAAGGGTGAGACCGACTATAGCATGCGCTGTGTATAGTTAGCAACTACGGAGAATTATTTCCATTTCTCAACGTTGAATTTAAATATGTTGAAATGTTTACTTGTGTAATCATTTTTGCAGTTTCACTTGACCGACGCATGAATATTGATCAGGCCGTGGCAATGTTAATTTTACATGTGTAGGAAGGATACCCAGTGCGCATGCATGTACATTTTAAGCAGGGGTTTCAAAAGTGGTGAGTTTAGTGTGGAAAGCCCGTAGTTTAGAAACTTGGCAGTGTAATTGCAGATTCAGGGTGCTGCCCAGTGTGAGATAGGATAACGTTGAGTGAGGGAGGGAGGGTTCCCGCCGCTGGAGAGAGGGAAACCACGTGACACTGCTGGCGCTGTAGGACATTCCAACCTGATAACATCGCTCTCTAGTGACGTTCCAAGCACGGCGCTGCTCGACTGACGCAGGCAGTACGCACCCGCGGTGCATTTCTCGCTCAACTACACTCGGCCGCTGTCAGTTCGTGAACTACCGCACCCCTTCGTGTAGCGGCAGTGGACTCTACCGACTCGCCCCCGCGTTTTGGACTTCTGCGCACTATTTCCTCATTTAGATTTCACTATGTAGTCGATTCGAGGTTTAGTAGCATGTTTAGAAATTAAACCTTTGAAAACTCACCCTATGTATGACGTGCTTGATTGTTTCCTTAATGTTGTATCTCACAAGCGTTGTATACTCGAGTTAACATAAAATGTTATTTTTTATTTAATTGATTTTGTGTTTAAATTTTACCTATAAATTATTTCATTGTATTTATAATTAATATCAATAAAACAGGGAGAAAAAAGATGTATTGGTGATGCCTGGTAAGAAATAGTTCTTATGTAAAATGTTATTACACTGTTTGCGCACGAATGCGGTGCGCTGTCCGTTTGCTGTTATTTTCCAGGCTCTGTTAACATTCGTCTACATTAGGCGGAGGAATATTCTGACAGTAGAACATTGGCAGTTTTTCACGAAAATTGGAAGTAACAGAGTTCTACAAGTTGCATGATAATAGTCGTCTCTCGGCTACCTTTCCCCGATATCGCACTCAAACAATAAATCACGTTGTGAACTTAGAGGAGAGAGAACCATGCTACAAGATCGCAAGTACGGGTAATTTAATAAGAGTTTGTTGATCCTGTTAATCTTAATCTACCCGCAGTTATCAGGGTATTAAAACTTCTTGTGTGGAAATGTGGCCTACGACGTTCCCGGATCGCGTTATCACACAGCTGGTAATGGGGAGACAGTGGCGCGAAGGGACGGGAGAAGCTACCAGACAATAGACGAATGTTAACCCCAGATGGCCCTCACGACGAATATGACAGTGACTGCAGTTTTCCGGGTCTGCATTCCAGCAGGGGACCGTCGCCATCTCTCTCCCCCCCCCCCTTTTTTTTTTTCATCGACCAGTTTTTACGACTCCTTTATGGCTGCCGCAGTCTCCCGCCTCCATGACCCTCGTCTTCCTCGTGCATGAATTGTTCTTACTGCATTGCGATCTTCTCTTCTCTTATCTTCTCTTCATCCTTCGGCGCCTGCCGGCTATAACCTGAAGGCGCATTGGTTTCCCGTTGCGTTCTGCCCCTTCGAGATGATCGATCGGCGGTGAAGCGTTTTGCCGTCGACTTGACGAAATTCAAATACTGCAATTGTTCGTGTTGGCGTTCGCCATCCTCGCTACTACCCTGAGGTCTCGCTTTCCAGACGGAAAATTACCGTAGGGGCGTATTTCGGTTTCAGTTCTAAGCAGCCAACTTAAGAAACTGTAACAGCAGGCATGCCTAACACAAGACTGGTATAGCCCATTCACAGTTACATCCAACTTTTCTGAAGCTTTGCTTAAGTTCTGCTTCTAGGATATTCCTCCGTCTCGTGCAAACAAAGCTTAACTAAGTATACATAATTACAGCAACGTGACATCGCATCGCACGCTCTCAGTCCAATATTATTTTGCATGAGAACTATTTCTTACTAGCCATTACCAACACACTCATTATCTCTGTTTTTTTTTTCGTATTGATTACAAGTGAAGTATTGTAATTTGTAGATAAAATACAATACGTGACAGTTAAATTTAACCAATAATAAATACTTGTATGCTAACAAGAGTATAAAACGCTTATGATACACGACATTTTTAGGAAACAACCAAACACATCATACACTAGGTGATTTTTCAAAGGTTTGATTCAATTAGTTTGAAGATACCGTGAATAGACTATATTTGCATACCTGGCTTAATAGTTGTGTGGTTGTGCGCTTTCGTAGATTCTTAGTTTACGGCATCCGAAACAATATGGCGGCAAGTCAGCTCAGCTCAGCTGTTAAACAGTGGGGAAGTTATCTCCGGGCTCATAGACGAGCCTCGCTATCTACGAGTGTGTAATATTGTGGTTCGGAACCCATCAGTACTTGGGAGGTTCAGTTTTCTTCGACCTCTGTGATAAACTTCCGCACACTAAGTCCTCCAAGCATGTCAGTCTTGCAGACAACATTCAGTATGTTCCTAAATTAAACTTGAAAATGGCGCGCGGCTTGGCTCTTCATAATTAGTGGCAACAGAAAATGGAACAGTCAGTTCCGACAGTGAATTATAAAATCATGTATGCGGATTGCATACCCCTCCCCCCTAAGTCAAATCCAAAATAACAAGTCTGCTTGCAGAGTAGAATGTGAAAAATATAGTGAAATTTGTTTCAAACGAAGATATTTCACCAGATTTTGAATATTTGATAGCCAGGAGGAGATGCAATCAAGACTTCTAGTAAAATTTCATAATTTCCTATTTCCATGACATGACTATACAGTGACTGGTTTTATTTATTTTTTGCATTTTCTTTAATTGCATGCGATTTTTTTTGTACCTTGTTCAGTTCTAGTTCTGTAACTTTAAAAATTAACGATAACCTGGAACTATATAAATTCCAAATCCCCTATCTACCCCCCCCCCCCCCCCCTTCATCACTTCAATCCCTGTATCCGCATGTTAGGTGGTCTGTTGTGCTGCTCTCTTTACATCGTACCACCTGTCGTGCTGCTCTCTTTACACCAGTTTGAGTTGAACACCTCTGTACGAACAAATAAGTCATAATTGGGTCGCAATTAAATAATCATTTTTTAAAAGTATTCTTGTCCATTGTCAGTTTTTCTATCTGCGTCAAACCCACAGGTGTTTTTTTTTTTGTCTTGTTTATTTAATGTTAAGTAACTTGCCGAAATGAAATAACGTGGCTTTCTCACGTTTTGTAACCTCTGTGAGTGTGTCAACACAGTGGCTTCTGTTTTTTTTTAATGTACCAATTTTTTGGCATGGTTTATTTGCAAGGCCCAAATATTAAAATAGTGTATTTAAGTAACTACGCGACATTAATGAGGCATTCCTAACACCGCATGTTCCCGGCAATGTTATTACGTGCAATACACACACGTTGAATACTTTTTAAGAGTTAAATAGATTGGATATTAAGTTTTTTTTTTTTTTCGAACGTCCTTGTATGTGCTGCCGTTACGGGATTTATCGTCTGCCGTTGGAAACTCATCAGTCTGTAATGGAGCTCTGGGAAAGAATAAATATCAAGTACGCCGGAGAGGTTTATCTTCTTACACCAGGGTTTTCTCCACTCTACTGTGCGTGAAAGTTACAAAGAACTGTGCCTGTGAATAGGCAACCGCGTTTACATATTTACTTTGATGACTGCCTACCGTCCAGGCGTTATGCACTCGTGTTCCTGATGCGGCGTCATTTCTTATGTAGGCCATTCACAGTCTCTTCACACTTTTTGAATCAAACCTTTGAATAATCTCCTTATAAAAATAACTCGAGTGGGGAGTGAACCCAGGCCGAGACAACCCTCTCCGAGTGAAGGGCTTTCCAGCTGGAACCTGTAGGTGCCCGTCATCCCCTGACATGATCTGAAATGAGACCCTAGGATGGAGTGGCGCTGGAATGAAAGGGCGGGGGAAACGGGAGTGAGTACCTCGAGAAAACCCGCCTGCAAGTGATATAGTCCAGCACGATTCCCGCATGCGAAAATCCGGGAACGAACCCGCCGGGTATCGAACCCGGATCGCCGTGGTTGGAGGAGAGCGCCCTAGCCACTTGCTCCCTCATCTCCTTATGTATAACGTGTTTGGTTTTTCCTAAATATATCGCGTATCACAAGCGTTTTTTACTTCTTTTAACACGACAATGTTATATTTTTTGTTAAATTGGCTGTACTTATAATTTTTTATCTAGAAATCTTAGTATGTAATTATTAATATAAATATAAACAAGTATAAAATAGGCGTTGGTAACGCCCAGTTAGTAGTAGTCGTCAAGCGAAATATTATTTAACAGAGTGCGCATGAAGATGGTGCGTGGTCCCATAGGTGTACTTGTATAGACTTAGTTACACGTTTGTTTGTTTCCGGCGGAGGAATATCCTGAAAGTATAAAGTAACCGTGAATGAACTATAACGTTTGTTGTACTGGTCCTAAAATAGGTCTGGTTGTTTACAAATCGCTTAGAAGTTGAGGGCGTTTGGTTGTAATTTACGCATAACAGTAACTCCCTTTTAGATTGAATATTAGAAACGATCTCGCGACACTTTGGGGCTCGGCCCTGAAGACTTTTCATCATTTCTAAGGGCGTGGTCACATGTAAGCTCGGATCATTTCCGACTCCCAGGAGACGGCCGTTGCAGATGACTAGGCGCCGGCGCTTGCGGCCCCAATTCCTCCCCCAGCATAGCGCGTGTGTCCATGAGAGTGATCACGACTGCATTTAGTAGATCACTGCTCTGGGGATGGATCACAAGACAAATGACCTGAGCTGTCGAGCGACCACGCCCTCTACTTCCTCTAGTGGATTGATGAACTACGTGTATTTTGCCGCTTGGAACTGGCTGGGAAGAATGATAGATCTATTTGTGGTTGGGAAGTTCAGTAGTGACAGGACAAGTCGAACTATGTTAAACATGTGTTATGTGTACACTGGGTTACAGATGACCCAAGCCTTTGTTTTAAGCGCTGCTCGTAGTTCATCTTCTTACCCACAGGTTGAAATTCATAGCACGTGCATTCCTGAATATCAAGTTGTTGAAACAAAAACTTTCTCAAGGTAGTCCACACGTTGATACACGTCGTAGGCTCTATAAACGTAAATTAAAGTGAGTGAATGAACAGATTTGGGCGGCTCTTTAACAGCGAGGTTTTGAGAGCCTGAGAGTTATTGAGGTGAATATGGAGCAGCGGCGGAATGGAGGAGTGGAGGAAATTGGAGATCCCCGAGAAAACCCGCTGACCAGCGGCATCGTCCGGCACTTTGTTTTGTTTTTGTTTTGTTTTGTTTTATTGCATCCGTAAGATATTTTTTCAATACATAGCTGTACAAAGATATTGGACAAGTCAAATTACAGTATACAAAGTTTATACACTGGACTTGGTAAACTCACACATCACATATTTTCCTCATAATTTGACCAATCCTCCTCCAACATGCTGTGGTTTAGATATTCATCTACACTATAAAATGTAAGTTAAAAAAATTCGTTCCGCTGTTTTTTTCAAGAGTTTTTGGTTAGAGAAGCAGATTTCTTGAAGGTGTTGGGGTAACTTATTGAAAAGTTGGCTACAAAGGTAGGATGGTCCTTTCTGGACAAGTTAACTGAAGCCACTTATAATTATTTTCTATTCTCGTGTCATGCTTATGAACGGACGCATTTTTCTGAAATTAATTACTGTTTTTGGACATGAATATAAGTACTGAAAACATGTACTCACATACAAATGTTATAATATCTGAGCTTTTGAAAAGAGGTCTACATGAGTCTGACTTTCTTTTGCCATTTATTATTCTTACAGCTCTCTTTTGCACGTGAAACACTTTTCTGCTGTAGTGGAATTACCTCAAAAAGTTATACCATAACACATGATGGAATGAAAATATGCAAAATATGCCATTTTTGCTGTATTTTTGTTCAAGACCTCTGCAACACTCCGCAGGGCGAAACATACTGAACTTAATTTTGGTCAAATATACGCAATGTGAGATTTCCAGTTACGTAAATTGTCTACTTTTAAGCCAAGAAATTTAATCACTGCCGTTTCTTTAATTTTGTCTCTGTTACTGCTAACATGTGAATTGTTTTTTTTTTTCTTTTCTTTGTGAAGAAATTCCTAAGATATGTTTTATCTAGGTTGAGATTTAATTTGTTTGCAGTAAACCATGCATTTAGCTCTGTAAATGTTGTGTCCGTTTTCTGTGTAATATCATTCACTGAGTCTCCTGAGACAAAGATGCTAGTATCATCTGCAAATAAAATTGGAGTAGTTTCTAGGATTAAGGCACATGGAAGATCATTTATATAAACTAGGAAGAGTAGGGGGCCTAATATTGATCCTAGTGGGATCCCATACTTGATTTTTCCTGGTTCAGAGTAGAATGAAGTAGTTTTTTCCTTTGATCCGCACTTGTATGTTTGAAAGGTACGAGCTTATTAGTTTATTTGGTGTACCTGAGACTCCGTAAAATTTTAATTTTTTCTATAAGTATGTTGTGATTTACACAGTCAAATGCTTTAGTGAGGTCACAAAATATTCCATTAGATGTCATCTTTTTATCAAGTGCATTAAGAATGAAATTTGTTAGTTTGAAAATTGCATGATTTGTTGACTTGTTTTTCCTAAAGCCAAACTGGAAATTTTATAAGATTTTGTGATTCTCAAAATGTTGCAGCAACCTCCTGTAAATTAGTTTTTCAATTACTTTTGAAAAGGATGTAAGAAGTGAGATAGTTCTATAATTGTTTACTTTGGTTTTGTCTCCATTCTTGAAGAATGATGTTACCATAGCCCATTTGAGTCTGCCTGGAAACAATCCTGTATTGAAGATGATATTGCAAATATTGCTTAATGGAACACTGAATTCAAAAGCGCATTGCTTTAATAACCTACAGCCAATGTCACATCATAGCCACTAGATAATTTTGGTTGCAAAGAATTGATTGTTTTCTCCACTTCTTTTGTAGTTGTGTTTGTAAAAGATATAGCAGGGTATTCTGTACCCCGTAGTGTAGGAATATGGTTCATATCTTGTTTAATGATTTTTTTTTTAAATCGTGTTTTCTACGACATTTAAGTAGTATGAATTAAATGTATCTGCGACTAATTTGGGGTCTGAGGATATGCAGTCATTTACTTTTAGGTTTACAACTGGAAATTGATCTGTTGTTCTTCGTGTAGTGTTTTTTACAATATTCCATGTAGTTTTTATTTTGTTTTTCAGAATTCTTAATGAGGTTACAGAAAAATCCTTTTTTGCAGATTTTATGACCTTACTCAAAATCTTGCAGTATTTGCTGTAGTGATTCATCGTGTCAGGATTGCTGCTGGTTCTGGCAGCCTTGTATAGTTTTCTTTTGTTTTCGCAGAAAATTTTTATTCCCTTAGTGAGCCATAAATTTTTCTTTGAATTTGTATTACTGTGGGTCAGTTGGGATGGGAAATATTTTTCAAAACAATGGAGATCTTTGTTAAGAAATGAGTCAAATTTTTCATTTGCTTCGGTACAAGTATACAATGTTGACCATTGCTCCCTGCTGAGCTCACTTTTGAATTGTAAGACATTTTCCAGCGAAAAATTTCGTATTTTCTTGTAAGAAATGCTTTTGGAGTGCATTTTTATGGAAGGCATAACTAATATTTGTGCATCATGATCTGATAAGTAATTTATTATTGGGAGACAGTGGCAATCTGTAACTGCACTACTATAAATGAAAATCCATCAATTGCTGTCAGACTGGTTCCTTCTATTCTGGTAGCAAAGTTTACTACGGATTTAAGGTTGAAGGTACTGAGTAGACTATCGAGTTCAGTTCTTTGGTTGATTTCTTTTAAATAATCAATGTTTAAGTCTCCACAGAGAATAATTTTTAGATTGGCTCTGTAAATGGCTTTAAGATTTGCTTCAAGAAATTTTAATAAATTACTAAAGTTGGCAGAAGGGGCTCTATATATAGTGAGGACCCCCACTCTTTTTTAATTTGTCAGGTATTACTTCCACATAACTGAATTATGTATACAAAACGTGGTAATATAACCCTCACCCAGTTTGTCTTTGATGCGTTCTCCTAGGCCTCTCGCGTGACTGCTTCCGAGAATCAGCACTTTCCTCTTGGGCTTTGCTATGTTGTTGGGGGTTGGGAGGGGGAGGAACTCAACTTCTTCCTGCAGATCTGCGAGGACAGCAAAACTGTTGCTACAAGGTGTTGTTGTCTCGTGGACCTGTGAACTGATAAGTGGTGGGAATTGATCACTGTTTTGTTTCCCCCTACACTTACTTGTAAAAACTCTGTTATCATTCCTGGCCTCTTGGGAGACTGGCAATTCGGAGGATGAACAGATGTCTCGGAGTAACTCTATTCTCCCTTGTTACTGCTGTCAGTTTGCTGAAAGTTTTTGAGTGCTCTGATTTCCAGTGTCAATTTGATCTTTCATTCTTTCTCGTGCTCTCTCTTTCTGTTCCTCTTGTTCCTGAAGCACAACAGCAAGCTGTTTTACTTTGTCCAGCTTCCCCTCGACATGACAATGAAATGAAAACACAGTCACCCTCAGGAGCAACATTGGCATTAACTCTGGCACAAGAATAGCGAAACCATCTGTTACGGTGATCACGATTCCCACATGAGAAAATCTGGGCGTGACCCGGTCAGGAAATGAACCCGGTTCACCTTGGTGGGAGGCGAGCAAGTTAACCGCTCAGCCACCGCAGCCCCAACATGAATTAAAAGTAAGTGCACAAGTAGACTGGCTTGCAGTGGAGTACAGCAGGATTTTTTTCTAACTGTCCCGTAGTGATGCTTCCGCAGAGGTTGTTACTACGTACACGTGTTCCGAAATTACTTCGGTGCTCCGTGAATATTGCGCAAGTTTGCTAATACTCGATACAATTAATATACAATAATAATAGTAATATACTGCTATATAGTGTTTCAGTTTATTTTGCATCATATAATGTTCCCGATTACATCAAAACACTGTTTATGCATAAACACACTTATATTTACTATGTTTTCACTTGTAAGACAAAATCCTCCCTCCACAGCATATGGCCGGGAGCAATAGGAAATGGCCGCTGCTCCCTTTAGTTTTAAGTTGTTCGTCACGCCACAGAATCTTATACTAAATACAAATTGATTTAATCTGAAAAATTATGCGATATTATGGCAGGCGATGAAATGACGGTGAAAAATGATATGAAACTAGTAGCTACTTACGAGTATGTGGCCCCGAGACTTTTTACTGTAGCTTTCCTGAGCAAATAAGATGTGTATCAGTGGGATTTTACTACATGCAATGAAAGCCTGTAGATTAAACAACGGCTGCAGATTTACTTTTCTCTGCGTATTAAGGAAACTTCGTAGGAAAGTAAGCTCTCAAAATGCCATTTTTCCAACATTTTCGTATTTTTTTCTGTTAGAATAAACTTAAAAATGTATAAACATATCTGTACGAGCCTGGATAACTGTTATTTTTTCTGGCAAAAAGTCGTGTTCCCAGGACCTGTATTTGCGGAGACACTCATAAACTCTGAACCAACGAATGCACAGAAAATATGCCCGAACTAACTCTTAAAATGAACATTGTCATCAATTAAAGTGCCTGCCATACATTAAACGTACGTAATACCAAGCAAGCAGAATCATCGCGACACGAAATAGAACGCCGCCATTTCCTACACTTCCGCACTTCGAGGATGTTCACACATGTGCGCAATGACCACGAACCTTTTTTTTGTTTGTAGAAATACACCTTATTTCATTCTGATACGTACACGTTCATGATGTACACGGTTTTCATTGCGAGTGGAGGAGCTTTCATCCCAACACTGACCTGCCCCAAAGCAACACAACTGTCAGTGTCACATTGTCGATAATTATGAATGTTTAAATGACGAGCATTATTATTATGAATTGAATACTTTTACCAGTTTGAATTTGATCAAGCTTCATTACGAATGGGTCAGATGAAGTATGCAGTCATGTCAAAGCACTTGTTTAAGGCCCGTCTACAATCGCGATGACGCGACGATAACGCGTTACATTAAGCCGTGAATCGTTAATCGTATACGCTCTGGCTACAACCGACGTTAAACGTAAAACGCAACGCGGTAGAAGTTGGCCAACTTTCAAGTCTTTGCGTTTTGTGCCAGCCAATCAGAATTCAAGACGTCAAAATCAAGTGAAAACAAATCAATATACAAATAACACAAAATGCATTTAAAAATAATTGAGTGTAACTACTTAGTCTGCGGAATCTCTCTTATTTACTAAAGGTTCTTTTTAAATTTCAAAAACAAACAAAATATTTGTACATATACATCTATTCTTTTTATTTTTATTTATCTTAACGTCGATTGTAGACATGCCAGTTTCCTTATGGCGACGTTTAGCGTTTAACGTTTTGTGCCGACGCGATTGTAGACGGACCTTTACTAAACAGCTCTGTAACCTCAAATTTAATCGACGCGTTTTTTTTTTACCAGCCGTACAGGCAGAAAGCAGCTGGGTGTAAGGGCACGGAGACTTGTGCGCAGCCAGCGAGGTCGCTCTACTTCGTCTGTAGTCTATGGTTTCACCATACAGCATAAGTAACAGTTGGGAAGGCGAGGTGTTAGCTCGCCCGCAGGCGGTAGTTGTAGTTGATGTTGATCGTGGAGCCCGGAGATGTCTGGAAATAGGCGAGGAGCATGAATAATTGAGGTGTGATGCAGTGATGTGCCCAGCCCGTGGCAGTCTGCGCAGATAGCATTGTCGACAACTTACACAGCCCACAGGCTTCCTATGCCAGGGCTCTTCTCCCTCCTGTTATCTGTGTGCGAGAGTCATTTGGTAAATAGCCGCCCGCTACCAATTACTACTGGAAACTGTTATCTGCGGCACACTCGTAGCTTCACGTGGCTACCATCTTGTATAGACTGTTCACGGTAAAGTGAGCACTTTCGAGGCTCTGGTTACTTACCTACTTTCAGCCATATTGATATGCAAGTAATAAACACAGTGTGTATATTCCACAGCATTCGGAAGTTAACGCCTAAAGCTAAAATAAAATATATTTGTAGACTATTATTCCAAATGAGAGGGCTCTCAAAAATGCTCACTTTACCGTGAACAGCCTATATTCCTACATTCCTCCTTCAACGTAGCCTCTCACTCGTCTGAATGTGCCTTCGAAAAAAAAAACCCTGTCCCGCGAATGTACACAGTTGTGGGGTCCATTCACTGTTACTTCCAACGTTTCTGAAGCTCTATTAAAGCTCTATTTCCAGAATACTACTCCGCCTTATGCAAGCAAAGCTTGACCGAGTCAAGAATATTGCACCGCATTCGTGCGCACTCAGTGTAATATTTTATCAGTAAAAAATAAGGCATTTTTATGTTAACACAAGTATAAAACGCTTGTGATACAGACATATTAATAAAACAATCGAGTACGTCATACATGGGGTAATTTTTCATAAGTTTCGATTCAAAAAGCGTAAAGAAACCGCGAATAGACTATAAATCACTGTCATGATAGGAACTGGGATGGATTCGTATCAGTAAGAAATTTCCAAACGTAGGCTGTTAGCTGCCAATTCTACTGAGAAACAGCTAACAAGTGAACATTCTGTGTTCCAACATTAAGCTGCTTGTCTTCCTATAACTTGCAAAATCGCGTGGCTTCTACAAAGGTTAGATAACTGTTGTTATATACTACTTTTAAGTTGTAACGCAAGTGTGATGTCATTTCTTTTTTATCGTAAAAACGCGAAGTTTGCTGAAAAACCAAAAGTAAACAGGCGGAACCTAATTGTTTGAACACATTATTTTGAAAGTAGTTTGGGCAAATCTTGAGCCATAGTTTAAACGAAATTCGGACCTAATATTTGGTATCTGGTCTCAAAGTTTCACTGAAAGTCGCTGAATTCAGTTGTTTTTTGTTTAGTGCACATTACATAGTTATGTTGATCGAAGTTTGGTGTCAGTTGTCACATGAATCGCTAGTCTCAAAGTCCGCGGTTTCGCTAATTGTGTACATATTGCGGAGGAATACACAGACTATTCAAATAAATTATGCACGTGTTTAAAAAGCGAGAGAGCGAGTGAATCAGCCGCATTGCCTCCTGTCCATGCGGGTAGGCTGACTGCGCTCTGCCACGATAATCTGCTGCAGGTAGGGAGTGGGAAATGTCGAGAATTCATTTCAGGACAAGTTAAACTTGAAACTCTTGTACACTTCCGTCATGCTTGCAATTGGATCACAGTTAATTAGACACGCCCAGGTGAACTCTGAGCCAATAACAAGGAAACAAGCACTGAATCCCATGTCACGTGGCCTGAGGTAAAACTGGCTACACGCTGGAGCAATACCAGTTAACAGAATGCTCGGAAATACATAAAGCAGTGGAGGCTAGCCTACAGGTAGTTGAAAACGGGAAATTTTCCGGCCCCGGGGCTATTCACGGTAAATTGAGCAATTTTGAAAGCCCTCTTATTTGGAACAACAGTCGATAAATATATTTTATTATAGCCTTAGACGTCAACTTCCTAGTGCGGTGGAATATACGCACTGCGTTTATTGCTTTCATGGCAAAATGTATTTAAAAATATGTTTAAAGAATAAAAATGAAAACAAAAAGTAACTAGGGCCTCAAGTGCTCACTTTACTGTGGACAGCCTATGCTTACCGTGGTTTATTTGGGCTTGTTCCTGAAGCAATTTTACACATTATAGGGCTCTACACTTTCCTCCTAAAATTAATTCAAGAAATCTGCGCACCTTTGGCACCAACGGGTGTACAAATCTGTAGAACAATTTTAGTTGTTGAGAAAGTATATAGCACATTGCTGTAGGCTGTATTGGTGGGACAGGCACATCGCTTTGTCATGGTTGTTACTGCTCGAACGATGTATATATTTAAGCAGGCCATTAATTAGAAAATTGGGATGGCGTGTACTAGGCTGTATAAGCTCTGCCTGCTATCATCGGGAAGATGTTGGTAGCGGCTACAGTGAGGACCATAGACGTATGTTTGCTGACGTGTGTGTGTGTGAGAGAGCGAGAGAGAGAGAGAAAGAGAGAGTGTGCGTGTGTGTGCTGTTCACTGTGAGAGACTACTCAATCTGTCCATTGTCTCTCTCTCTCTCTGCCGTTAGCTGCATAACTCAGTGGTTCAGTAACAGGTGCCATAAGGCGCCACCACACAGTTACCTAACATTGTATTTGTCAGCTGACTTTTTACACTGTGCTATTGCTCAACCATATTTGAAATAAAGTTAGAAAGTCGTACTTGCTAAGATGTTCACCCCAAATATCTTCGCAACCGATGAAGGTGCGGAAATTTTGATTTCTAATTGGTGCTGGGATGCTTGTAAGGCACAGTCTGTCTGTTCCGAGTTGTAATTGGTTACTGATATAACGATATCAACTTTGGTATTTTAAATAGGACTATATTAATTTTTGCAAATATAACATGTTCTTAAGCGGCGAGTTCAGTGACGTGATTATTTTGAAAATCCGGCGAGCACTTTTTGAGATATAAGGGGGTTTCCATAGGTGTATTAATTTGACTTGGGATGGGGGGAGGGGGGGTAGGTTGAGTCATCCACTGGGGGATGTTGCATTAGTATGGACTGTGAAGCAAACACGAATTATCGGTGAATTAATTGTAATCACGCTATGGACATCAAATTAAACACACATGTTGTTTATCTGTGACATCAACACCACCAACAAACAATGTTTCGCATGCGTTCTACGCCATTGTTCTACGAGTAGCTAGATAACTTGAAAATAACACACTAATTCTTTCAAGTACGGTTACAAAAATTTTAGGCACCTGGCTTTTAAAAAATATAACTGACTTCCAAAAACTGCACTGTAAAATTCCCTTACATGTAAGGGAAGCTAATTACCTCTACATGTAAGGTAAAATTACCTCTGAGATGTAGAGTAAATTTGCGTAACGAGTAAAGTATGGGAAAAGTCATGATAAAAGTGGGGGAAAAATTCCATACAAGAAAGGGAAAATTAAATATATTGTATAATAAAATTATATTAAATATCCCGAAGTATTAGTACTGTTTATTTATTATCTATATCCTCTCACGAATAGTAACCAAAACCTCAACATTAAAGTCCCCGACTCTCGTTGGTGGGTGGGCGCGCACTATAGTCCTCTATCACGATAGGCCGATGCGCTATACATTACACCACTAAGACAACGTGTTGGCATCAGTGAATATTAGTGTGTTAAGGGATTGTTTCTCCCCCCCCCCCCCCCCCGCAACTTAGCCGATGAGCATGCTGGAGCGGTAACTTTCCCATCCATGTATGGGATTTTCATCTACCATATACGTGAATTTTACTCCAGAGTGTGGTAATTTTACCTTACCTGCCAGGAAAACTATTCAACCCCCCAACCCCCACCCCATTTTTCCAAGTTAGTGAGTATTACCTTATTTTCCCATTGTTTTTTAAGTGTGTAACTTCATGGCGAAACCAAATAAAATTTAAGAAAAAGCTTAAGGATACATTATGGAAGGAATATGCCTCTGACGGGTAAACATTTGTCTGTTTCTTGTATATCCTCATTATATTATGTTTTAACTTGTTATTAAATGTTGCTTTTACTGCCTATATTTACGTAAATACCTCAAAGGTAAGTTGTATGGTGTGACCACAACAACAAATTGAGTGATCCCGATTCACGAAAAGTACCATTAAATTAGGAAAACTATGTGTAATGTTACACCCGAATGTACATCTATTGTCTGCCTCATCCTCTACTGTCTAAATGTGGTCTGTCTTCATTTTTTCATGATGCACGGTGTACTGCCATGTAATGTTAATTGCCTGTGTACTATTTCCAAAAACGAACCTCAGTGTTCAAGGAAATTGTTCTGTTTAGTAAATAAAAAAATAAAAAATGCCTGTACGTTATTCAGCATTCAGACGACTTCTGCTTTGCATGGCTTGCTGTGCGTGTCCCATTTACTGTGGAAGTGATAATGTAGGTGTACTATGCAGAAAATGAAGCTACTGCAGTGTAGCAACATCCATCGTGTGGTGTATGGCACAGCAAGCTCGAATAGTGCTACACGTAGCATAATGAGCATGACCTCGTTTGTAAGGAGGTGGCAGCTATATCTGGGCGCCTGCTGAGCTGATCACGTCGGGAAGGCACTCGTTATCTAGAGAGATAGCGGAGGAAGGCGGCTAATGAATGGTCGGCCTGCCTCTTGTCGGCGCAGGAAGTGGCTGCTATCAGAGGCTCGACAGGTCATTTCAACCCTGCACCCCCCCCCCCCCCTTAAATTCCTGAGACGACGTCCTATGCAAGGACGCAGCCTCCTGACAATGAAGATGAGGTGGCCTGATCTTAGTCTCGGGCTACTGCCCGTGTCGCTAAGACGGCGTTTCAGTTTCCCAATATAAAACTTTCACCCTAATTGGGATTTTATTTAAGCGAATTTTATTGCTCTCCGAAAAGAGTGGCGTAAGGTGTTCTTTATACTAGCCAGGATGCTTGAGAAGGATGTACCGACGAAAATAACCGTTTCAGATGTCGCTAGTCATTACAGTGATTTGAGTTGTCTGGTTGTCCCAACGCCCAGCGTGGGTCAGGTTGGATGGAGTTCTTGGTTGACACGACCTTCAACGTCATGTGTTGACCCTGAGTGGGCCTCCCTGGTGTTAGTATGTGCTCCTTCGGCTAGGTGGGTGGCGTTCCTTGGATGTCACCCATCCAAGTTACTGACCACGCCCTACCATGTTGATCCATGGTGGTCAAAGTTTACCAGGATGGTATGGCCTTTTTGAGTACTCCCAAAAGTAACGACCAATACAAAGAGTTCAAGTATACAAGTATAACGCTTAGTGTCACGGCAATCGATATTCCATAGATATATCAATATATTAAATTTATAATATTTAATACTACATCACACCATCCGGAAGCAGAAAACTGTCTAATATTGCCACGAACACAATCACTTTTGTACGCTGAAACTTTCACAAAACTTATACTATACTCATCTATGAACTGGTGAGACAGTTAAACTTATGAAACACATTTTAAACATTCAGCATTACAAAATCAATGGACTTCATTGCTACATATTGTAATAATTCTAATGTCGTCGTGGCAGCAACCTACGAACAACGAAGATCTGGTTTGGCTTAAGTTTCGCTTGTCTACGGAAGCGCAGAACTCGTACGATGTTTAACACAAAACGTAATTTTATCCTAGATGTGACACCATTGCAAGAAATATTTTTAAAATTTGTATAAGTGTTTGTAGCTTCGTAAAATAGTTTTCCTGTCTCCCAGTTACATGTCGTAGTTTCCATGAAAATTAGTTAAGAAAGTATACTACGCATAACTAAAAATATTTTAGTGAACTGACTGAAACTTAATTATGGCCATTCAGAAAAATTGAGAGGTTTGCTTTTTAATGTTAGAATATAGCAATAACTCCTTCAATAGGTTCTATCGAATAATATACTGAAAAAACGATTACTACAATGGTGTTTGTGTTTCTATTTAAGTGCATTTCTTTATTGGGCTTGTGCTATTCACAAAATTCTTTGGCTATACCAGACACACAACAAAAAGTATAGAAATTCTATGTTAAAGTATAAAACCTGTTAGAAACAAAAATAATGTATGCATTAATAAAACGAGTACTGATTTGGCTGGAAAAATTATGTTTTGGCATGATAAATTCAGCTGATTTTTGGGGAATATTTTCAGGGAAGAGGTGTTATTACCGGCAAACAGAATATAAAAGGGCCATCATTGCTTCGTGTACAGGCTACTCAATTCTGCGTAGCGTAGTAATAAAAAATATTATTAAAACATTATGTTGTTGTGATAACCATTTGACACTACTACTTCTCATGACAGCAGTTTTCATTTGAGTGCCACGAACACACTCAGTATACACACTTGTAGCCGTTTTTGCCGTGAATATAATATATAACGTTTTCTCATTAAACAGTTTCTCCCTTTCAGTATTAATTTTTATGTCCGTAAGTTTCGCGCAGAATAAAATTCAAGCAAGTGGCTGAAAACAAAACTAACCAGGCATTTTCTATTTCCTAACACGTGGAATCGCCACTGTGCAAGTATGTAAACAGGTCTTCTCTCCCTTCTGGCCCTCTGCTATAGTCAATTCACGGCTACTTTCAACTTTTCTGAAGTCCTGAAGTTCTACTTCCAGTGTATTTCTCCGCCTCGTGCAAACAAAGCTTAGAAAACTACACCAGGGGGCCAACGCACCGCATTCGTGCGCGGTCAGTGTAGTAATATTTCTCACAAGAACTATTTCTTAATAGGCATTATCAACACATCTATTTTCTCTTTGCCCTAATTCTTGTCAAAGGCTGCTCACGTTAAAGTGAGCACTTAAGAAATGAACCTTAGAAAAAAATGTGACTGTCTGTGCCTTCATATATTTTAATGGCCACACTGAGTGACATCCGCCGAATAAAGTTAGTAGCGATGGATGGAAAGTAGTTTCATGTCTTAACGTCGAATAAAAAGTGTTACGTAACTCCTTGCGATAACTTAAAACTATTTATTTCTATCTATTTTTTTTAATTAATCAAAGTGTAAAAATGAGCAGATACGTAAAATATTTACTTTACTAATAATTCCACAGTTTCACTTGATCGAAGCATGAATGAAGTGATGAGGCCCATGGTAATGTTAATTTTACATAAGGCGGAGGAATACACAACGTGCATACAAAAATATATTACCAGGGCTTTCAAAAGTGCTCATTTTACCGTGAACAGCTTATAGTTATAAATCCAAAAATGAGGTTATTTAAGGTTAGCACATGTATAAAATGTTTGTGATACACGGGAATGGTTTTTCAAAGGTTTGATTCAAAAAGTGTGAAGAAAGTGCAAATATACTATAAACTCTGCGACTGTGTCACAAACCGAGTAGCTGAAGCGATGGACATAGTGGTTCTCTGTAAGGGCAGCCCGCCACTTGACTTGTATCTCGCTAGCCGACAGCACAGCAGTCATTACTCACCTTGGCTGCATCAAGAGCGAGGACATAATTTCACAGTCGCTGGTTGTGCGCTGTCGTTAGTTGCAGCTCGCCACGCTAATAGTTTTCATTTTCGGGGCTATAATCACTGGCAAATAACAGACATTTTCGACGTGGACATACAGTAAGCGGTAGCATAAGGCACAAGATTCTGTTTGACGTAAGTCTTTGTCCAAATGAGTAAAACGGGAGTCCGACCTTCTGACATATGAGTTGTTTGAAAGATTCTTACAGTGGAGGTGAATGATCAACTGAAATGTTTGACATACTCCTATGCTACACTGTGCCGTCACTGGGTTTTCTGTGACGATAGTATAGCAATGGAGTACGTTCAAAACATTTCACTTAATCTTGTCTCACAGGTATGTCCTGTGATAAAAAATATATACATATATGTGGTTTTACAAAGTAGCCGGCTGCAATTTTATCATTCGTCTATGTTCGTGACAATGAAGACGAGGCCTCAAGGTTGTTAGAGAGGAGGACGTCGCCTGATCTCTTATGCCCGGGTGCACCATCATCTTCCCGATTCGAGATCGAATGACCCTAGTTCCGAACCAGGATCTAGTTTGATCTTGGTTTCAATGTAAAAGTGTTGCACCAACGAAATTACACGATTCTGGATCTCCGATTTGTCGATCTTTGTTCCAAAGTGAGAGATCGAGATCAACTATGACATTTTGCTATTGGTTCGTAATATATGACGTCAGGGAAGTATTTTTCACTATAGATGTGCGATGTTTTATTTTTTTTTAAGTGAATTATTGTTCTACGAATTTTACTGAATAATAAGTATTCAAGTGCGTACAATGTTGTTTTAATTTCCCAAGAAATCACTCGAACGTAGTTCTATCTGTTGGCGTATTTTCAAACTACATTTTTCGACGATGGCTGCTGATCTCTGATCGAGATTTGAAACCGCCAATTTCGGCGGTTTGAAGTGAACTTCATCTCGATCTTCAGTCCAGCTCTGAACTCTTAAGGGTGCAACTGTTTTCTGTGTCGATCTTAGATCCGATCTCGGATCGAGTTTCGAACCACGATTATGCAACCGGGAATTAGTATTCTGCCACTGCTTGCTGATAAAGCTGCTGTAAGAGCATGGTGAGACTTCTTTTACTGCAATGCGATATCTCGTTGTTTACACGTTGCTACGTTACAAAGCCTATTACCGACATAGTATTACATTTATACGTGTGTGTACCGAATTTATTTGTTTGGTTCTCTCTTGTTTTCTGAGCATAAAATTAAATCTTACTATTTTAACAGAATATTAACAGTCCCAGGAATTTTACAGATTTACATCATTGACGTATGGATGTAGTTGTCTGGTAGACTTGAGTGTTAATTTTATATTAGGTTAAGCGATAAAGAGTTTCCTAGGCAAGTCGTTAAAAAAATTGTCCAACTAACCGCAAGCAGCCGATAGTCTATTCGCGGTTCTTCATGCCTTCTGAATCTAACCTTTGAAAAATCGCCACATGTATGAATTGTTTAGTTATTTCCTAAATACGCCAAGTATCACAGCCCTTTTATACCTCCGTAATTATAAAAATTATTTTATTTTTCTTTAAATTGAAGCTTAACCTATATTCCATTTCAAAATTATATTTCATTTACAATAAACATGAATAAAAAAACGAGAATATATCCTGGTTGGTAGCGCTTAGAAAGAAATAGTTCTCATGCACAATATTATTACAACTGAGTGCGCACGAATTCGGTTCGTTGTCTTTTGGTGTGATTTTCTAGACTTAGTTAAGCTTAATTTGCACGAGGCGGAGGAATATTCAGGAAGTAGAACTTCAGCAGGACAAACTTCAGTAAAGTATGAAGTAAGGGTGAATGGACTGTATACCAATTTTAAATGCTGAATGATGTCCATGTTTCTGAGACGTTTATATCAGTGTGGAAGCTTTGTTTAAGATTTTTGAAATGATGTTTGGAGCACGCAAGGTATGTTGAAGCTTGTATTGTAGGCTAAATCTGAGCCGTTATTCTCTTAGTACAAAAACAGATGGCGAACGTGCACAGAAACATGTTTTACAAACATTCGTGTTTTCCGGATGCGAAAGTCTGGGTGGACTCCCCAGGAGTGGAACCCGGTCCGGTTCGCCTTTGTGGGAGGCGAGTAGTCAATACGATTACGACGAACTGTTCTTCAAAAGCCAGTTGTAGGCTGTTCACGGTAAAATGAACACTTTCGAAAGTCATGTTTAAGATCTACTTGTTTGTACGTTGTGTATTCTTACACCTTTAGTAAAATTAGCATTGCCAAGGACCTCGTCACTTTATTCAGACGTCAGTCTAGTGAAACTGTGAAATTATTAGAAAAGTAAATATTTTACAAATATGCTCATGAATTTCAGAGTTCGATGCATTAAAAAAAAAAAAATGGAACGCAATAATTTAAGACATCACAAATGGTTACCTAACACTTTTAATTCGACGTTAAAATAGGAAACTACTTTCCGTCCACCGTTACCAACATAACTGGGCGCATGTCACTTAGTGCGCCTGTTAAAATATATGCCGGTATAGGCTATTCACGGTAAAGTGAGCACTTTTGAAAGCCCTCACATCTGGAAGAAAAGTCAAAAATATATTTTATTTTAGTCTTGAACGTTATTTCCGAGCGCGGTGGAATATAGACACTGTGTTTATTACTTACAGGGCGAAATTTATTTAAAAAGGTGGTTAAAGGATAAAAAAAGTGCTGAAGGAAAACAGTAACTAGGGCTTCAAAAGTGCTCACTTTACCGTGAACAACCTTTAGAAACACTACTTACGAAAATATGAAATGGAATGCAATCAATTGTATTAATATTGTATGGGCAAAATGGACTTTGTAAACACTCAACTAAGACAAAATTAAAATCAAGTAGCTTTGTGCTTATCTAAATAAAGTTCGCCTCTAGTAGCCTGCACATTCACATATTTAGTTAGTTCTCGTAGCTGTGTTGTAGCTGTATACATTTTCCGCTTCAATGTTAGTTTTAACACTTCCATAAAGGATATAAAACACTCTTAAAAAAAAAAAAAACAGAAACATGTGGGACCAATTGTTTAGTCACTGGAGTTCTAAAATATTTCTTCGCTTATACGTATTCATAACATAAAATACTCCGATAGAAATTGGGGTCGCGGTGGCTGAGCGACTCTCCCACCAAGACGAACTGGGTTCAGTCCCCGGCCGGGTTACCGGATTTTCGCAAGTGGGAATCGTGCCAGACTATGCCGTTGGTCGGCGGGTTTTCTCGGGGATCTCCCGTTTACCCCGCCCCTTAATTCCGGTACCGCTCTATGTTCACCTCAATCACCCTCATAGGCTCTCAAGACCTCGCTGTTAAGAGGCGCCCAAATCTATTCACTCACTCACTCCGATAGAAATACGGAGTAAACACGCAGGAAATTATGGAAATGTGTTACTTATTTGTACGTCTCGTACCGCCCGAAGTGAAAGCTAAATGAAGCGTGTTTCCAAGCCTGGTGTTCGTTTGTGTGTCGCTAGGAACACACATTGCAGGTAGGCTTGTATTTCTGACCTGCTGCGGTCTGTGCCAAGGTTAATTTAAGCTTCATTGTAGTCAAGTATTTTCGGCAGCCTCCGGCCTCAAGGAATCGTTCTATAGAAAGTTAGTGTTCATTTCGTGTATACAATTGGCAGTCGTATCCTGGGTGTTTACACTACTAAGAATTTTGAAAATATGTAAGATTACTATATTACCTTTTTAATTTTAATGACAGTGGCACAGTATGATTATTTTAATGATTTAAAAGAAATGTGTCCATTGACTACCTGGTTTTATTCATATTATAAATGAAATAGTTAAATGATTTATAGATAAAATATAAGTTAATGTTCAATTTAACCAAAAATAAGGTAGAGGGTAAGTATAAAACGCCTTGGATACACGATAAATTAAAAAACCAACCAAGCACGTGTCATACATGGGGTGATTTTTCAAACGTTTGATTCAAAAAACGTGGCGAAACCGCGAATAGAATCTGTCAAAGAAATCTTATAATTGGTGCACTCTTTGTATTGTTCTAATTAAAGTTATTTATAGAAGTCTTTCTGTCATGTTAGAAGAACATGTGTTTATATAATCTTAAACTATGTTCCCGTGAATAGGAAGAAAAAAAAGTGGCTAATTCAAGACTAGGGCTAGACATCATGGCATTTACATTTCGTGTACTTGTGCAGTTGTATCTCAGTTTATTAGACACACCGATTCTTAGCCAGTATCGGACATTCAAGGAAACAAGGACGCATTGCCGTGCTACTTGACCTGGTGCAACCGTGTCCTCGCTGGGTTGGGCGTCTATCCGTCAGGATATTGAAGCCAAGGAGGTTTTCCTCACATAGGCTGCTCGCGGTAAAATGAGCACACACGTTGTGTATTCCTCCGCCTTATCATTGCGTGTACTTGTGCAGTTGTATCTCAGTTTATTAGACACACCGATTCTTAGCCAGTATCGGACATTCAAGGAAACAAGGACGCATTGCCGTGCTACTTGACCTGGTGCAACCGTGTCCTCGCTGGGTTGGGCGTCTATCCGTCAGGATATTGAAGCCAAGGAGGTTTTCCTCACATAGGCTGCTCGCGGTAAAATGAGCACACACGTTGTGTATTCCTCCGCCTTATCATTGCGTGTACTTGTGCAGTTGTATCTCAGTTTATTAGACACACCGATTCTTAGCCAGTATCGGACATTCAAGGAAACAAGGACGCATTGCCGTGCTACTTGACCTGGTGCAACCGTGTCCTCGCTGGGTTGGGCGTCTATCCGTCAGGATATTGAAGCCAAGGAGGTTTTCCTCACATAGGCTGCTCGCGGTAAAATGAGCACACACGTTGTGTATTCCTCCGCCTTATCATTGCGATGTGTCTCATCACTTTATTCATGCGTCGGTCAGATGAAACTGTGAAATTATTAAGAAAATAAATACTTTACAAATCTGTTCATGTCTACATGTCGATGAATTAAAAAGAAGAGAACGTGAAAGGAATAATTGTAAGTTATCACGGATGATTACCTAACACTTTTTTGACGTTAAGATATGGAACTACTTTCCATCCATAGTTACCAACTTTACTGGGTGAGCGTCACTCAGCGCGCTAGTTAAAATATATGGAGGTAGGAGCAGTGATTTTTTTTCGTGAGGTTCATTTCTAAAGTGCTCACTTTATCGTGAACAGACTTTACCAGTGTTATAAAACTGTGTTCGACTGTACATGCAGGAAGGAATTTAGTGAAACAAATGTGCGTTTGCGAATCAGCTTGGGCTTAGTATCTGGCCGACACAGGGCATGACTGGCCACATGTGCTATCAAAGGGCGTTGAACGTTCTCCTTTGCCGACTGGGCTGTCAGGGCGCGGTAAGGGCCGGTGTGGCCGAGTAATCCGTGTTAAGGGACGTCCCTAATTGTCTTACGGATCTCATTCTAAGCAGATGTGTATCTTACAATTCTTTTAAAAAAACGATGGAATATTTTTATGCGCATATTTTTTTCAGGGCAGAAATTGAAGTTAATATTTTGTTGCTCATTTATAAATTTGGTTATTGAAACAAAACTGTGGTCGTTGTAAAGTGCCAAGGTCAGTGAAAATGGCTGTAAACAGCCAACTTCTGTTTACGATATCCATTCGTCTGTAAAACGGTGTTTTAAACTAGAGACAATGCTGTATGTTTTCTGAACAGATTGCTGTATTAAAGCCGTGTAGTCGCCGTTGGAAATCCTGAGGAAACGGGACACTGCCAAGTTTGTTTATGCGGTTTTCCCATCGCTGTCTCGATGCTTCTTCGTAGCCGAGTGTGACCTTGAGGCGTATAATATTGTTACTACGGATTCCCCTTAAAGCTGTTTTTACACGACACTAAACGGATTTCGTACGAGGTCTCGTACACGTATATCATATGAACATATCAAGGAAATTCCAAGACAAAACGAGTTCCCAGATCAAAAACAGCGAAATAGTTCCTTGCATGACAAAAGTTGGCGGTTTCGGAATATCCACACATGTTATAACTAAATCTAATGACCATGTTGTTTTAAAGTAGGATATTTGTGGCGCCGTCCAACGCTCACTGCACTATCCGAATTCCACTCTATTTCCAAACAAGTTTGCCAAAAGTTATTCACGGTGTATATTTGTCTCCTAATTTCTCTTCGCATATCTACGGGAACACATATATTATATGATATTAAAAGAAATCACCATAAATGTATTGTTGGTGTATATTCTCTGCTCTTCCCCTACCTCGCTGGTTAATATGGAGGTGGTCACATGACTAACAGAGAACGACCAATATAGTCTCTAGTTTCGTGGTGAACGCTCTCGAAAATAGGACGCGACCTTCCTTGCGCAAGATATTCTCGCATGAGATGTAGTGTGAGAGTGCCATCTTGCGTAAGCTTTGCATGTATCGTGCTTCGTGTAAAAGCGGCTTAAAGGCGCGGTCACAGAGCCCCAAACCCCGCCTACCTGGAGGCCTAGTAATGCCTCAGCGATAAGGACGATACTGCCACGTGAATCAAGTACGCCATCGCCACTAAGCGCAGTGTTCTCGAGTACATTGTGTGGAACTTTCAGCGGTAACAAGCAGGGCCCTCGGGCTATTTTTTTTTTTGTATTTAACGCGTATATTTGAGGTACAGCGCTTTGAGAAAGTAGTAGTTATCAATGTTGGAGTATATTGAGACGTCTTGGAAGTACTCAACGCTCTTCTGAAGTGTGTGTTGTTTTCGTAGATGAGCACATTGGACGCACGTCTAATAGTTTGGTGGGAGAACGTGTATTTGAAATTCTCTGTTGCCGCAGTTGAAGCGCCATGCATGCGGATCCGTTAAGCAAATTGTATTGTCTGTAGTTCAGCTGCGCTGCATCTCTCTCTTACCGTACCTGACAGTGGCTCGCGATGTTGCCAGATCAACAACAGCCAACAAGTTTCGCTGTGTTGAAGCAGTTACTATAGGCTATTCACGCTAAAGTGAGCACTTTTTAAGGCCCTGCTAAATTTTTCCTTTCCGCCGACAAATACAGACATTGCCATGTGACTAACAGACAGTGTGTACATTTTACCATTATCAAAAGTAAAATGTCTGTTAGGGAGAGCCTTAAAACTGCTCACTTTAACGTGAACAGTCTCTACATGCATGTAAAAACACGCATAGGCCGTTCACGGTAACGTGAGCACTTTTGAAGCCCTAGTTACTTTTTTCTTTCAACCAATTTACATCTTTCCACTACTAGTTACTGTAAATCCTGCGCCCTTCACCATACCCAAGACCAAAAGTCTGAGACCACAATAAAATGTATTTATTGATTACTATGTCTGATGAAAGAGCTTCGAAAAGTGCTCACTTGGGCGTGAACAGCGTCTATAATCGTAAACTGTAATATCTACCCGCTGCAAACTAGATGAGACGCCGTATGTAGTCTCTCGCGTAGCCTTGTGCGCAGTTATTTCCACGGGAAAGTATTTTGTGATGAAATAGTTGGCAGGTTGACAGTCAGTCTGTGTGTTTATGTAAACATTACCTGTTTTGTGTGTGTGTGTGTGTGGGGGGGGGGGGGGGGTTGGTACCGTTTCAGTTAAGTTTATTCTACTCATGTTGGCAAGCTCAGTGCTTCTAGTTTGGCAGTTAAACATTCTCGCCGCCAGGGTGCATTGGTGCAGCATGTGTACTGTCTTGTATGTAAGTAAATGGAATAATTGCCATTTTCATAAAATAAATATAACTGTGCGAAGTCTTCTTCCTAGTTGCACTGTATCAGAACCTACGAAAACAATACTAGAGTGGAAATATAACGAAATATGTCCATGTTTAATAATTCTGTCGTCATTTGGATTTAGCTAAATGTTAATTATGACTAGTGAATAGAACAACAAATGGTGAAATGGATAGAAACAACATATTTACGGTTTTCCTGTGCAGTGCACTTAATGACCGCTATGATTATTTCACACAAATTCGTTAAGTTTTTCCATTCATGTAAGCTTGCTTTTGAACGAACAAAGTCTAACACAGTAGTATTTTCACCTTTCACTCTTATACAACACAATTGATGAACGTCAAGTCATACAAAATAAGTTGTTCTTTAAAATTTTCTCTGGGGCAAGTATACATGACAATTTCAGCCAAACACGGACTTTTACACACAAATAATTAAAATTGCTCAATTTAGCGCCAAAAGTTACCTCTTTGGAACGGCAGCGCGCCTAGCGGCTGGGGAGAGCAGTAGTGCGGGACGCAGGAAGAAAACGCAGCGTTGCCAACTCTACTGATTTTTTAGTAGATGCCCTGTTAGTTTTCAGCAGTCTACTGATCTACTGCTGAAATTAAAAAAGAAATAAAGGCGGCATATCGTCCTGTTTTTGCCCCTTACATAGTCAATTTTCAGCAACGATAGTGCAATGTCACCTGGCACACATTTACATAGCGATGTTTATTAGTTCACATAGGCCTACCTGCGACACATGAAATAGTATTTCATCGCGTCAGATTGCGAGAAGTCGAACGCCATGATATCGGATGTGCTACGCTCCTGTAGCTGTAATGCCGGCTGAAAGATGTAACGCTGCGAGACTTCTGAAAAACGCCAGCCCAACTGCAAGTTTCTTGGTATTACCAAGAATGACATACATCTTCATTTCATCCCAACTTTTTCCCCTCAGAAGCGACTCCGCAGGCGGGCCTCGTCAAGCTGGCAAAAAGCGAGCTATGTTTTTTGCGTGGGTGATACATCGCGCTCCCCTCCCGAGGCTCTCTACGCTCCGCTGCGCACGCCGACAACCTTCCTTCCCGCAGTATTGCCAACCTTACCATTTGTAAATACGGCACATTGAACCACGAAAAAAACCTCTATCTTACAGCATGTATTAATTACAAATTTTCTCTTTCCTGTAAATAAATTATATATAATTATTTGCCAATGCGAAACGCATTCTTACAGAGTAATATCTTACTGTGCCATTTGTAATAAGGAAATATACTTCATTAGTTATTTTTCAATTGTAAATGGTGAATTTTCAATGCAATACGCTATTCACGATGAAGTGAGCAGTTTAGGAATGAACCTTAGAAATAATGTCACTGCCGCTGCATGCATATATTTTAACGGGCGCACTGAGTAGCATTAGCCCAGTAAAATTGGTTGCGATGAATGGAAAGTAGTTCCATGTCTTAACGTCGAATAAAAAGTGTTAGGTAACCATTCGTGATAACTTAAAATTATTATTATTATTATTTTTTTTTTTTTTTTTTTTTTTTTTTTTTTTTTTTTGTGATGCATCGAAGCGTAAAATTGAGCAGATTTGTAAAGAAGTATTTACTTTCTTAATAATTCCGTAGCCATTATACCGACGCACGAATAAAGTGACGAGGCCCCGGGCAATGTTAATTTCACATACGGCGGAAGAATACACGTGTTTCAAGTAGATTTTGAGCAGGGCTTTTAAAAGTGCTCATTTTACCGTGAACAGCCTATAATGTATGGTATAGGTGATTCACGGTAAAGTGAGCACTTTTTAAGGCCTTGCGGAGTTTTTCTTTGATTTCGATCTTCCTGTCAGTTTTTAACATACACATTGTTATCAGAATAATAAACACAGTGTGTAAACTTCATCATCATTAACGAAAGTTAATGTCTGGCGCTGCAAAAATCTATTTGCCCTGTTGAAAGGGCCTTGAAAAGGGCTCACTTTACCGTGAACAGCCTATACATGCTGTTTACACACCGTCCTCGATCATCGCCTGTTAAAAGGGCCGCAGCAGTGTTCCACACAGGCGTGTATGTAGTGTTGCCTATCCGCCAGGCGCTGGATCGCTGCAGGCATAGCTTTGTGTGCGTTGACGGGGAAACCGTTGCAACAAGAGGACCATTTTTGATAATTCCCGGTGGTTAAAAAAAGTTGTCTACAATTAGAGGGTGGCCGCCCATATTATTTTCATTACGGGGGCAACAGCCAATGACACAAACTACGTATAAACTGTTTATGGTTAATTGAGTACTTTTGATATCAACCTATGAAAAATGTCACTGTCCCTACCTTTTACCGGGCCACGGCTTGGCCACAGTGGCTTCTACCCAGTAAAGTTGGTAGCGACGGTAGGAAAGTAGTGTCATGTGTTAACATGGAATTAAAAGCGTTACGCGAATATTTGTGAATAATGAAATTAATTTATTTTATTTCGGTGTTTTTAATGTGCTATGCGTAAGAATTGTTATATTTGTAATAAATGTATTTTTGTAATCATTTTGCAGTTTTACTTGATTTGCGCAATCAAGCCCGTAGAAACGTAAATTTTACACATTCTGTAGTATTACACAATGTACATACGAGTAGATCTCACTCAGGGCTTTCAAAAGTACTCGGTTTCCGTTAGCAGTCTTTACGTACATGTTTCGCATAGTTACACGAGGTGAAGGTATCAAATATTTATTTAAATATATAATTGTTCTTAATGCATCATGTTTGAGTAGTGTGAGCGTTATTGTCGGAAGTAGACGGACACTTACCTGCTACAGCTCGCGTCTACACGTCATGATGTACGCTACTTCGTAATTGGTTTTAGCCGCCAGTTGTGCCACCATCTCTCCTAGCGGGCGACAAAGTGGTGTTAATCAATTGCCAGCAGCCGTGCTCCACTGCCCTCGTGGCAGTTACAGCTGTGTGCACGGCCGTGTACTCTCATTTGATGGACTATAAGCGAGAATTATCGCTGAAAATGGGCGGGTGTATGCGAGTGGCTCGCGACAGCGGGCCGGACTTGGTCGTCCACACAACGTGCTGTGCACTCCATTCACGATTACTTCCAACTGCTAGAGTTATACTTCCAGTGTATTCCTCCGCCTCATGCGAACAATGCTCAACTAGTGTAGGAAATAGCACCGAAGGGACGACGGATCGTATATGTGAGCACTTAGTTTAGTAATATTCTGCATGAGAACTATTAATTATCGGCTGTTACCAACACACACATTTGCTCTCTGTTCTTGTTCGTACTGACAATTAGTTCATTGTAATCCAAAATATGATGCCTACTTTCATGTTGACACGAGTATAAAACGCTTGTGATATCTTGTATATTGAGGAAACATCCCAAACAGGTCATAAGGTGATTTCTTAAATGGGTTTGATAAAAAAAATGCTTGAAGTTACCACGAATAGCGTATACACGTGGTGTAAGAATACACAACGTGCATGCAAGTAGATCTCAAGGGCGCCGCCTACCGGGTGATTGAAATGCGCTGTAGTGTTTGAAATCCGGGTTTTTTTACGAAACCATTAAATGTGTCCCCGTGATATCGGTTTACGAAAAGAAAACTAACTGCAGACTATGTACGTATAATACTGTCAACACATCATGTACATTATAAGTGCTATTCCCGAGCCCTTCAATATACATAAATAAACTGCTTTTTCACGTGGCTGTAGCTGTTAATATACTGGTTGGAGACATGCGAAACTATTATAGGGACCTGCATTGAACCTTGTTATAGACTTTCCTCCAATAAAATAATAAGGTCGCCGCTTAAAGTCCCATAGGTACACGCAGCACAACAGAAACACTGCACGCCATTTCAGCGCCTAGCGCGTAGGAGCGAAGGGACATCAGGCGCGCGTGTCAATGTAGTCCTTATCGCTACCGCCCTTCCCTTCCTCAACGCGCTAAAAATCTCCAAGTAGGCGGCGGCGCCCTTAAGCAGGGCTGTGGTGGTTAATAACAAGAAGCAGGCGGAGTGATACAGTACAAGGTGCCACCGTAGTAATGAAGGAGGGAGGTTCTAGTTTCGACGGCGCAGGCGGACTGGATGGGAACTGGCGACGGCAGACTTAACTCGAGCGGAAATGGTTCGCTGCACTTAGCGAGAGTGAGGGCGGATGGCGCTATAACAAACACCTTCTCTATAACATATGCTGCTTTCTGCATCTTTACATTCAGGATCATTACTGTGACGCAAATTTAAGCTGTAGGTATAAAATATGTGTTTTGGATGTCACATTTATAAATAAAGGCTGTTCACGTTAAAGTGAGCACTTTTGAAACCCTAAGATCTACTTGTATGCATGGTGTATTCTTCCTCCTTATGTAAAATTAACATTGCCATGGGCCTGATAACGTTTTTCATGAGCCGAGTGTGATGTTATTAGAAAATAGATATTTTACGAATATATTAATTCTTACACTGTGTGAAAAAAAAAAAAAAAAAAAAAGCATTTTCACTTCACCATACACTTTTATTTAGCGTTAAGACATGGTACTAATTTCTCCTTGGGCGTATGCCAGTCATTGTGTCAGTTAACATGTACATAGGCCTGTGAAGATTGGGGCAGCGGTTTTTTCAAACGTGAACAGCCCTTAAGAAATAGCCAGGATGCAAGATTGTGTGATTTACGGAAGTGTGGTTGTTCTGTTTAAAAATAACTTTTGACTTGACAGTGTTATGTGTGATGTTGTAGGTAGGTGGTACTGAGCAATAACAAACCAGAATGACGTGCAATACAGTGGAATGTGAAAGCGGCTTGTAAGAAAAAGCAGCAGTGGGCGTATAACCATGGGGCTACTGTGTTATACAATATGATTTCCGAGTCTAGCCTGCTTCCAAACAAACTCGCTTATATTCTTGCAGTCTTGCAATAGCATTGTGTGGATATGACGCGATCATTAAGAATGTAGCCAAGGCTGGACTGTTTGTGCACTTCTTCATGGCAACTTCTTGTCAGCTTCTCTCTCGCCAGAGCCCACAAAAATAAACCTAAATATATTTTTTTTATTAACTGCAGATTTGTCGAACAAGGTCGGTTAAGTTGAGACTTTTGGCAACAGCACGATTTTTACCAATATACTGCTCTCAATTTTTAAGTAGCAAACAAAATTTAACCAGCGTGTTATTTTATGTGCGTTCTGAGAATGGCTAATATTTTTTGCAGTTTAGTGGAAATTTACTTTTTTTCCTTCGGGGCAGCACTGAAATGGCTGTATTAGCAGCTAAAGCTTTGGACAATAATTTTTATTTTCAAAACGGTACTTCCATTACTAAACATTAGGCTCAATACGTTCGCTATTGGATCCCAGACTTGGGACTGACATCACGTCGAGCCTACAGCTTGGGTAGAGGGCTGGCACTTAACACGGCTGTCTACATTACATCCACGGTTACTTGTATCAAGTCAGGATATTCTTCCGCCTTACGTGAAGGGGACTGCGCATCCAGTTAAATAACATTACGCATGAGAACTATTTCTTGCTAGTGTTACCAACAACCTGTCTTCTCTCAAGCTTTTATTCATATCGATTATAAATGTAACATTATAATTTATTGATGAAATATAAGAAATTCAAATATAACCAAAAATATTATACTGCTATGTTAACAGAATTATAAAGCGCTTGATACATGACATGATTGGGAAAAAAAAACAAAACTTATCAGATTGTTCGAAGTTTTGGTTAAAATTAGTGTGAAGGAAACTGCGAATAGGCTATATCAGTCCGTTAACACAGAAATGTAATGCTATAGTCTGTTCGAGATTTCTTAACACTTTTTGATTCAAAGCTTAGAAAAATCCCCATGTATGATGTATTTCATTGTTAAAGGTGTTATCGTGAACACTTTCGAAATCAACCTTAGAAAATAGTCACTGCTCCTGTCTGCATATATTTTAACGGGTGCCCTGAGTGACATTCGCCCAGTTAAGTTCGTTATGATGTATGGGAAAGTAGTTCCTTATCTTAACGTCGACTATAAAATATTAGGTAACCACTTCTGATAACTTAAATTATTTAATTCGCTTTCTGTTTTTTCTATGCGTCGAAGTATAAAAATGAGCAGATTTGTAAAATATTTACTTTTCTAACTATTCCACAGTTTCACTTTACCGATGCATGAATAAAGTGATGAGGCCCGTGACAATGTTTTACATAATGCGGAAGAATACACAGCGTACATGCAAGTATATATTAAGCAGGACTTTCAAAAGTGCTCATTTTACCGTGAACAACCTACACTTGAATGTATAACAGGTGTTTTATACTTTCATTAACATGAAAATACCGTATTTTTCGTGATATTGAACTTTTACATATATTTTACTTACCCAATATGATATTTCATTTATAATTAACATGAAGACAGCAGGGACAAAATAGGTGTGTCGGCAATGCCTACTAAGAAATGTTTCTTATGCAAAATATTATTACGATGGGCGCGCGCTAATACGGTGTGATTTTCTAGACTTTGTTTAGCTTTGTTTGCATGAGGCGGAGGAATATACTAGAAATAGAACTTCAGCAGGACTTCAGGAAAGTTGGGAGTAGCCGTGAATGCACAAAGCAAGTAAATAAGACTGTGCTCAGTGATGTTTTAGTGGGCCCTTGTTTACCTCTATGTTTGTGCTATTGTGTAGAATTTGGTGTCAACATTAGAACTCTTAAACATGATTATTTCAGTTTTCAGACAGACGTTTTGGTTACTGCTAAAATTTTGTAAAAATCGTTTCGATTAAATGCTGTAGTTAACAATTAATATTGTAGAATACATAGGTTGGTTACTCTGTCATCTACATAATCGCTTATTAAAATGTTAATTATGCATATTTATTTCTTTTAAAAAGGCATTGTCGCTGATATCTGTAACTCCCGTGCCATTTATTCTTAGACAATCAGCATTTGGAAATTCAGTGAAGCTCAATTCCTGCAGTTGATTGCAAACATTGTACGGGAACCGGAATTTATAGGCCCGTCTGTATGTTTTAAATAATCAACTTTATGTATTCATATATATATATATATATATAATTTAATACGTAGCTCTAAAGATCGCACAGATAAGCAATTAAATAATGATTAGTCCTCGGCTAGAATCACTCTTGAGCACTAACATTGAGGACCACTGGGGTAAAAAATAAACGACTCAGACCACGAGAGAACTGCTGTTTTGATCAGTACAATAAATAGACTCACCAACTGAGTGGTAGGAATGTAGATTGAAGCCAGTATTTATAAATGATAAATCATATTATACATTACATCTGTCTAAAATCAACTATAACTTTAAAATAAAAATTAATTTAAATTTTATGAAAAGACACTGCTGTAATATTCCCAATCAACAACTCCCTGGCAACTTATATACCGAGGTTAGTTCATAGAATAAAAATGTATGAACTATAAACATAAAATAAATAATTATTATTTGTACTAAGTGGCGCTACAAATTAAGTTATCCTGCCTATAACGGCTTACAAACATAACTAATTTAGTTTACATAAAATACAATAAGTGCCACTGGACACGAGAGTGGTGCGTCACAGTATCAAACACTCTTTCTCCTACAACCATAACAACGGAAACAAAACAACTCAACGCTCGCTCAGGCGCTGACAGTGCATGTTACATCAAAATAATATATTTTATGAATGATGATAAGAATAATTAAACTTAATTTATTTATGACTTAAGTATGTTAAAAAAATTATAATGTTTATAAAATATAGTTTTTTTTTAATGAGCATCATTTTCATTTTTCAACGGTTGGCGAATTCATTCTACCTTACGTCCTAGACCCTCGCCAACTAGCGGTGAACAAGCCGAGCGAGGATCTAGGGCGCGCGGCGTCATAGACTAAAGATGAGGTAGACCATAGACTAAATTTGAGTTAGGCCGCTTTTACCAATTTGAATTTAATCTAACTGCATTATAAGTTGGTTAGAGGAAGTATAAAAACATGTCGGAACACTTGGTTTAAACAGTGTTGTAGCCTCAAATCCAATCCACGCCGTTTTTGTTAGACGTGTTGTCAGAAAAGCAGTTGAATGTTGGGACACGGGGATTGGTTGTGCGCAGCCAGCGAGATCGCTCTACCTCATCTATGCTCGGCGTTGTTATTCTGCCACAGCAGCCAACGCCGTCAGGCAGTTGTGGATGTCATTTACTAAGGAAGGTCTCCTCTCCCATAATTGATGTGGCGATTGTGTACATCCTCCTCCTTGGCTCATTGTTTCGCCGGCAGGTAGCGGGCGCGTGCCGGGCCACTGAACTCGCAACTCACAGCAGATTATTTGACAGCGCCACTCGCCTTTATTGTTTCCTATCACCATCTTTACAAAATATCCTTACTTGCTGGTTTGTATTCACGGGGCTAAATATACTCTTCACGAGAAGAGATTTTTACCTACTTTATTTGTATTTTACAGCCGGATAACCAAAGGTGTGGAGAGGGGATTGAGCAAAAAAAAGTACTCTGCGCATATGAGCATGTTGCGTGTGTGTATCTGTATGCTATGTTATGTTTCTTATTACTCCAATTATTTTTATGTCTTAAAACTACTAAAACTTCAATTTAAATAATTTACTGTAAATTTGCGGAGTAAATTTTTTTAGCTAAATCGTAGATTGAAATATTTGCACGGGTGATGTAATAAAGTGGACATATTTTATTTTAATTAAATGCACTTACGTTGCTTTGGTTAGTGTTTTCCAAATTACAATACACACAGTGGCGGGATGCTCTATGTGTAATATTCTAAAAATATCACGTTTACGGTATAATTTAGAAACCTCGGAAGAACCTAACCAAGGGCTGCCAATTCCTATTTTACAACTAAGGCTGTGTCTAATTGACCATTAAGTAATTTAGTAAATACCGTTCAGTTCGGAAATCATAGGTAGTGACATTTTTTAGCGATGTTTGCGATTTGGCAAGTTTTGTCATAGTAAAATATAAATACTAAAATGGTAAGGACGACATTTTAGTGTACTAGTTCGAGACACGTAACCTTTTAGGGTTTACGCACTGCAGTAGCGAACGCGTCAAATTGCTAAAAATAATGGGAAGGGGGGACAGATGACAATTGTTTCGCAAAATAACGCAACACGACAACACCGTGGGCGTAACGGCGATGGCGCACTCGATGCGCGTTGGTGCCGTCCTTATGGCCTCCGCGCTTCTCGACTTCAAATACAGCTTCTCTACCACGGAGCACCACACTGGCGTGGAGAAACGGGAGACCCCCGAGAAAATCTGCCGACCAGCGCCATCTTCCGCGAGCGACCCCGTTGGGAATAGAGGCCGGTTCGCGTGGATGAGAGGCAAGTAGTCTGGCCATCGCACGACCGCGGCCCCCCCAAGAGAAATGTGTATCGGGAAGATATGTGACCTACACGAGGTCCCTTCGCTCTAGAGTTGTGGCACAGTGTTGATCAGTTGGCGTTGCAGTGTTGATGCTTGTTCCCCGTGCTCGCAGTTGTTCTTCCCATCACAACATGTAAACCAGCGATACCCCCCCCCCCCCACCTCTCTCGCCTTCGTACGTGGCTTGCTCGAGTAGTTATGTCGGAGATCGAGTGAGGCGAATCTTGTGCAGTGGACAGCACAGCTGTAATCGCATTTGTCGTAGTGACTGTGCCGTAGCAATAACAAACATTATACGTTGTCTCTTTAGTTAGTTCACGTTATTTCTGCGACACGACAGTTAGAACACCATGAATATATCCCTCGGAAACAATGGAGTGTAGGGTAAAAACCCAAGGCGGCTTTTTTTTATTTTTACAATGTATGGTAGATTACTAATCCCCGGGATTCAACCTAAAACCGCCGGAGAGTTAAACTTTTGAATCCATGAATTAGGGTCCCAACTCCTCTTTTATGGAAGGAGGCTGGTATCGGCATTTAAGTCCTCGTAGTTTACACTACACTGTCTCCTTCGGGGATGCAACATTCAGAAACTCGGGCATTTATCTTCAATTCTGAGCTGTTTTACTAGGAAGTTATCTCCCCCCCCCTATTTTTTTTTACCTACTCCTCCTCGTTCTTATTTATGCCACTGGCTATTGGTCGTGTATATATGTTCGTTTTTTTTTTTTTTACGCTTTGACCGCCATATGCATCAATATGATGATCAGTGGTAGTTTGATTCTGGTCGTGGTATCGCATTTATTCACGTGATATTCTAACATCTTCCATAGTTTTTTTTATAGAAAATATGCTAATTTCTTAATCTTAATAAACTAAAGCGATAAAATTAATAAAAAGACCTTGACAAACAATTCATTTTAACGAAAAGTAAGGTGGCAGTCAGTTTGTTGATGTAGTTCAGTTCCATACTGTAAGTGGGATGGGAATGAGTTAGTTGTGGGCGGGAACAGTGTGTAGTTGCTGGGCAGCGTGCGTGCGTGTGTGCACGTCCCCTGGTGCGGTCAGGAGGATGTGGAAGTAATGACTGGGATTGGACACATCCTCCCTGGCCTGCAGTCCTGCATAATTAGTCCTCACCGCCTGCCGCAGACACTCGGTATCGCTAGTGGGCGGCCCTGATTGTCCCTCCCCTTCATTCTCTCCTTTGTCTCTGTTTTTCTCTCTCTTTCTTCGATTCATTCCTTCACTGTATGTTGCCTCGCCTTCCTCTGCACTGCATTCTCCTTTCGCAATCAGCACATACACGCGTCAGCCGAAACTTGGCAGTTCGGTTATGGTTAGATGTTTATACGAAAATGTGAAACTCAAGTTTTGGAAAATTGTTTCGTTTGACAATACTTACTGTAAATAATTGCGAACAAAATATTAAAATATCTATTACGTTTATGAATTTTTGGACACGAAAATATAACGGAATTTGCAAAAAAATATTATAAAATATTACAGTATAAAAGTTTTATTTTAACGTTCATACATTGTTCTGTAAGCATCGTTAACTTTTTTCAAGACATAAGTAGAATTCAATAGCCTACCTTCATTTAAATCGGTTATGGCCTTCTCTCTATGCCACAACTGACAACACTAGACTGTTCACGATAAAGTGAGCACTGTTCAAGGCCGTACTTAATAGGTCCTTTCAGCTTATTTGTATCATTTCGGCAGTTTTTAAAACAAAAATTGGCATGTGGCTAATAAATACAGTGTCTAGCCTGTATTTTATAGCGCTCCGCCGTTAACGCCTGAGGCCACAATAAAATAAAACTTTTCTGTTATTATGCCTACTGGGAGGGTCTTAAAATGTGCTCTCTTTACCGTTAATAGCCAATCCGTAACTTAACGTACTTCAAACCCTCCGCCTACTGGCATGTTTGCTTTTGCCGAACACACAATTGGTCTAGGTCTAAGGGCGACTCTCTCCTTCGAATTTAAATGCACCCTTCGCCTCTATGTACGATGCATCGACCTAGTGTGCAGTGTTTTCATCGTACTGCATACAACTACGAGACTAAGCAATGGCGATTAGTGAGTTTTTTCTACTAACAAACGCAACTTCCAACTTTGCTTACCCTCCACATGTATTTACTATTTTATAATACTTAACATTAATTATATAAACAGAAACGAAATGAATGTAACAGTAATTAAACTGAATATTATTTATAGAGCATAGTACAAATTATAAGAAAACTCCCGTTTTTCCGAATACTTTCATCCACTTTCCAAGGAAAAATGTGGGACTGGAGGACGCAAACAGAACGACTGCTTACCCTGCCGAAGGAACGCGGTTGAGCATGTGTTGTGTTGTTGTTTGCGAGTTAGATTCATCGCTAGTTGCTCCCGTTTGTGGAAATGAATACTAGATAGCAGCACTATGCGTGTACAGTACGGGAGTTACGAAAACGGTTTCTCGTATCGGAAACGGGGAAACTCAGAATTAGATGTGTTAGAAGTTAATGCGAAAACTACAAAGGCTCAAACATCTCCAATATGTATAGGGTAAGCATTGCTTACCTTGCGTGTTTGGAAAGAACGCCACAGCTAAATCGGTAACCCTGTGGAAAGTGTGTAGCAAAGTTCAGACCTAACTTTCTATTCCAAGTTTTGTATGTCCAGTAGTTATCCACATCGCAACCACTCGTACATTTTCAGATAGAGGATGCTCTCGATTAATAAAGAACTTCTGAAATCGACCTTTTGGGGAAAAAATCACCTGGCCCATGTTTCAGCATCAGTACTGGCTGGCATCTGCATCATGTTGGCAGCGAACTACGAGAGGTAATTCTATGAAGTAGTCGTATTAAAGATGCAATGTTATTCGCGTTAAATTAAATCATATTTCGTTTTTTTGTAGATAGTGGAGAAAGAAGTCACAGCATTGTTTAGTTTTAAACAATTTCACACTGTCCCCTGACAGACATGAGGCTACAAGTTAACGTGACTCTGAAAATGTGAATGTTTACATGTGGCTGTGAAAAGATACACGATTGAAAGAAAGTAAGAAACTATAAAAGATATTTGCAAAATACACTGTGGGTGGAGCTTTGAAATGAGGTTGGTAGGTCGCTATGAATAGAGGGTAGCGGGTTGCGAACATCCAGTAGAAACTTGTGAGTTACTGTGAGACAAATGGAAGAAAATCTACGCGATTTTGTTCTCTCTGTCCTACCCCCTATTCAACCAGACAATGTATGAAGTCCGTTATATGCGCGCAAAAACTTTTGTTGAAAGTGGAAAAAATTATGCTAGACTGAACATTCTCGTTTTACTTATAATATACGATATTGTCTACCTTTGTGCTGCTCGCTGGTGGCGTTGTGGCCCGGCACGGCAGTAAAAATAAACTTTTCACAGCACTTTGTAAAGAACAACTTAGTGCATCTGGCGTTTGGATCAACAAGTGGCATTATGGCGCCCGTAGTTTCCATTCCTGCTGGCGGCCGAGCTGGGCGCTGGGATCGCCCTCCCCTCATGGCGGGGGTGCGTTCGTCATCTGTACAGAAGGTCAGTGCGCCGTTTGTATGACGCAGTGTCGTCCTTATTCGGACATGTTTTGAAGATAAGAACTTTCATTCGCCGATCATTACTTATACCCCTCTATGGCATATTATATTCTGATATTTCCCACTACCAAGTGTAACGATGGTAGCTCCTAATATGGTAATACTTACTCATATTGGCTCCTGTATTTTCAGAATCAAATAATGACCTTTCAGTGGGGTTTGGGATTTTTAACCCTTAAGGAATTAAGTGAAATGTAACAGTATATATGCTTTGTCTTTCTGCTCGTTCGAGGTCAGATGTTCGGCCTCGAGGGAGCATCATACATCGGAAGTTATGTAACTTACCACTTTACTTTTCTATCACTTGGTAGGCTCTTCAAGCAGTATGTCATGACTTTTCTAAGATCAATTTTGCTTGCATATATTATTTCACTCTAAGGAACTAGCGACTGTTAACATTTTTAGGAATGTCTGTCGAGCAGTTGTCTGGGTGTAAAAACCCGCAGTTCTGATATTTTTATTTTTCTCCTCGAAAGTTTTAGGCTCTCAAATTGCGAGCAGTTGCTTTTGTCGGAGCAGTTGCTTTTGTCGGAGCAGTTGCTTTTGTCGGTGGACGAGGGAGAAAATAAAAATCTATTCTCGCTCAGTGTGTAATTCATTGGCAGGCAAGTTAAACTCAGTCTGGAGTTTAAGGTTTTTAATATTGCCATATTTTATCAATTGCAAGGAATGGCAAGATTGTGAAAATTATGCAAGATCTTTCTTGTGGAATTTTAATGCAGGTTTTAAAGATAGATTTTCCAAGCAAGACTCACGATAATGAAGGTTAGGTAAATGAATTTAGAATTCAATTTAAAAATTTTGCATTGACCTTATATAGCGAGATAATTTTACGAAAATAAGAGAAAATAAGAAAATATATATCTATTTTCCCAGGCTTTTCCTTTTATGCATTACCTTACAAATTCCACTACTTCATTGAGATTGGGATTAAGCTCTTTGTCATTATTTTCCACACTGTCGCAATCCTCCGACCATAAAGGATTTTCGGGCTCGTCAGAATTTAATAATTGTTGAAGGTATTCTCTCCGTTGGGCCAATGTAGATTCACGATTCGAAACCTAGCAAAGTCAGAAAAACCACCAATTAGTCGCATCCAGTAAATATTATTGTTGATAATTATGACAGGTGTTATTATTGTAAAATGCTCTTTTATGACATTTTTAGTAAGTCCATATGGGCTGGGATTTTCATATAAATATTATCCGTCTATCTACCTGAGGTCCAGTAAGTGGACAGTATTTCCACATACAATATTTTAAAAATCTTAAGTTTTCAAAGAATCTGTATTATAACAATATTTTTGAAATAATAGTTTTTAAAAGAAATTGTATTGTAACAGAATATTTTTGAGATCGTAATGTTTTTTCCAAGAACATGTGTAAACTATATTTATGTACATATAACATCTATGTTTTGCACACACAAGTAATTAAAATGGAACTGAATAAATTAACATTCTGCACACTTCATGTTTTTGGACTTAGATCAAACTAATGTTATTCCTGACCTACTTGAGAAAACCTTTGTGTTGGCTTTTGCCATTTGTTTACATTTAGCTCAGATCGTTTCTGGGGTTCCGCCTTGCTGCATTCTTGGGTCAAGGCAGCAGCAAGGGTGTGAACTGGAGAACTTACGGACATTCAGCTGTGGGCTCACACAACCAATTCAGCTACCTAACGCCTACATTATTGTATCGGTTTGATTATTCTCTACATTTTAAACCAAACATCTTAGAACTTTTATTGACAGGACAGTGTTTAGGCATAAAAATTCCTGTATGGAAATATGTATAGTTAAAATGAGGAGAGATTACATTTATAACAGGGTCATTGTGCACTACACGATGGAAACACTAAAATCCAGTGGCGTGGCGCGTAGAGGCGATGGATGGGTGTGTTGTTTTCGTCGTTATCGCATCCTAGTCCAAACGTTGCAATATTGCGGTAGGCGGTTGCACGCGAATCTTTGTCGTAGTTTGACATCTGCCGCTAGATGGCAGTGCTGCCGCAATTTTGTGAGATCTTGGTTGCCTACTGGGAGTTTGTATCGGGCATTTGCTACGCGGGACTGTACTGGCCGTTTCACATTGGAGTTAGGTCTCCTGCCTGATGATGTTTAGCGCGTTGAAGCCCAAGCGATGGAGTGATGCCCACTCCCCATCGCCCCTAACGACATAGGCTGCACTGGCTTGTAGTGTTTCCGTAGCTCTGTACTTCGCAAATTATATATGCAACCCGCAAATTATATATGCAACCGTGGGACGTAAGTATATTGGCTGTACTTTTCCCCTACCTCTGCGCAGGCAGGCTACGAAATTGTGGTTTTATTATTATTATTATTATAGTTTTTAGGATAAAGCTTAAAAAACTGCTTCGATAATTTATTTTTACCCTTTCTGGCAAAAATTGTATTCCCATAACATTTAGGCCTATATACTGAGATACACGTATACGCACAAACAGCGAATTCACAGAAAATATTTTAGTGCATAGTTCTCTTAACATAGAGCTCGTTGCGTTAACTTCCGATTTTAGTTTTACTTACCTATACGTCACGCAGCAGTGTATTCACTTTGAATTAAGTTAGTTTTAGGTGAGAATTGGAACAAACATCAACATAATGTAAAAGTAACCTAATGCCCACAAATCAGATTGAATGTATATATTTTTTGTTTCTGTTACCAACTACAGTCACAGCAGTCTCGAATGTATATTGTGTTGGGGCATTAGTTGTGACCGCAATAGAAGTTAAGATTTTAATTTTGCGGGTTTTTGATTTAAATGATTAACAAACGATTTGAAGAAAAAAAAAATCCTAACTTAAAATTTGCGGCCGAAAATAGGAGTCAATTTAAATGTTAGAAGTGATATTATTTTCACATAGTCTACGTACAAACGAATACTATAAACATACGTACCTATTTACTATATGCTGTTCAAGGTTAATTGAGCACTTATGAAATCAACGTGTGAAAATTGTCACTGCCCATAAATGCATAGTCTATATTTTAATGCACACACTGAGTGGCATGCAGCCAGTGAAGTTGGTAACGGCGGAGGGATAGAGCTTAGTTCCATTCCATGTCTCAACGTCGAAAGAAAAGTGCTGGGTTAAGATTTGTGAATACAGGCCCATGGCAATGTTAATATGTGGCGGAAGAGTACACAATGTGTATACGAGTAAATCACAAGCAGGGTTTTCAAAAGTGCTCAGTGTGTCGTGCACATTCTATATATGTTGCATACACACTTTCGCCAGTAGTTTCCAGATCGCTGCCGCAGGCTATTTGGTAGCACTGCATTACGACTTGCATATATCAGAGAGCAGCATTTCTTAACTCCATTGTGAGCACGGCTACGATTATATATATATATATATATATATATATATATATATATATATATCTGTGTGTATATACTTTTCACTGTAAAATGAGCACTTTAGGAAGCCCTGCTTAAGATCTACTTGTATGCACGTTGAGTATTCTTCCGCCTTATGTAAAATTAACGTTGCCATGGGCCTCATCACTTTATTCATGCGTCGGTCAAGTGAAACTCTGAAATTATTAGAAAAGTAAACATTTTACAAATCTGCTCATTTTTACACGTTTTGCCCTGCAAAAATCACCAAATTGACTCAAAAATAATTTGCGACAAACTTTATGTAAAGATTCGGTTAATGTACCTTACACCATGCAGACATGTGCAACCAACCAGAGAAGCTTGCCCGAGGTCTGGCGCTGGTAAGGGAATTAAATGAAGGGAGGGGACAAGGTAAACAGTTTCGCAAATGGCGTTGCCTGGAGCGATTCATTGCCCTGTTATGGACAAGCAGCCGTTGCACGGCGCTCGTCATGCATATTCACCTGGGTCAGTCGAGTGTAATCGCGATGCTGGTTAGCTGAGTTAGTTCCCACGCTCCTTTACTTGTTAATGACTCGCTCTGACCTTCGCCCGCCCGACTGCTCTTCTGTCTTGTCGCTTTTCCTCTGTCGGCGTCGAGCAGCCGTGACCTTAGGCGCGGTATTTGCCTGTCGCTTGAACGGCGTCGCACAGTGTTTGCACGTGCCCTCGGCAGGTTTACCTTCGAAAACTACTCATAGTCCAGACGAGGCTCCGATGAATGATAAGTTACCACGCTCGCTGTAAATATTCATTTGGAGCCCTCCGATGTACTTAAAATCGGCTCTTCGGACTGCTTTATCTTCAAACATAATAGCTGGACACGAGTCAAACTACGACAGTAACCTTTATTGAACTTAACCAAACCTGTAGTCTCGCACTTTAACTGGCGACTCATTGCTAAACAAGCAAATATTTGACGCGACTTTCTCAGAGAATACTGCCCTGTTAAGAAATAAAATAAACTTACATAATTTTTTTAAATATAAATTTTGGTAGAAATATGTTTAACAAAATATTTATGGATATTTTAACGTAGCGATATTTCTTGAGACATGCCACGCAGAATACTTGGTAGACGGACCAGCTGACATGATACCTCATTGTTTTTACGTGTTCTAAAACATGCGCTGCTCGACTTCATAGCATTTTCTTTTTCTGGCTCTGTGTGTGTGTGTGTGTGTGTGTGTATGTGTGTTTATATTCTTGACTACAGTATACCTGGCTTGTATTCTGTCGTGCCTGGTAGAACTGCTGTGTTTTAGTGCGTTTCTTTGTTGTGTTGTCCTATTTTGTTGTTACTCCATTTGTCTGTGTTGTCCTAGCTTTTACAAGCAGGTTTCCTGCCTGTGTTGGTTTCTATGTGTTATCTGTTGATAATTTTTGTATACATATATTTTTGGTAATTAGTCGCTGTTCTCTCTTTAGACTCTATTCCCTCTTGGAATTTACAGTGTTGCATACATACGTTTATTTTCTCGTCCGTAGGTTGCTTGTTATATTTAAGTAGTTTTTCCGTGCTCAGTCCTGTTTTTCCATTATAGACATCTGCATCGCAATGGCGAATGTCCAAAATTCCATCTAGTCATGCTTTGTTTAGGAAACGACGCAACGTTGTCATACACGGGGTGATTTTTAAAGCTTATAATATTCAAAAAGTGTGAGGACACCGTTAGTGGACTACAATAATACGGAAGCAGCGTACATTCAAGTCTCGCGTTTTTTTTTCTAATCTACCCTATTGTTAAGTATTAAATATACGACCGAAGGTAGGGTCGGGTTTTAATAGCGTCTCAGGGCGAACCCCTTACACCTAAAGGAGAGGGAATGGCATACTAAGGAGGCGGGCATCGCTGCAGTGAGTGAGAGGGTAGCCATGGCTGGCGTTTGGGTCCATGACTACCCCCCTAAGTGTACCTATAGCTGTACTATAGTTACGGAGGAGGGTGAAACCCCTCCCGACAGGAAAGAGTTCAAAACTTGTGGAAGCATTAAGAGATGCTACAGGAGATAGCAGGTATGGAATCCATGCTGATTTAATAGGTGACGATGAACTAGTCGAGAGGTGACGAGGCTTGTGGGCCAGCATGTTAGAGGTGAGACTGCCATCCATGTTCCTGCGCTGTCAACTTGACTGCCCGCACAGCAATACCGACAGCAATCACTTCAGGCTGGGTCTTTAAGCTTCGAGCCTAGGGCGCAAGAAATCCGGTCTGCTCAGTAATGGCACCTACTCCATCTTCGCTCTTCTGCACCGACATCAGGATCTCCACATCGCGGGTGAAGGTGGGGAGTAACGGATCGGGTAGCCACCCCCTCCCCCTCTCCAAAATCCGCTGGCCCACGAGTGAAGGCTGACACCATTGCTGCCAAGTTCCGGTGCTGTTCCATTCCATTCGCATCTACAGTCGACAGCCCGCAGAACCCATCAGCGAGGTGGTTCGCCAACTTGGCATGTTTCAGCACCTCTGGATTGCCCCCAGTCTACCCGCCTTGATCGTTGGGCTGCCTCTTGCCGACGTGCTACTGCCATCCAACTGAGCCACCCAGGTTCCTGACGAACACGACCGTCCGTCACGGAGGCAGGAGCCCGAGTGTGGTCGCTGCTGTCGATAAGGAAGAAGTAAGGAAATGCTCGATGTCTGGGATGCGTAACAAAGTCAGAAATAACAGGCGACAGGCAGACTTGGCCAGGACTACAGGACGACCCGTGCGCAGTTCGCACATTGACACTGTCTCCATGTGGGACATTACAAGCCTGCGTGTTGCTTTTCTCTTTTGGAGAGTTTACGATTCTTTATTCTGTTATTTAACGCTTTTTTTTGTATGGTAGGTTTGGAGGGTTTTTTTTCAAATAGGCACGTTTAATTTTTCAAGTTAATGTCCGTTTAATGCAAGAGATAGTTGTGACGTTCTGTTGCGCTAATGTAAAACATATCGAAAATTCATTTTACTTTAAATCTGATGTATTATGGTTCTCTATTCTGCATATTTATGTAAGAACTTAAAGACTCTCAATAATGTTTTTTTTTCTCACTTATAATGAATTTTATTAAGAATACACCATATAATCATGATAAAAATGATTATTACTTAATTAGGAATTAAAGTAAACTTAAACTAAAACTATAATTGTTCAACATGTGTACAGACTACAATTGTCAAAAATAATAAAAAATAATAACCTCACTCTAGCCAATGTAAAGAGCCTAGTGTTACTGGAAATCAATTTTATTTATACGTCACAAAAAACTACAATCTTGTAAAGACTTTGCGCTCTTTGTGGCACAGGAAGTCACGAGAACATCTTTGCAACATGAGGAAGGCCATGAATGATCCTACAGCGAAGGACTGAGACACATGAGCGTAGGCAGGTCCAGGCAACGCGACAGTTGACTGGAGAGTGACCTAGTCTGGTGCAGTAGTGAGTGTACCTTCAGTGTACTCTGACTGAGACATCCTGTACACACGACCTCTTCACCACTCACTGTGTACACACCTCACTGGATCTACGGCCATCCAGGTCATAGAGACGGTATTTGCAAATATCATGCAGGCCTGCAAACCTTTGAAAAACAGGAAGAATTTGAAAATTATCAGGGGAAATTTAGAATTTAGAAGAGTAAACTAAACGTTGACTTATAGTTGGAATTAAACCTGCAATATGCTATAAGTAACAGATTTTCTCTACAGCCAAACCATTGTTATTATTAGTCCAATAATCTCGTTTAAAATCTATTAGGTACCAAGAAAAATGTTTGCTCTGAAAGAGTGAGTAAAAGGGGGTGAAGAGATTTGGGCGGCTCTTAACAGAGAGGTCTTGAGAGCCGATGAGGATAATTGAGGTGAGTATGTAGCAGCGCCGGAATGAAAGTGTGGTGGAAACAGGAGATCCCCGATAAAACCCGCCGACCAACGCATCGTCCGGCACGATTCCCACATGCGAAAATCCGGTGACCCGGCCGGGGATTGAACCTGTTTCGCCTTGGTGGGAGGCGAGCAGGCTAACCTCTTGGTCCCCTGCTCTGAAAGAAATTTCCATGTAAGTAAATAATTTTACTCGTGCTGTACATGTACCTTCAAGGACAGCAGTTGCCGGGTGTTTTATTTCAACCACATTATATAAAGCGATGCTGTTTTCTTTTTTATGAATGCTTAAAAAAATTTTAAATATATTAAATGTCATCTCGAAAACCTGGAAAAGTCGGGGAAATAAATGTTAATGTTCTGTAGCAGCTCTATTGTATGCGATGGAAATTGAATTTCGTTCCTTGATTTGTAATTTGGTCTGATTGAGGGTCTACTGCTAGAAACCAATTCATCTGAAGAGTACGATATTTTGCTATCTCAACTAATGTCTTGCTCCAAATATCTACGTACAATTTTAATAATTTCTCATAGTTAACATTAATTTTTTTGTCCTAACATCATGTACATGCATTTGGTACATACAACCATTACAAGTAAGTTCAAGTAAAAGGTTTGAACGTAGTAGAAATTGCAAATATCATTATAAAATCAAATGAATATTTCGTTTGGAGTGAATAACTTGGTCACCTGGAACAATATGGCTTGTCTAGTATTACAAAATTTGTGGCATTAACAAAGTCAGTATGGTCCAATATCAGAATTTGTTTAGTTGTTGAAGGGTATAGTCGCGCCATTTAATTGCCTTGGTTAGAATTCACATGTTAAAAGTTTTTCTGTAATGTATGTACAATTAGGGTAATAAGTGTTTGTAGTGTCACGAACAGTCCCAATAAACAGCAGAAAACCAAAAATTAAAGCTATAGAACTTAAAACATTTGAGGTAAATGTTTACACAGCGTGCATACAAATGTGTCCATTTGACCGTGAATAGCCTGTAGTCACGAAGTTATAGCGTCGCAATGTATGGGCCTGCAAAACGTTACGTCGTTTCCAAAACTTATGTTCTTGTAGATGAGAGAAGAGATTTGGGCGGATCTTAGAAGTGAGGTCTTCAGAATCGATAGGTGATGGTGAGTATTTATGCATTACACACTTCATCAGAAGGAAAATACAACTAAACGCCTCACAAAAGTTAAAAATACAGTGAGATGTGGCAGGTTGGGTGGTAGGGTTTACGTAGGTCTCGTGTGGTCAGCAGAGAGTGCTGTAACGCAGTGAACATGTCTGGGACAAGCTGGAAACTGCAGTTTATAATACTTCACAACCTCCAGAAACACTTCCACATCTCGTGTAAGTGCTGCCTAGTTGGAGCAGGACCTTCGTCCGACAGATGACATCAACACATTGATTACAAGCATGCCACGGCGTGTTAGGGACCTGTGGAGGCCATACACGGTACTAAGTTGCAGTGGGGAGAAAGAAACCGTCCCTTGTCAGACACCATTAAGTTAAGTTGTTGTTCTTTCGTGTTTGTCTGCGATATTGGAAAACTGTTTGTTTCTTAGGAACACTATGAAGTTCACGTTTTGTAAAGGTACCGTTGGTATAGACTGTTTACGGGAAAGTGAGCACTTTTGAGGTCCGAGTTACTTTTTTCTTTCAATCATCATTTTTTACTTTAAGCACCCTTAAAAAATAATATCTCTATGTTAGTAATAATCATAGTGTGTATATTCCACCGCACTCGGAAGTTAACGTCTAAGGCTAAAATAAAATATATTTATTGACTATTATTCCAAATGAGAAGGCTTTCAAAAGTGCTCACTTCACTGTGAATAGCCTACACCTTCTATTTACTATGTTTTCTTTTATTTATACACCATTTTGCATTCTGTTTGTATATTTCAAACTTTTTATGAGGTGTTGATTATGTCACCAGTCACTGTGCCGAGATTACTAAGGCGCGATCGGCCGCAAATATGCCGAGTTCGAGTCTCTGTGCCTGCTTTTACTTTTTTTTAAATTATAGTAACGGAAACTGTAATGTGCGTACAACCATGCAGATCGTAAGTTGCACCAAGAAAATCTTACATGTTTGGGGCAATCGAAAAGGAACAAAAAATTAATTTGGTTGCGCTAGACGAATTTCGCCTAATATTTTTGTCAGTGCTTATGGCCCGGTTAGGTGAGTAATTGTTGAAAACTTGGCAGCATGCGGTGACTGTGTGTGTGTGTGTGTGTGTGTGTGTGTGTGTGTGTGTGTGTGTGTGTGTGTGTGTGTGTGTGTGTGTGTGTGTGTGTCATGTGTCATGTAGGGCGTGTCAGGCGGTGACCCTCATTCAGAGGAACGAGGTTCATGAGACAGGCTACGAGAGTTCACGAAGAGGACAAGATGCCATCGCAGCTGGCGCCAGCGATCCGGGCCATTGTGTTTGCTGCGACCCTGGCGGGAAACTGGGGCGCTAGGATACGCGGCGGAGATAGGATTCAACGTGGCGGTAACAGATGTTGGACTCACCATTTATTATTTGTTGACCAAGTGGAAGAAATTGGAAATAATTATACTGCAACAGTAGTACACCGTATCAAACAATAAATGCCTCTAAAACGTAATTATAGGCTGTTCACGTTAAAATGACCACTTTTGAAAGCCTTGCTCAAGATCTACTTGTATGCACATTGTGTAGGTTTCCGCCTTATGTAATGTTAACATTGCCATGGGCCTCATCACTTTATTAATGCGTCTGTCAAGTGAAACTGTGGAATTATTTAGAAAAGTAAACATTTTACTCATCTCTTTAATTTTACAATCGTTGCATTAAAAAAGGAACAGGAAGCGTATGAATTAATTTAAGTTATCACAAATGGTCCCCTTACACTTTTTATTCGACGTTAAGTTACGGAACTACTTTCCATCCATCGTTACCAACTTTACTGGGCACATGTCACTCGGCGAGCCCGTTAAATGATATGCCACGCAGGAGCGGTGCCTTTTTTCTAAGGTTGATTTCGAAAGTGCTCACTATATTGTGAACAGCCTTTAAATAATTTCGTATGCATAAAAAATCACATTTCCAAAAATGGATCCCTAAATGTAAATAATGGTAAAATATATGTAAATTCAAGATGGCGTCCAACTTTTTAACCCAGACCTGTGCTGCAAACAGTTGCCATTCGGGTGCGATTATCGTAATTGTAGGTCGCATAGCTTGAGCAGAACTGGCATGGCTGAATGTGTAGTGGCGATTTTTCTTAAATTCTGTACTCGTATCTGGCATTTGTTTTTATCTCTTTCCCAATAAGACAGCTTTAACACTCCGGCCTTTCACCTTAAAACGTTATCATTCTGTTTATTTCCCAGGAAGAATGTTCTGGCAATATTTCAACCTTTTTGATTTCGTTTTTTAAGTGTATCATTAACAATGCATAAGTGTTAAATGCTAATTATTTTATAATTAGTAGTGTGAAAATTATTCATATTTGGGGCGTAGCTTGACTTTTGTTATTTGTAGCCGAATTGACGAACGCATGTAGCAGACTCATGATGTCAGGTTGGCAACATGTGCCCAACAGACCAAAGTAAGGCTACGTCTTCTACGGATTGGAAGGTCAATGTCAAAAGTTTCGCAAAGGGAACATTTCCACCGCTAGGTAAGCGCCAGTGTCGGCAATCTACAAGATTCTGTCTATTTTATACCTTAAAAACAGGATAATTGCAATAATCATAAATCGAATATAAAATAACTTCGTATCCAAGTAAAATCTTTCTCGTTTATAATTCGCGTATCTTAAAATAATTTTAATTAAAAGTTATTTTTGGAACACAGCGCACCTAGCGACGGAAATGTACCCTATACCCAACTCTCCCATAAGAAATCACGTGACGTTTTGTTCCCAACCTGTTTCCATAGCACGTATAGCCTGTTTGCTAGGAATTTTTAAAATTTGCGTTTTCTATATTGAATATATACGCTCGTAGGCGATCTTCTCCTAAAAATTCGGGAAGAATAAGTTTCGTTTGGAACACCTGTCTTCAAAATGAACGCACTGAGGCGGAATTTCGTTAACCTGGGGTTTCCTAGTTGAATATCACGAGTACACGCGGATTTTGAGTAATTGAATGCTGGAGGCGCGAACTATGTTCTTAGTCTATTTTCTCGTCATTTGAAGGAATTCCACCCTTTTCGATGTTTGCCAAGTTTATAAACATAGCTTGTAGTTGACAACGTAAAATAACCGATTATAGTGATCCTTATTGTCCATAGATAGCATTCACGAAATTCTTTACAAAGGTATAAATTTTTTTTATGGAGCTACGCTGGAACAGTTATTGAATTAGAATATATGCTGTATCCTTACTTCTGGTTACTGTAAGGATATAATTAAAAACCATTTATTTTATGTGACTTTAAATACTTGTTTGTTAAAAGATTGTATGTTGTTGCAAACAATACAAGTCTCCATAACATTTACATGCCATTATCTCGCAATGTGGTCTTCTTAGTGAGGTCTTTCTTCAGACCAGTGACTCCTTTAAATTATAAAACAAAAGAATATGCACGTAACTGTAAATGAGTTCATTTAGGAAATTTAAAACTTAATATTTTCCAGGGTTTTTTTTCTCCGGATATTTCGACTTGGTTTCCTCGGTAGATTTGTCTTACTACGTAATTTGCAGCGCGTCGCTTGTGGCTTAACCCAGTTAGTCGCGTTTGTTAGTGACGTAATTTAAACTTAAGTCACGCGAACCACCAGCTTAGTGTAGGGCGCTGCTTCGACCTCGATTAGGCCGCTTTCATAATCGCCGCTCGCACACCGGATTAAGGCGGTCGCACGCCGACTGGGTTCATGGAAGAGGAGGGGAGAAGGAGACATATTTCGTCTCTCTCCCCCGCGGTAGGGGTTTGCAAGCCGCCTCAGGTTTGGAGATGGATTCAGTTATTTAGAGTGTAATCTGCGTGGTGTAGTGGGTTTGCTGGTGTACTTTATAGAGTTCGTGCTTTGCGAGAATCCCTGCCCAAGACTCACTTTTAGCTTAATGTGAAGATTCCATAACCTTGGATGTGTGTGTTGTGTGTGTTGTGTGTGTGTGTGTTTACGGCTCGAATTCGTCCATCCAGCAGGAATTCTTAGTTTTCGTGTCTTAATTTGCTTGAGGTATTTTTGGAAATGTTTGATTATAAAAAAATTACCATTTAGGCTACTAGTTTAATAAGTGTGTATCTAATTTTCAGTGTGTGTTATTTCCTGCTCGCAAAAAGTCAGGAACTTATGTTGCTGACTTTTTGCGACAAGCAGATAACACAGAAAATCGTAAAATGAAAATTTTCTATATTCGTATATTGTCAATAATTACTCTGAATCCGACATTATGACGCGAAAACAAAGAATTTCTGCAAGAACTGTCGAAAGACGTAACGTACTGACGTATCCACGTACGGCGTGTGTTAAGACTTGCGTGTTTGTATTCCCGTCGACTTCGTGTTCGTGTCGGGTTTTACCGCTTACGACTCTTGTTTCTCTGTGCTGATATAAGTCTGTCGTGTTTTCTTTCTGTGCTTGCTGTCTGGTTGGGTCATTTTTGTAGTCTTCGCTTCGTTACATCTTCGTTTTTAATTCGTTTAGTCGCACACACACACGCGCGCGCACACACCACACACACATATATATAATATATATAATATTCTAACCAATAACAATCCGATATAAAATAACAATTGTTAACTGTTTTAAAATTACGCAAATTTTATTTGGGACTTAACAATAACTGTAATGTAATTGCACTGATTTTTTTTTCCGGAAGGGGGGAGGGTTCGCCATAATTTAATGGGAATTACCGGGATTGTATGGCGCATGGTACCAGAATTCGATTGTCCCTATCTGGCAACACTGGGGTGCGAGTGTCGTGGCGTTATGTGGGAGTTCCAGCAAAGCCGCATAAGAGTGTTGGGATCACGGTGCTGTATGCTGGTGTATTGTCTTGTGTTTCGTGAGGTGAATATGTGTGGCGGGCAGGGCAGATGTAAGAGCGGCCTGTGAGGGGGAGGCAGGGTTTGTATGCAAACTGCCGTGTGCGGCGCACGGTAAACATGCGGGCGTTACGGCAAGGCCGACATGAAATGACAAACCACTTAGCTGAGAACAAAGGACCCGCTGCCACCGATCTACCGCAGGGTTTGTTTACACTGCCGCTCTACAAGGGGTTGGTACACGACATTAAGGCTACAGTTACACTGGATCCGACTTCGACCGATTTTGCGCTCTGCCGATTTCGACCGATATCGGTGGAACAAACACGAGTAGTCTCCCGCCTACCTGGTGGCCGAGAAGTACGGCAGAGATAAGGACGACACTGCCACGCACATCAAGTGCGCCATCGCCACTAAGCGCAAGGCTCTGAACTGGCACTGAGTCTACCTGCGGGACTTTCAGCGGCGACCTTATCACTTTATTGGTGGAAAGCCTGTAGGAAGGCTCAGTGCAGGGCCCTTGAGTAATGTCGTATGTGTCTAATAATGTGACAAAAATGTATTTCATATTTTGCGAGGAGGTAGTATGCACTTGTTTTAACAAGGAAACTATGTCTAATAAACATGGGTCCGAAAACCCATACCATAAGAGCTATGAGCACGTCTTCACCATCGCTACAGGATATGCGCAATGTGATGTCCATTCATAGTAATACATCCTTGTACCCTACGTCGTAAGGAATACAATACCCGAACAATAGCAAAACTAAGATCGGAGCCTGTACTCAATTTTGCTACAGACTTGTCACCAATAAAATGATAGGGTACTGGCAGCACGATGAGGAAACTGCAGAGCCTTGCGCTTAGCGGTGATGGCGCACTTGATACGCGTGGCAGTCACGCCCTTCAGCTCCCGCACAAACGCGTAAATAGCTCCAGGTAGGCGGAAGCATTGAGCTCCAACCAAAACCTGTAAATTCGGTTCATCTCAGCTGCACAGGGTAGCCGGCACCTGAATTCTGAGCTTTCCGTCTTGGCTTTGATGTGAAGAACACCCGTCCAAGGCTGCACAGGAAATATGGATTACGGCGCGCATCGGAGCTGCTCAGTAAACACTCGCGTGTCTTTGCATTGGACGTTTTTTCTAATATTATTTCTGTTGCCAACTGTAGTATCAAAACAAACTTGAATAGGCTCGAAGGTTAGAACGCTATTTGTGTGTGCAAATGCCTCGAAAAGTTTCCACATTTTATCTAACGTGGTTCGAATGCAACTCGAAAGTATTCAACCTGCTTATTTGTATAATAAAGTTGACTATGTTGAAAATGCAAATATAACAAACACCACTATTGACCGTATCGACAGTGTAAGAGTTCATTTGGATATAGCCTACGGTTAAAAGGACATATCTTCACTCTTCCGTCCGTGAGTTGACACTCGCATAGCGCTCTGCCAGAACAGTGTGGTCTTGTATTTGTAGACGGCGCCTACCTCCGTGGATAATACTACAGCAATAGAATAAATACGTTCCTTGCATCCTCTTAACATGGTAACACACGCATTATGTTAGCAAACGTATACTTATATATATATATATAACCGACATTTTGGAAGCTTCACAAAAACAGTAAGACATATCAAACCCAAGACGTCTGAAATTACTGTCAGGTAATTTAAATGGACATGTTAGTAATAAATATGTATTGTAGTTGCCGCTACACTTTGCATGTAAAATTAGCCCTGCTTTGATGGCAGCGCTCTGTGGCTATTTTACGAGCCAAATCAGGCACGGTGAAATGAGCACTTTTGAAAGCTCTGCTGCGTATGATCTACTTGTATGCACGTTGTGTGATCTTCCACCTTATGTAAAATTAACATTTTCATGAGCCTCGTCACTTTGTCCATGCGTCGGTGAAGAGAAAATGTAAAATTATTATAAAAGTAAATATTTTACAAATATACTTAATTTTACACTACCGTGCATTAAAAAATAACAGAAAGAGAAAGAAACAATTTAAGTTAAACCAAATGGTTGTCTAACACTTTTTATTCGACGTTAAGTTACGGAACTATTTTCCATCCATCGCTACCAACTTTGCTGGGTGCATGTTACTGGGTGCGCCCTCGGGTAGGGCAGTGAGTTTTTTCTAAGGATTATTCCCGAAGTGCTCTGTCTTTAACAAGGATGGCAATTTTGACGTCAGTGTCGGGACCTCACCTACTGAGGTCGTGGTTTGGGGACGTACACAGAAGACACACAATCTAACTGCAGGCTGTTCGCGGTAAAGTCAACACTTTTGAGGCCCTAGTTACATTTTCTTATCAGCCAATTTTTATCCTTCCGCCACTTTTTAAATAAATATTGCCATTTAATTAGTGAACACAGTGTGTATATTTCACCGGACTCGCTTCTAAGGCTAAAATAAAATATATTCATATGCTATTATTCAAAATGATAAAGCTTGGAAAAGTGCTCACTTTACCGTAAACAGCCTATAATTCATCTTCAGTTGATGTCGGTGCCTGCAATACGAGTTGTGGAGAAACGTTGCCCGCTTGAAGCGACGGGGATGGAATAATTCAAATGGTAAGTGCTCCTCCCCTCCCCTCCATCCCCACTACCTGTACCACTATCCACATCCCTTCAACCTTCTCAACAGTAGGTTGGCGACGTCGCACGCGCCTTGTGCGTGTCAAGTAGACAACAGCCTCTCCTCGGCCTGTCCCGTGTGTTTTTTTAATAAGTCGACATGACTGCGTGTCGCAAGTGGAAGGGAGGGAGGGGAAGCGGAAATGTGTGGTCGGCGCCCCTTCCTTCCCAGAGTTTACTCGCGCTCCGCGTTATTTCTGTGTCGGCTACTCCGCCGGACGACCTGGCTTGGCAGTGCACGAGCTGCGGTCGACTGCTAAGGCGAATCCCTTGTAGACAAGTGTGAACGCCTCAGTGCGACATTCGGCCGTGTTTTAAGGAATTTGATGACGGCTATGGGAACTACATAAACGAGCTTCGTGTTTGTTGTTTCGCCTGAGAATTTGTATGGCGTTAATACAGCGATCTGTTCAGTTAAGATGCAGCATTGTCGCTTTAGTTATTTAAAAAAAAAAAAACTTGCGGAAGAATAAATATCATGAACGAATCGTTACCCGAGTTTCACTATATTGTGGGTTTTTTTATATGCCATCAAAAAACTGCAAACGCCTGCAAAAATTTTGCAGAATATTAAGCGATTCTTTTGTCTTTGTTAGCACATATTTTTCCTGGCTGATTGTTGTGTGTGTGAATTGGGAAATACCTGTTCTACTCAAAATTGTATGATTATTTCCTAGGAAATAGAAACTTGTTGGAACAAAGAAGATCGCCAGTGAAGTAGATCGGAATGTTTCTGAACGAGAGCTGTGCGAGACTAATTAACTGTCTGTTAATGAAATTGTGTCCACTGCTTATGTACATATGTGTTTTGTTTGAATGATTCTGTATTATTTTCTTGCAAAATACTGTGCGATGTCTATAAACTAAATGTAATTGACCTTCATATTCAGAGTGAATATGGTTATCAATCACACCAGCTGGTTGCAATAAAAATATTGTGTATTACTTAATAGCTACATGGAATCGAATGTTAAGTACAGTGTTGCTCGTAATATATTTTTAATTTACGTACGACATAATAAACTAATTTTCTATATCTCCATTGCAAAATTATGTCCCCTCTTTCTCCTTGTCATAGCCGCCCTCCTGTGACGCAGTCGGTCGAAGCACCGCTGGTCTTGGGTGCGGGAGGTTCTGGGTTCGAATCCCTGGTAAGGCATGGGTGTTTAAGTTAGGGCGTAAGTTAGTTTATAAGCAGTCCCCTGATAAACCTCGAGGCATAACACCGGGAGATTGAATAAGCCCATTCGAATTCCAATCTTCCTGTCATTTTCTAGCAAAGTGTCATCTTTTTTAATGCCGGCTAGTTGGGCATGTCTTCTTTATAAGTACGGCATATCTGGTAACTCTGCGTACTGTTCCACCTTAGTGCGCATAAAACAAGAATAAACCGCTTTCAGGGGCCATCTGAATAAGACATCAAGACATACTTCTAGCAATCCAGTTAGGGTGTACAGTATATGCGAGGCTATATGCTATATTTCAAAGGTTGGCTTCGAGCTTATCCAGTGTACCGTGAAACAGACCTAATTGGCAACACTTGTGGTATTGGAATCCCTCATTACTTGGTAGCGTTCTGTATTGGAGACGAAACTTTTTTTACTATTTTCGAGGGATCCGTACAATAAAGCTGCAAACTGCAGAAAAAAACAAAGGAATTTTAATAAAAGTTCGCGGGCTTTGCGCGAGAATAAAGGAGATCGGTTCAAGAAGAAGAAAAGTTTCAAGTCCGGGATTTAAAAAAAGAAACAAGGATGCTGTATTGGCTGTAAGAAGACTAAGCAGAGCTCCCAACTGTTGCACAACTTTCCACTAAGAAGCTGTAGGATTTTTTCCCGCAGTAACCGAGATAACGACGCGAGCAATTTAAACTACTACTTTGTGATCTTAGTATTCTGATTTCGTTAAGAAAACAGCCTATTCTGAAGTTCAGTAAGGTGAACTTTAAATGCATATGAGGTGATGTCACGTATTGGTTCCTAATATAATATCCTAATGCCAGTATTATCCAGACATTCAGTATTATATCGTAAGTATTTGATGTGTCATTCACAATAAATTCATGTTCTAATGTAATTGTATGTCATCCAGTTATTCTTAAGGGAGGCAGTTTCCTTTAAATATCTATATTTCAAGTGGTATTATTTCAAAATAATAAAACGTATTTGAGATGAAAGAAAAGTACCGCAGAACTGCTGTCTTGAATCGAGATATGAAACCTGCGAACTGTTTTTGGTAATGTTATCGCCGTTCTTCGAGAAAGTAGGTGTGGTGTCGTGTTATTACCCAGGAAGTGTTTGTAACCCTGGGGTGCTTACCGCTGTCGATGATGTCATAATGTGTAGGCTACATTAATAACGTAGTTTTGGTGTAACTGTCTCAGGCGGTCTGTTGTCGAGGAAACAGACCTGGCAGACACGAGCCTTTACAAGAACACCTTCCTACCTCCCTTATGACATACGCCGTATATAGGCTCTTCGCGATAAACTCTGCACTTTTGGGGCATCCTGTGTATTCTTCCACCTCGTGTAAAATTAACATTGCCTTGAATCTCGTCGCGTTATTCATGCATCGGTCGAGTAAAATCGTAAAATAATTAGAAGAAGAAAAAGTATTTTACAAATTTGCTTATAATATTTTATGCATTAAAAATACAGGACACAAAAGAAATAATTTCAGTATTCACGCATGATTACGTGATACTTTTAATACTACGCCAAGACATGGTACTAGTTTCTCTTCTTCGTTAACCAACCTCACTGTATCGGGAACAGACTTTAATGTTTTCTATCTCAATTTACATTGGGGAACCAGCTCACAGACTTTGTATCTGTAGTTCAGAATCAACCTCTATATATAGCGAGATGACGCGGTGCTAACATACTGCTGGATTGTCATGTGGGAGGACACAGGTTCGATTCCCGGACTAGCCATCGTGCTAGCCAGGTGAACTCTGGGACGTTCCCTTGGTAAAGGTGTGGTCGCCTCCTTCTCTACTCCTTGCTGGTTCTCTCTGTGATGACCTTGCTGTCGTATACATGTTTTAGACTTGATTTCTTCTTGAACGTGTGGCCGCGTGTTATAGCTACCTCAAAGGCTCTAGTTTGAAGTGACTTGTCTTCACCTTTCGTCCTCAGTGTTCCAGGCTCGGATCTTCCTTGCTGATAGTGGAGTTGTAATTAGGGTGAGAGGGGAAGGGGATGATAAGGCATAATTTATCCTCCCTGAATCTAGTAAGGCGCCTGAAAGAGAGTAAATGGGAACTGTTTTTGTTCACAGAGACGTGTTGGTATATTGTATGCAGTCTATAATAATTAGTTGCAATATATTTATGATACTGTCATACATGTTCGCTTCCAGGTTAGACTTTCCTCAATTTTTTATGCATCATATAAGTCAGGCTTTGGTCGCACGAAGAAGAGAAGTCTTAAGCGGGTCATCTAAAAGCTTCGTAGGAAAGTATCTGCAGCGTAGTGCCCTGCCCATCCACACAATAAACGTAAACTTACTGAGAAAGGCTTGAAGCATGGGCTTAGCCGGAGAGGGGCCGGGGTTGAGGGTTTTAACCCCTTCACCTCTTTTTGCCCGTAATATTTCAACAATCAATTTAAAAATTATTAATAAACCTTTAATTGTGATTTTAAAAATGTGTAAATACTACAAACTATAATGCCTTTTTCTGTATTGTTTAGTAATTGTTCTCTTGGAATTTGTGCTAATTAACACTCGCGTATATAGTGCTAATGGAGGTGTAACCCCCTCCTCCCTCCTTCCCCCCTCCGTCTTCAGTGGGAGTTCCACGCCCACCCTCCTTGGCTACACCACTGACGTCGGCGCTAGAGGAGGGGTGGGGGACATTGCCCTCCTCAAGTATCCGGCAAAGGTTGGTAGATCTCATCCCTTGATTAAGAAAGCTGCATTTTGATCAGTTGAACCGAATATTTTCCATTTATCTGTAAGGATTCTCCTCTCATTTCTTCACATTTTACTACCCTGCAAGTAGGAAGTAATATTCAGTCTTTGAATGAGTAGTACAACGGGGGTGAATGACAAGATGGAGATTTTTGGACATTCGCCATTGCGATGCATTGCTGCATCAAAATGGCGAATATCCAAAAACCTCCATCTCGTCAGTAATATTCAAGTGTCATCACGTTTCAGTGATTCAAGTGTGTGGCAATAGCAAAGGCAATAGTATCTCACCTTACCCTGATTCTTGAAAGGTATTTGTACGATGGCATTTCTACCTGCTCATGTCCCCTGCTCCTCTACATCGCTTTATTTCTTGGATCCCAGCGACCATCCATTAGCCAGGACCCGTACTGGAGTGAAGTCGTCTTACGAATTGAACAGTGTGTCTCAATACTCGGCTTGCAATGAGCCATACAGATTGATTTAAGAGTGCTGCAAGAATGTGCCAGACTCTTACATCATTCTTTCCGGAATGCGAAGCTGAAAATAATAAGCACATCCAATATATGTTTATATGTTATCATATTTTATCAATAGAACTTGAAAATTCAAATACGTCGTTGAATTTTCAATGTATACATTTTTGGTGGCTTGCTCTGAATATCACGAAAAAATAATTTCAAATAAATATTGCGGTAATAGATTACGGTACCTACGTTTTGTATGCTTATATTGGCTATGGCTATCTTAATGAAAATTCACATTGAGTGAAAAGACTTATCGATAACAGATGGTGACACATACAGCATATAGCTAGTACTAACAGTACTCAATTATATTTTCTGTACAGTAACGTGCTAAGATTTTCTCTTAAAACGAGGAGTCTACTAGTACTTTCAATGCTGTACACTGCGATGTACATTACAGTTAGCATAGTCTTTCATAAATGTGTGCAATTTTTAGATTTAGCTACCACTAGACACGTCGTGTTAATAAGCTTGCTTATTGGTGTTGGCACTATTAATTTTACAAACGAAATTAAAAATAATATAAATTCATATGTTCGCGCCCAGACAGCTGTGTTTACTTACACCACCACTTATATTAAAATGTGTTGTAGCCATATTTTGTGTTTAACGCAGTAATAAGTACGAAATAACACATACGCCTTAATTGAGGTATAGTATACGCGTCGAGAAACAGAATCCATGAAGTATTTACTTAAGGACGTCATTGCCACTCTTAAACAAATCATCATTACCTTTTTTTTCCACTAGGAACTGAAAATGTTTTTCATACCACAGACAGCCAGAGAGGCGTAATGCTTCAAACTATGATCCAGTGGTTTTGCTGATAAATTTACGAGGCAAAATTCAGTGCAAATTGCAGTACAGTAGTTACTTAGACTGCAGTGCAGATAGCGCGCGCTGTTGTCACACACTCCACCCCATTACGACGTTTAGAAGATCGCTTGGTTGAAATTCTGTGTGCGTAAATAAAACATTTTAGGAAATTTCAGATCTTGTATTATCGTAAATTTAAGAATTAAAATGATTTGTCAATTAAATTTGTATGCATCTCTTATAATCATTTGTCACACACACACGCATATATATAATGTGTATATATAATATGTATATGTACATACACACCCTCTCTCTCTCGCTCACACCAACACACACACAAAATCCACACAAATACACTAATAACAAAAAAAAAAAAAAAAAAATATGTGTGTGTGTGTGTGGACGAGACACTAATTCCGACGTACAGCCTACATTGACCTTGCGTTCCCCCCCCCCTACCCCCCTGTTGATACAGGTCGACGGCCATGGGCCTGGACTACATACAGCAAGAGTTTGAGGCACTCACTGTGTCGTCTACAAGAGCAAGGTTGTCTGTAACTTCGGAAGATAGGAGCATATATATATATATATATATCTCTGGCAAGATGGCAGTGGGCGAATGTTTGCCAGCCTGACCAAAATGAAATATGGATGGTCTGGAACTCCGTGAACAGCTTGAGATCGAGTGTTTGAATATGTAGTGACAACTTGACGTGACGGAGTCTTACTGATGATATCGAGTGGCCGTGGGTTTGCGTTTGGGAGTACCTGGTTCGATTCCCGGTCAGGCCATTCAGGTTTTAGTTACCCATGGTTTATCAAAATATCAGGTCAAGGCTGAAACGATTCTCGGCCACAGTTCATGGTCGATTACTTTCTCCGCTCGTGCTTCTCTGGGAGACTTACTTCGTCTGTAACACCCTCTATGTCAACTAGGAAGATACGGTCCAGTGTACCTTGCGTCCAGTGTCATGAAGCTGCTCAGACATTGCTTGGTTAGTTTAGGAAAAAACAATTTTTATGTCGTTTGTATTAATTGAGAACTGTAATTTTACGTTCGCGTAATGCTTGTGTCACAGTAATAACAATATTTGTGCGTTTGTGCCTTTTTAAGAGACAGCATCATGTTGATCTGACATGTAAGCCGCCTTGTTCCCTGCGTCTAGAGTAATCACCTCTCACCGAGGCGAACCGGATTCGAATCCTGGCGCCGTCGCTTCCTAATTTTTGCAAGTGGGAAATCGTGTTGGACGATGCCGCTGGTCGGCGGGTTTTGTCGGGAATCTGCCGCTTCCCTCGCCTTTGCATTCCGGCACTTCTCCATTTATTCTCACCTCATTTCACCATCATCGGCTCTCAAGACCTCGATGTTAAGAGCCGCCCAAATCTATTTTTCTCCCCCCTTGGTCAATCCACCATACAATCGGGAGTGTTAATAAGGCCAGTAAAAGTATAATTTGAAATGTAGAGATAGTCATAAAAAGTGGTCCAATTCGATTAAGAAAGACCATGGCACCAAAAAATGTGCCGCCAAATAAGGCTGACGGACAGTCTAAATGTCGGCCACACACACACACACAGGACGACTAACTACAGGAGGAGTTGTGCGGTGAGTGTGTAGTTGCAGAACACGCGGTTATGCGCTCTGGAGTATGCACGAGGATTTGACTTGCCTGTTAGCGGAGCCAGCTGTCACCTACACCTAGCATCAAGACAATGCAGGGACTAATCACAGTTATTTTCGCAGCTGCAGCCCCCCCACACAGACATCGCGTCTATTAGACGCCGCCGTGAGCTACCAGAGCTTCAGCTGTAGAGTGAGCGTGCTAGCTGCGCAAAACCATTCTCCGTGTCCCATAATATAATTTGCTTTTCTGCGAATACGACCATGATAAACGAGACGTGGGTAGGATTCGAGGTTAGGGCACTGTTTGCGTAATTAAGTTATTTGAGATGTTTGTATATTCACTGTAACCAACTCTCAGTGCAATCAAATTAAAATAAGTAAAAGTATTTTTATTCCCATAAAAGTATTTTTTGCATCTTAATTATCAAAAGACAAACACGCTCACCACTGTTGACCACGTGACTCTGAGAGTTTTGTTGCAAATGTAATGTAAAGTGTAAAAACATGCTATATAAAATATTAACATTTTGAAATTTTTTTAAATAGCCTATTAACTGAATTATATTTTACAAAGAGGGAAGAAGTTTATCGTAAGTTATATTTGCTACAAACTAAATTAGAGGCTGACTACAGTTGTTGAGTTGTGAGGGGGTGGGTGGTTGAGTGCTACGCCATTGATAGTTGAAAAGTATATGTGTGACTGCTCTAAATCCTTACTCGGCGTCTGTGCAGCGTACTGATCAGATCTCTGCTTTTTCTTCTCTTTGTCCTCGAGGAAGTCATAAAACGTACACATTTGCAGCACATGGAGTAGCTCAGCTTAAACATATTGCGAATACATTCTTCTACGAAGATCGGAAATATTCATTTTGTAGCAGTGGCCTTTTTTATCTGTGCAGACTTTGGAAGAAATGTAGAACACGATGTTTTAAAGCGTAGAAACCGCCTACAGTAATTTCATTAACTTATAACACGTGCAGATTTGTTCGTAGTCCGTCATTAAATACGTGCATTAAAAATAGTCTTTCCGAAATTCATCTCAGTTAAATGAGCTCGTACGTTAAACGCGTAGCAGGTACGGTGCTCCTGGCTGAGCTGAGCTTGAATAAATGTTAATTTTCACGAGAATGTACTGTTACGTGACGCCTGAGGGGCGTGTCTGAGTTCGTTAGGGACGGAGATCTTAAGAAAAATAAAATAACTAAATTTGATTTCTTATTTATTCACACAGATCTGTACCATTGCTCTTTATATTTCTCAGCGAGCGCAATATTTAATGATTATTTTCAATCTAATTAACGCCCTTATTTATGTCCCTGTTTTGTTATACTCAATTAACTCATACTCATAAACACACATTCCGTCTGTAATTTGCAACCCTTTGTAGTGTCTTTCACTGTTGCGCCCAGTCCAATAGTCCAGCCTGCCAACTGCACTCTTCACTGCTTGATACTCGCAGTCGCAGACTTCCCTTCCGCTGTTCACTTCTCCCACCGCTCGTCGTCTATCGCTGAAACTCCGCCACTAGTCCATTCAACAACAACCACCTGGAGGCCCGCCGCATTATTTGTACTCTTCCTGGCCTTGACTTAGAAAGTTGAACGCACCCCGAGTCACGCTTAGAGAAATTACGGTAGCAGACCACCAGAAAATTCTTCAGATAAATCTAGAAAATCTATACCACCATTGTCGGCAGCATGCCTTCGCAAAATTGATTATCGTATCGGTTCGCTTTTTGTGACGGAAATGCGGTTCGCTCGCTTGTCATTCAAAACATTCCATTGACTTGTCGCCAGCGCTATCATATAACTACTTTGCCCTTCACTTGCACTCAGTATATGTGTGTTTATAAACAGCCTGTGTCTTGCTCGGAGAGTGCCTGGAGATTGTGTGTAGAAGTACTCGCCAGATCCGCATTGTAATTCAGCGCCACTGTAAGAAATCAGATTGTCCTGGTGGCGGTGGAGAAACTTTAACATGGCGGCCAAAGTGGCAGAGTTTCGTGGGTAATTTTACTCCGGGTTCCCAGCTTTGTTTGTTCACGCCAGCGCCTTTCACTCGCTGCTTGTGAATGTACCGGCAACTGCTTGGAAGGAACTGCCCTATGACGAGGCACAGGTCTCGTATAGACTATTCACGGTAAAGTGAGCACATTTTAAGGCCCTCCCAACAAGCATTAAACGCTAATATTTTTATCGTAGCCCAAGAGGTTAACTTTTGAGTGTAATGAAATGTATACACTGAGTTTATTAGTCAGATAACAATGTTTATATTAAAAAGGGGCGGAAAGATAAAAATTTAGCAGGGCCTTAAAAAGTGCTCACTTTACCGTGAATAGCGTATACCGCGCGGAATTAATGCCGTTAATGGAACAAGAACGCAAGTTACATCGCAGACTTTCGCGGCCATTCTCATTACATACAAGACTTCTGGATTTGAGACGTGTCAAATAGTTTTTCGTCGGCTGTTAGGCGGGAGGCCGCGGTGACTCAGCGGTTAGTCTGCTCGCCTCTCAAGGCTAATCGGGTTCAATCCCTGGCCGGGTTACTCCCAGATTTTCGCAAGTGGAAATAGTGCCGGAATCGCGCTGGTAGATGGGTTTTCTCGGGGATCTCCCGTTTCCCCCGCACTTTCACTCCGGCGCTGCTCCATTTTCAGCTCATTTCACCCTCGTAGGCTCTCAAGATCTCCTGGTTAAGAGTCGTTAAAAATCTCTCAACTCGACTCGGCAACTCGAACTTTTCGGCAGTCATTGCAGCTGCCATCTTCAGGTGGAAGTGCCTATTTTAGCAAATTGTCATATAATAAAAAACACTCATTTGTCATGCCCTTGCATATTTATTTTACCAGGTTTTATTTTCTCACTTCAGAGAAATGAATACCAATGCATAGCAACTTCAACATGGCACTTCCACCTGAACATTGCGGCTGCAATGACTGACTGCCAAGAAGTCGAGGAAGAATTACTTCATGCGGCTCAAACCCAGAAGTTTTTTTATATGTAACGTAAGTTTTTTTTTTTTTTTTGCGCGGGACGCGAAGGCGCCCCTCCGCCATGCACCCACACACATTATTGGAAAGCATAAAATACAGTACGTAATATTTTAATTTATTTGTTTTGCGATGCGAAGAGGACGATGGTGATACCGAAGAGGGTGTTGAGATGCTGGAGGAAGGGGCACAGGACCTTTGTCATCCAGAGAACATAAAATATGTGCATGCTTGTAATGCATGTGTGTGTCTATAATACTCTGCATTTCGCATTTCAACGTAGCGGGAGGTCTTTCAGCGCCTCTGCCACCATGGGCGAGTGATAGCTGACCTATCCAGCACACCACCTTCCAAGGTAAGGACGGTAGTGCAATTGTGAAACTGACGTAAGAATTGTGCACTAAAAACGTTTAATTTACCATTAACATTTTTTGTATTTCAGGTTATTTTAGTTTTAATGGATGAAACTAATATGTACCCGCGTCGGTCTACGGTGCGGGAGGATGTACTCTAAAACTGCATTATTGAATTTTATTTTAGTTTCCCTCTTCTGGGATTATATATTTTTTCCCAAGTATAATTTAAACTAAGCCACAGTCCCAAAAATAATATCACTTCAGTTAACTTAATTTCTGTTTTAACCAAACGGTGTTTAAAAAAACTATTTGAGTTCACATAAACGTGATTATAAGAAACACATTAACATTTTGAACTTAGAAGTAGTGTGTGGTTGTTGCAGACGACACATTGCACTGCTGCCATTGGATGTTGTCACTCCTTGTAGTCCGTAGTATTCTTGGTGCGAGAGTGCTGTTCAGTGAGGCGGTCATGTGCTGCGGTGGTCATGATCGATTATTATCACTTAATTTAGCTGCAGGCAGGGCGGGTGAGTGATGTCGCAGCACTTAGCCGGAGGTCTTCCTAGGAAGGCGGTCGTGTGGAGTACCTAGAGTGTGCCAGGGCAGGTCGTCACGGCGTGCAGCCAGAGACAGGGCTGCCCAGGAAGGCGGTCGCACAGTGTAGGCGGGTGGCGGCGGCTGGGAGCTGTCGGCGGCGCTGGAGGGGGAACTCGCGGCTGCACTAGCTTGCTAGTTGCTCCTCAGTTCGGCCGACGACTGTGGTTAGTGCGGGTGCTATGGCCTTCATGCTCGTGGCGTTCGGCTCGGGAGGAGGCCCTGACGACAAGTCTAATAAAGGTACGTGCCAACAAACAGCCCGGCGACTTTGGAAATCCTCCTGGATTGTTTGTTTACCTTCTCCGTCCTCTATCTTGCTATTGAGTGGTGCGTGTGAAAACAGGTGCTGTGTCTTCAGCACAGAGTATCTGCGTCTTGCACCTCAAGTGTCGGCACCCGACGTCGCTATGAGATACTTATTTATCTGTGAAGCTTGCTTTGAGTTTCCCTAACAGTACGTTCTACAATTGTTTGACTATATTATAGTTATTGAAATTTGTAGCATATACAACTTAAACAATTGATATACATTTTAGGGATGCAGTTAGAGGAATACTGTTGACTTGCTCGCACCAGTTAACAGGGTAGTAAATATGAGATGCTCTTGTAGCCTATTGTTTTTTTGTGAACTGTGTGGTGACGTGTGTCGAGTGTTACTGGGAATTTTAGATCGGTGGACTGCCAGAATTGCAAATATTACGCTGCGTCCCTATTAACGTTCACTGTGAATTTCCTTTCGGCAACTAGGGAAACTGCGTACGGTATAGGTGCCTTAAATACTTGACGCCTTCTTGGAATCATGGCAGTGTGTCGTGGCTTTAGTCATCGCCATCACTGTCGCTGAGAAGAGCTCCTGGAGCCTGAGTAATTAATTCCAAGCGATACTCGGGCTTCTGTCGCAGGATAGTTTGCTCTCTTGTCGGGTCTAAGTAAACGTCATAACTTGCTGACGTAGTTTATATTTTCTGGAGTATCTCTGAGATGTATAGGGGAGGATATTTTTATATGTCCGGACGATATTACATTTAAAATTTGAAGTATTTCTCCGTGTAATTTATCGTTTAATTAGGTAGTCCACCCAAAAAAAACACTCTTAAAAACATATACATAACATAGACCCCGATAAGTAGTGTCTATGGTGGCCAAAGAGTTGTTTGAAATCGAGTGCTTTTGCAAGTCCTGGCTAATTCCTTCTCTGAGATTACTCTCCTGGACTTGGCCGTTTAAGTGTTTTTTGTTCATAAATTATTACTTTAATGCAGTTAAAAATAGAAACCATTTTAGTGACTAGTCATTTTTAAAAACCATACATTTATGAAGATTTAAGATTGCTTGGTAATACAAATCAACGCCGGAGAAGTTTACTGAAGTCCGCAAACCAACGTAGGCTAGCCTTTTCATTAGTTTGTCTAACTTATTCGCCGATAAAGTTAGTAAAATAATGTCATAGTTTTCTGTATTGGTAGGGGCATTTTCCTTCGTCGGAAGACAGTGTAGTGTTTACTGAACCAATCAAAATAGGTTATTGCGGTACTGTGATTCGCGAGCAGGCACTTAGATGAACAACGGTTAAAAACTGTCCATTGTGGAAGTGGGTCTGAGTTAGTGTTTTGAAATACAACTCCACAGGACTTATTTTTTTGGTGTCCCCATGTATAGACTTCCATAAAAAAGGGGAATACCGTTAGGGATTATAGGGTTACTAGTTCTCATTCTCCGCTACGTGATTGTAGACAAGACCGTCAGTTTTGTCTAACCTTAAAACCAAGAGGAGGGTCGGCGGTTCAGGGTAGGGGAAGGGACCAAGGTGCGTCTCAGGGCTGAGTCCAGACACATGCAGGGAAGTTTCTAACTACAAGGGCACATGCTCGCGTCTCCACTGGGGTTGGGCAAACTTGGCGCCATGATTACCTCCCATTCTGACCTGAACTGATGTACATAGGGAGGGGCAATAACCGGCATAGCCACGTAAAAAAAAACCTCGACAGAAAATAATAGCAAAATTGCATGCAATTAATGAAGTAGAAAAAGACATATACTAGAACAGAGGGATGGGAAAGGATAATATTTATTTAGAGGTTTTGGAAGACTAAAAGAGGAAGTTTGGTCTGGAGGGCCTTTTTTTATTTTTTCGGTTGATCACGCTGAAATTTTTGTTATACGCTATTGACGGTTACTTACAATTTTTCTGAAATCCTGATAAAGTTCTATTTCCAGGATATTCTACCGCCTCATGCAAACAAAGCTTAACAGTGTCTAGGAAATTACACCATAAGGTAGCGCACTCGCTGTGATAATTTTTTGCTTGGCATTACCAACACACGTGTTTTCTAATTGTTTTAATTGATATAATTGATAAATGAAGTAATATAAATTAATATACATAAATAAAATCATTTAACCAGAAAGTAAGATACTTTTATATTTTATGTTAACACAAAATAATACACTGGTGATATACAGGATGATTCGCGAGCAGTCACAGGACCTATTCCTTATATCATTTGGAGTAAAATATGTCATGCGGGTCTTATTCCCTATATTTACGGAGTAATTCGAAACATTTGAAAAATGACGAATAAAATAATAACCGTTTCAGAGGTAAATACAGTGATGTATATCAAACCGCATCGTTTACAATTGGGCATCACAATTGCGTCTAAGAAGCTCACAAAAGATGTTCAAAAATGTTTCCGTCTACTTCCATACACTTGGCCCCACGCGTCGCTCTATGTAGCTGCACAAGACTGTATTTGATTTCTGTAGCGGCATACATGATTTGCGCAAGTGGCTCCTAACGTGTTTGTGCAGTTCATTCGTAAACAATATCCTTCATCCATACCCATACGCAATAATCTATGCATTTCCATTTTGTCGAGTTACACTGTAAATATTGGGTATAGGTCCCACATTTATGACATATTTTGCTCCAAATTATCTAAGGAATAAGCCCCGTGAGTGGAGGTAACTCTTCGTGAATCATCCTGTATAATATAATTAGGAAATAGCCGAACTTGTCCAACATGGAGTGAATTTTTAAAGGTTTGATTAAAAAAGTGTGAAGAAACAGTGAATAGACTATAGTGAGGTGGGAGGCACCACCCCGTGGAAAAATGTTGGGGGGGGGGGGGGCGAGAGAGAGAGAAATGCCGCCAGTCGATACGTGAGCACTCGGCGTGTGTAATGTGCGTTTGTGTCACGCCCCTTTTCTTTTACGCCGGTTATTCTTGGCAACATTCCCGCTGCAAATGAAGCGGTCGTAGTAAGTGCAATCTTGTTGTGATGGTATCGTGTCTACTATAATTGAAGTCCTTATCACTCATTATACTAGGTACAATCACTTAGGACTAATAACATCTTATTAGTTACACATATACTATCAAAATGTCCATTGTTACACATTAACGCTATTCCAAATGTGTGTCACACGCATGCCATTCCACTGTCCAGTCGGTCAGTCTCTCTTTTATTTCTCTTTTCTCTCCCTTTTTCATCTCTCATATATTTTTTGTTTTGCTTCTCTTTATTTCTCCATCTTCCTTTCTTACTCTTCCTCCTCTTTTTTCTCCTCTCTCCACTCCCCCGATGCTCGCAGACGACACCTGGCTGCTCAGTGAGTCGTCATCGCGATTGCGCCACTCGATCGGCGCTCACAGCCTTACAAGGCTCCACACTCCCCTACTCGAAGGCACGCCGCAGCTTATATAGCTATATAGCCGAGCCGACCTGACCCGGAGGGGTCTTCACCCCACGGGTCGCGCTGAGGGGAAAGGTACACGACGACCAGAAATAAGCGCGACTACCGAAGTCCTTAGAGTCGGGGAGTGGCATAAGTCGTGATCGCCTTATCGCGGCACGCGTCAGTATTCCGCGGCGACTGGTTCGTAACCCTGCATTTTCTCTTTCAGTTGCCGACGCTGTCCTTTGAGCTCTGTGCTTCGCGCGTCCAAGGGAAGAGGCGAGAGAAACGACATGAAACGGCTTCATCCAACAGTGTAATTGTGCTGCTTTGTTTTTAACTAAGCATACTGTATTTGGGAAACATGGTGCTCATATTCCATATGAACAATGAAAGTTCGCGTTTGTAGTACGCTTTATCATTTTCTTACTGCAGACTGCTGTTGTCTTGCATACGAGAAAAGAGTAACTGAATCTCATCTTTAAGTAGTTAATTTATATTCACCGTGTTTTTAAAATTATTTTTGAAAATGAGCGGAGCAAACGTGTAGGTAATAAAGCGGAAGAATACTGCGGACATAGCGTTATTGCAGATATACTAAGTCACAGATAAAATACATTGAAAATAATCCATTGTTAGCTCTTGTCAACAGATATTTGAAACACACAAAAGTAATTCCTCGAGGAATAAGTCAGCCTTTTACAAATAAACAAGAAAAAATTCAGAATAACTAACCAAACGAATTAATAGATACACGCTATTATACACAGTCTCATTTGTTCGTCTGCTTGCTAAATATTTTTTTCACTCGTTTGTTTGCAAAGAAAAAAATCTTACTGTATTCCGTGCTAGATTTTAATGTTTAAAATATCTGTTGACAAGAGTTAATCGTGGCTTGTTTGCGGTGTGTGTTTTTACGTCATCGTCTTGGTTTTCTGTGGCGACGTACGTCTGTAATATCGCCACTTCCGCGGTAATTTCTCATTTGTAATGCGATTTGATTGAAATGTTACTTGTCTGCGCAGAACGCAGTATGTGTCACGTGAGCTGTGACATGTTCCCACGTGCTAGTGGGAAACTGCTATGTTTGCTGTTGTATTTCTTCCCGCAGCCCAATGTCGGCACGATTATGGCTGCAGTGTTGTCGTGCTGCTGGCAGCTCGTATAAATCACGACGCTGAGGCGAAGGTGCCCGCTATGGCGAGATTGTGTTTCATAACTCTCACAGTTGGGATCCTTCCTTGTCCGCTCACTCGGGCCGCGGTGTCTGAGCGGTTAGCCTGCTCGCCTCCCACCAATGTGAACCGGGTTCCATCCCCGGCCGGGTCACTCCCGGATTTCTGCATGTGGGAATAGTGCCGGTCGATGCTGCTGTTTGGCAGGTTATCTCGGGATCTCCCGTTTCCCCCCGCCCCCTTCATTCCATACTCACCTTAACCACCCTCATCGGCTCTCAAGACCTCGATTTGGGCCCCCTCCCCACCTTCTAGGGAGAGGAAAGCCTTTAATCAGCCCTGCTATAGTCTTTATTCGCGGTTTCTTTACACTTTTTGAATCGAAAACTGGAAAAATTACCCCGAGTATGACGTGTTGTTCCTTAAATATGTCGTTTATCGCAAGCTTTTGTACTTTACCTTATCAGCATCTGGGCATCCTGTCAGAGTTGAAACTTTGACACAGACTATTTTAGCGAGTAACTAAGGGTTAACTGAAAATGGCGGGAATTTTAATAGAATAATGTCTACAAAAAGGAAATGTAGACATTATGGTTACAGACACACGCGGAAAAATTGTAAATGACAAGTGATATTTTTATTTTATTTAAAAGTCATCTTGTATAAGGATTACTTCTGTAGGCGTAATATTTATTATTATAGGATATTCACAGTAAAGTGAAAGGACAGTCGTTTGGATTAATAGTCGATAAATATATTTTATTTAAGCCTTAGGCGTTAACTTTCGAGTTCGGTGTAATCTACACAATGTTTTTATAACTAAGATGCAATATTTATTTAAATAAGTTGTTAAAGGGGAAAAATGGCGGAAATAAAAAAGTTACTAGGGCCTCAAAAGTGCTCATTTTACCATGAAAAGCCTATAGATAATGGCAAGTAAAACTATTTTGTGTAAGAACAAATTTTTTTTTTGTAAAGAAAGAATTTTGGGATAGTGAGATTTTTTTTTCACATTGATTGTTTAATGAGTACAAATGTATAAACGCTGCTTGCAATTTACATAATCCTCACACCAAAACCACGGTTACTCTTGCTTTCCTCAGTTGTAACTCTTGTTTCTTTACTCTCGGAGTAACGTTGTGGAACGCAGGCCAGCCTGTGTGCTGTACTCTGTAGTGCTGTATTTTCGCACGCTCGTCGGCCGGGCGTGCAGAGGCAGTGACGTAGCGCCAGAGATCCACCTCCCTGATTACGCGTTCTCCGGGCGCAATTCTCAGAGGGATGGCCAGCAAGATGTTAATGAGCATTAATTATAAACAATTGTCACGCACACACGCTTCCTTCCCGCGGTACGCCCTTCAAGGCCAGCGGGGCTATTGTTCCGTCGACTGCATTGTGCGTGGCCCCAGGGGCTTGATTATATAACTTCCTCGCAGCTTTACTACGACACAGTGTTGTTCTCCCAGCACAGCAACACGTCGTCTGTTTCCACTCCGCACGTTTTGTTTTGAAGTTCTTTTTCCAATCGGCAGTTCGCGGTTAATGAAGCACTTGTGAAAGCGTTGCTTCAGGTCCTCGCCTACCTGGAGAAGCCATAAGGCCGCCGCCGATCTCTCGTACGTTCCCGGAAGGCCGTGCTCTCACGAGACAGGAACCGAAGTTCCCATAATTCGTTAATGCCCGGTTACACCACCATCTTCCCCGATCCGAGATCGAATGATCTTAGTTACGAACCAGAATACAGTTTGATCTTGGTTCCAATGTAAAAGTGTTATATCAACGAAATTTCATGATTCTCGATCTTGGTTCCGAAGTGAGATATCGAAATTAAGTATGAGACAAATTTTCTATTGGTTCGTTATGTATGACGTTATGGGAGGTCCTATATTTCACCATAGATAGACCTAGATGTGCAATTTTTTATGTGTTTTAAGTTAATTATTGTTGTACGAATTTTACTGAGTACATATAATGTTGTTTTAATTTCCCAAGAAAACAATCGAATGCAGTTCTATCTGTTAACATATTTTCAAGCTATATTTGTGGACGATGGCTGCTGATCTCAAATCGAGATTTCAAACCTCCAATTCCGGCGGTTCGAAATGAACATCTTGATCTCAAGTCCAGCTTTGAACTCGAATGGTGCAACAGTTGTGTGTCGATCTTAGATCCGACGTGGGATCGAGTTTCGAACCACGATGTTGCAACCGGGCATAAGTGGGTTTGCAAATCCAGTTGCCGCCCGACACACTGAGCCTGATTGCTGTAGGACGCTTTCCGCGAGAAGAGCATTCAAGAATGTTACAAATCGCGTTGGGGTCGTTGCTGCGAATGACTTCTTCAGACGTCGAAACTCTCGCTTGTAGAGCCATGTCTCAACCAGTGCTCCATTCCTTGTGTGCACGTCCAGGAGTTTCAACGTCGGAAGGCATTTGCAGCAACCGACCAGCGCGAATTGTAACACATTTTTTATGCTCTTCTCGCGGAGAATGTCCGACAGCTATTACGCAGTTTTCACTTCCTCTGGGATATAGAACTTCCCGACCACGACGCAACATCCTGCAGTGTGCTCTCGTAACCGCAGTGTACACTAAGTGTGGACTTACAGCTGCTCTGTGACTGTGCATGCCGGCTTTGTGAAACCTCTCTGTTACCATGGCAGTCTCGGTCTGTAGTCGTTTCCTTTCTAACCGAGCTAAATAAATACTGAGATTGAAATTACTATGTTACGCAATAATTAGTTTGCAAATGTTGTAATTTTGCACATACATTTAAATGCCCTGTTTGTAATTAATTTACATTAAAATATATGAAATTAATATAATCGAGTAATTATTTTATTGTGTAAGGATCTTTCTTTGTTATACCAAGTTATTAGTTCGTGGTAAAGTCCAGCTATGCCACCAGTATATTAAAATAATTGTAATTTGTTATTCTCAGTTGTCGTTCAAATACATGCGCCGATCTACATACGCACAAAATTATACTATAACATTAACCTATAAGGGAACTGACAATAGTGTCCACACGTTATCATTTATCGTATTACGGGTTGCAGCAACCTTGTACCAAGTTTGTTACTATAGGTAACTGATTTCACAGCTGATATTTTCGTATTTGGCTTGACGGTGTAGAACCTCGATGTGTGAGACTTATGCCGTTCATCAGTGTGGCAGAAACTTTCACCGCAAAGAAGCAAGTGATCGCCGAAACTTCTGTATTTCCGATTACTCTCGTGCGGGTAAAATGCCATAACTGCCGTAGAAGCGCGAAAGTTTTGTTTACCAATTGAACCTGAGGATTCCGCCTAGCTGAAGGTCTAAAATCGCGAGGTGACTACGGGCGACCAAGTACGTTTATCACGAGCCTCATCGCCTCTATGCGCAAGGCTGTGAAGAGAAGTTTGGTTTTCACATCTGCAACTCTCCTCTTGAGATTCTCAGCGGCGATAGTCATCTTATCGTATAATAGTAAAGACAAAACTCTGTCTTATGTCCTTCGACAATTTAAATATCCTCCACGGTTGTTTTTGTTCCTTGAAATAATGCTTGTGCAAACACCCGTTTGAGCCATTTTCGCTTTAAAGTAACTGAAATAGAAAATTGGAGATTGCCTTCAAATGTGGAATGTTTTTTAAATGTTACTAATTAGGCGGACTTCGTGTAGGTGCGAGGAATAGTTTTTGAATAACTAGTTTTTTCCTGCAGCTGCGAGCAACGTTCGACCCTCAATCCCTCCTTGAATACTTCAGCTGGAGCAAAACAGAACATCAGCTTTCAACCACAACATAATTGTTGATTGTCTGGTGGCACTGTTTAAAAAATCCTTTCTGCATTGTTAAAAAAAATTTCCTTCATTTTACGGAAAAGTGCTGGTAAAATTTTTTTCCAGAAGTGTCCGTAAACTCTCCGTTAATTTCCAAGTTAGATTTCTGTACTTTCCGTTTAAAATAAAAATATATAGTGAAAATGTCTTTAATTTTTGTTATGTGGGTGTTCTACCGCGTATAAAAAATGATATTAAAAAAATTAAAATATTTTGTACTTAAGCGAGTTTTGAACCAGAGTCAAGTAATTACCAGTCCACGACTCTAACCATTCACCTAATTGTGGTATAACTTTTATATTTGTATTGGAACGACACAAGCAAAAATTCAGTTTCTATTAAATTTAGTGCATTTTTCGTGTTGCCAAATGTTACAGACGCCTGACGATATGTTTTGATGTTTGAAAGAATGTCATAGTCGCGTGGATAACCTTAACTGGCGCAGAAACGACTGTTACAGTGGCGAAGAAAGCTTCGTGTAGAGTCGGCATTGTTCGTCCCCGTAACTCGAACCCAAAGGGAGTACGGATCGTCATTACGGATTGCCTTTCCGTATATACAGTGTACATTTCCGTAATACATTCCGTAAGTGTACGGACATTTTTAACAGTGTGAGAAAGGACTCGCTAGGATTTTATTCCAAGGGATGGCGCCTGTGAAGCTTTATATTAAACTCGGAGCAACTTACGTCTGGAATGTACGTATAAAACTTTAGACTGAATATGGCGTAAAATGATTTCCGTGTCTTCCCAGCACTGGTTTAATACTTGCGTACTTAACTATAAAAAAATCGTGTGTTCTAGCAGGGACGCGAGTATTTGCTAACGTTTAGTTTTGAAACAGACTCGGCTTCTCTTAAAAAAAAATATTTACTGTAACGTGAATCGCATAGTTGAGTCAAAACAAGGTCGGAAGAATTGTAGTAACATATGTAAACTTTCTGCCAGTTATAGCTAAAGCTGTGTGGATTCTGAAGTTAATTGGTGGCACACACTGACTATGTAACATCCTATGGTTTTAAAACCATGAGTTTGTTTTATATAAAGTTTGAGTTACACACATGTTTACCTGGACGGCGGGATGTAACTTCCTACTTACTTTATTTGTCTGGTGGTCGGTTGAGCATTTGTAGAAGTATTGCCGATTTCTTAGTCTTGGAGTTTGTGGATCCTCCCTTAAAACACACGAGGTAACTAATGTTCTGTGGCTACTATTTGCAATGCAGAACGAAATTACAGTTCGTAATTCGCTGTCTGTTCGCAGTAACTTCACACTTTTACAATCAAACCTTAGAAAAATCACTCCATATAATGACATGTTTACTTGTTTCCGAAATATGTCACGTTTCGCAAACTGTTTATACTTCTGTTAACATAAAATAATTTTATTTTTAGTTAAATTGAACTTTCCCTCATATTTTATCTATATATTATATATTACATTTATAATTAGTATAAAACAGAGAGAATATGTCTTGATGCATAGTAAAAAATAGTTCTCATGTATAATATTAAGCTGAGTGCGCACAAATGCGGTGTGTTGTCTCTTGGGTGTAATTTTCTCTACTTATAGTCCATTCCCCACTGGAAGCAACTTATTCGGAGACCTGCTAAATATCTACTTGCAGGCCCGTTTCGTATCCTTCCGCCAAATGTAAACAAACATTGCCATATGACTGCCATGTAGCATCTGTCAAAATCAATGTTTCCATTCAATTATGTGTGTACACATGTTCGTATACTTTCGCTCACCTAAAAATAAACATTGAAATGTGACTTGTACTTTTATACCTGTCAAATGTGTTGTTTACTGTTAACAGCTTTTTAAAGGATTCTGTCATATTCCAAAAGCATTCCGTATGAATATTTACAGTTTAGGCCTCCAACATTATTTAGGTCAGCTTTATGACGTTTTAAAAATGCCTGAATTGAAGACAGTTCTTACGGTTATTTTACATTAACATATTTGTTTTCCACGACGTAGCTCAATACACGTAATTTACGTTAGTATTTTGCCGCGACTGTGTTTAACACTGTTACAACTGCGAGGTAAAGGGCTGTACTAATTGTAATTATAGTTTTGTTATTGATGTGTGTTGGGTGATTTCTCTGGAAGGACGGCCTCAGTTGAAATAAATATTAAAACGAAGGAACAACCAGTCAAACGAAAAAGGCACATTAAATTCAAGCACGCAACTCGTGTTGCTCATTTTTGTCATACGGACTTTAAAAGATAGCGGTAAACATGCACACAAATAAGTCTACGATAACTTTTATTCCGCTCATATTTATATGTAGTTACCTACTGTATATTAGGCTTATGAAATTTATCGGGCTGGGCTTAGTATTTTTCTTCTGGGATTGTGGCAAATTACGGTACACGACTGTGTTTCAAACCCCTTAGGGCAAAGGTACAACGTCGTGATAAATAAACAGACGTGGATGTAAATAAATAACTTCGTCATAAAAACAGTTCACATTTAAAACGTATAAATAGTTCATATCAAATATTTTAAATCGCGCGCACACAGGGCCATCGTATCGACCACGATGCACAAAGGCACGCAATTTCACAGACGCAATAATTAACGAAACACACGTCACAGTATATTTATTACTGCCGTGGAAAAACAAATTTATCACAACATCGTAACTTGCCTACGTAGGTTTAGAAAACACGTTTACAAACGTGATGTGGTAATTTGAAGTATTTTTCGGAGTAAGAATAATTTGTGTTTCGTTTGACAAAAAGCAACACGCCATGTAATGGCTCGCCACGTATGCCAACTTCAATAGGGAACTGCTCCGCCATCATATCTAAATATATTAAAATACGTATTCAAACATTCAAATCTCTTTTCAGTTGTCAATTACAAATTCAAAATTCATTATTTTGCTGTAATAAATATGAAATATGCTACAATTGAAAACATGTATCATTTAATAGCTTACCAGCGAAGTGATATTTCCCGAGTGTGAAAGAGACGGAGAGAGAGAGAGAGAGAGAGTGCGACAAGCTTCGCCAGCAGACCGTTTTTTAAATTGCTTTCTCGCTCGATAAAACAATACCGTGCCATTACGGCCTACTCACGATATTTTCCGCTGTTATTTTAAACTGTAAAAATGTGATATGTTACCATCGGGGCTACTTAAATATTTCGATAGGCACCGTTTAATTTACAAATAGTATACTAAAAAACGAAGTTAAAATAATATTTTAACTATGAACTATTGTCGTTGCCAACACATCGCTGCACTCGCTGTTGTTAATTCACATTTAAAAAAGAAATAATTATTACAAGTTACATAGAAGATTTTTAAGGCAAAGATTCATTTATTCAATAATACAGTACTCTAAAGTTAACCACCGTGTTATTTTTTTTTGTGGAATACACGTTATTGAAAAAACAGGTGACATGGTATGCCTAGTGTGTTTTTTCAAAGGTCGATTTCCATAAGTCGCTTCCAATCGGGAATGGACTATAGCTAAGCTTTGTGTGCACAAGGCGGAGGAACGCCCTGGCAGTAGGAATGTAGAGAAGTTGGACATACTCATGAATATACTGCAAGTGTAGATACTACAGCAAGCGTTTACATAACGACTCGTAGTTACGGACAAGGGATCGTTTATTGAATGTCTATTTCAAAACATCCACGGCGAACTAGTTGTGTTTCGCAGTTGTGGATGTGAACCCGTGACCCGCAGTACAGCTGTGTGTGTATGGGCAGTTCACGGTAAAGTGAGCACTTTTGAAAGCCCTCTTACCTAGAATAATAATCAGTAAATATATTTCGATTTATCCTTAGATGTTAACTTCTTAGTGCCGTGGAATATACGCTGTGGTTATTACTTACATGGCAATATTTATTTAAAAAGGTAGTTGAAGCAAGAAAAAAATTGCTGAAAAGAAAAAGCAACTTGGCCCTCAAAAGTTCTTACTTTACCTTGAACAACCTATATCGAGATTACTCCTCGAGCTGCGATGCGAGTCTCGTTGCAATGCATGCCGGGAGTGGCTTCAGACGTCAGAGGCAACCAAGTAAGGATCGAATTGTCTTCCTAGCTCTATCAACACTCACTGCCTTTCGGGCCTGCCGAGGAAAATATTCATTTAACAATTTCACAGTTCCTGTAATATTTGCTGCGAACTAATGAGTGGCATATTATGAGTGTGACCTCACTGAGGAATAAGCATTAACTCAATCTAGCATCATTCAGACGTGTGTTTAGTGAATGCTGAAACAGATAGTTGTTTAGCATCGCCTGTGTGAAGAGATGAACTAGAGTGGTGAGTGAGAGCTGGTCCGTTCACAAGTCGCCTGCAGGTAGATGCCAGGGAGAGTGGCGAGAGCAGGTCCGTTCACAAGTCGCCTGCAGGTGGATACCAGGGAGAGTGGCGAGAGCTGGTCCGTTCACAAGTCGCCTGCAGGTGGATGGATGCCAGGGAGAGTGGCGAGAGCAGGTCCGTTCACAAGTCGCCTGCAGGTGGATGCCAGGGAGAGTGGCGAGAGCAGGTCCGTTCACAAGTCGCCTGCAGGTGGATGCCAGGGAGAGTGGCGAGAGCAGGTCCGTTCACAAGTCGCCTGCAGGTGGCTGCCAGTGAGAGTGGCGAGAGCAGGTCCGTTCACAAGTCGTCTGCAGGTGGATGCCAGGGAGAGTGGCGAGAGCAGGTCCGTTCACAAGTCGCCTGCAGGTGGATGGATGCCAGGGAGAGTGGCGAGAGCAGGTCCGTTCACAAGTCGCCTGCAGGTGGATGCCAGGGAGAGTGGCGAGAGCAGGTCCGTTCACAAGTTGCCTGCAGGTGGTTGCCAGGGAGAGTGGCGAGAGCAGGTCCGTTCACAAGTCGCCTGCAGGTGGATGCCAGGGAGAGTGGCGAGAGCTGGTCCGTTCACAAGTCGCCTGCAGGTGGATGCCAGGGAGAGTGGCGAGAGCAGGTCCGTTCACAAGTCGCCTGCAGGTGGTTGCCAGGGAGAGTGGCGAGAGCAGGTCCGTTCACAAGTCGCCTGCAGGTGGATGGATGCCAGGGAGAGTGGCGAGAGCAGGTCCGTTCACAAGTCGCCTGCAGGTGGATTCCAGGGAGAGTGGCGAGAGCAGGTCCGTTCACAAGTCGCCTGCAGGTGGATGGATGCCAGGGAGAGTGGCGAGAGCAGGTCCGTTCACAAGTCGCCTGCAGGTGGATTCCAGGGAGAGTGGCGAGAGCAGGTCCGTTCACAAGTCGCCTGCAGGTGGATGGATGCCAGGGAGAGTGGCGAGAGCAGGTCCGTTCACAAGTCGCTGCAGGTGATGGATGCCAGGGAGAGTGGCGAGAGCAGGTCCGTTCACAAGTCGCCTGCAGGTGGATGGATGCCAGGGAGAGTGGCGAGAGCTGGTCCGTTCACAAGTCGCCTGCAGGTGGTTGCCAGGGAGAGTGGCGAGAGCAGGTCCGTTCACAAGTCGCCTGCAGGTGGTTGCCAGGGAGAGTGGCGAGAGCAGGTCCGTTCACAAGTCGCTTGCAGGTGGCTGCCAGGGGGGAGAGGTCGTTGAACGAGCAGCGGAGGAACACAGTATTGTGATTGCGGCGACGTGTGGACACGTGGCACTGCACTTTCTCTGGCCATAGTGACGACGAGGTGCGCGTGGTCGCCACGTGTCACCCACGTGGCGACCACGCCTCTGCTCATAACAAACCCACTCACGTGCTCAGCTCGGCGCCGATACCTGCCGTGTGCTTTCTCCTCCCGTCACAAACATGCAGTGTCTATTCCAACATTGTTAATTAACTAAAGGCTGTTCACGATAAAGTGAGCGCTTTTGAATTTTCCTTTTCTAATAATTTCACACTTTCACTTGACCGATGCATGAATAAAATGAAGAGGCCCATGACAAGTACATATTACATAAGGCGGAAGACTACACAATATGCATAGAAGTAGACCTTAAGCAGGGCTTTCAAAAGTGCTCATTTTACCGTGAACAGCCTATCCTAATATATTGTTACGTACTGCAGCTGGCGCTGACTCAGCTGCCCCGCGCCGTAATCGGAGACCCACCTCGCCCTCCCCCTATGCCTGGAACGATGCGCTCTCAGCCTCCTGGTTCCCTCATCTGGGAATCCCGTGAATGCCGACAGTGGCGGGACTTGCTGGCGTCACAGACTTCCTCTCGCCTGCTAGAGTTTTCGATACGTTTAGCGACGACGCAAGAATGTTCTGGTGCGACTGGCTGGCGCCTCAGCCCTCCGCGACGTATCACGCGAGTTGGGGAAGATTATAGGTGGCGGCCTAACAGACTATATATACTGCCGCAACCCAGTCTTTGACGGAGGTCACCTGGCCGATTGTGCGCGAGCGAAGTGAAGTGTGGATGACTGGAGATTGCGGGACGACGGCGAGTGAGGTGTTCGTGGCTTGAATGGACGAGAGAGTGTGTGATACCGACAAGTGAAGCCTACTGTGCGTGAGGGCGCTTGGAGGACTCTTAGAACATTGTGACTTGCGGGACATGGACTGAACTGAGGTGGGATTGAATGGAAGTGTAATACTGATTTTACTGTAAATATTCAAACTGTCAAATATGGGTGCATAAATTATAAAATAATTGAATAGGTCGATACACTGTCTATTGGGACTGATCTTTAATTATTTAATTTCATTGATTTCTTGGGCGTAATTATAAATTTTATTACTTGGTGTCAACTGTGAACAGTAGGGGATTTCAATTTATTGTGAGAATTTGAGTTCAGAGAATTTTGCTGTAGTTATTGTAAATAAAATAAGGAAATTATAATTCATTTTTTTATTTGATTTAGACCTCCATCCCTTAACGAACTTGGTATAGCCCACTTAATTTCGAGAGAGAGGAATTGTAACAATATACACATTACTGGTGTAAGTGTAGTAATTACATTTCTTAAACCAGCAATAGTTTTTCGGATCGTTGAGGTAGGTTGTTGGTTAGTCTCGTCACGTATGTTGGTGTCTCACACATGCTCATGCGCACTTTAATTTGTAGATGTAATCAGTTCACCGTTTCTTCACACGTATAGAATAAAACTTCTGAAAAAAAAAAAAAGTATGACTGTTTTGGTTGTTTCTTAAAGGTGTCTTCTATCACTAGCGTTTTATACTTCTGTTAACATAAAAATACCTTATTTTTGGTTAAATTGAACTATTATTTGTATTTTATCTATAAATTATAATATAATGAATTCGTTATTAATATTAATAACCAGAGAGAAAATGTGCGTGTAAGTAATGCCGAGTAAGAAATACAAAGTTTCTATGCCAAATATTATTACACTGAGTGCACACGAATGCAGTGCGTTGTCCCTCTGGTGACATTTTCTAGACTCGGTTAAGCTTTGTTTGCACGAGGCGGAGGTGCATTCTGGGAGTAGAACTTGGGTAGGACTTAGGAAAATATTGAATGTGACCGTGAGTGGACTATGGTCCCTAATGATAGAGCAAATGTTAGGAACGGCGCCCGTGATTGGTGGGCGCGAGTTCCCCGTGGCTTGCCAGTAGTGCTCTCACCTTGTGTCTGGCCACTTTGCTGCGTGTTTCCCGTCGCAGATGTTTGCCACATTTCCGTCCCTGGGTTTGTAAACCATCCCTGATTTATTATTTCCTCCACTGCTGTGTTTGGCTGCTCTGACGGCTCACTGGTTCATGCCACAGAACTAACGATGAAGACCGAGCCCCTGATCGGGGGGCCATTCGGAATGGCTTACCATTCCGGAAATTTTGCATCCATACTTGCGCGAATTCCTCTGTAAAAGAGTATAACCACTTGTAGTAATTGTTACCATTCAGGATTTTTGTACTGACATTGACATCCCAAGTATTCTGAAAAGTGTCCACAGTCGGAACGTTAGAATTCCTGTATGTGTGTTTTTAGTTGTCATCCACAAAAGCCTGAAAACTATCCACTGCCTGAATGGTAACCGATCTGCCTTTTTCGCGCCAGCGAAGCTTGGAGTTTCCCCATAAATGATTGCCGTGTGTAGCATATTTGCGATGAGAAATAATGTGGGTGTGTGTGTGTTTTGCAATTTAACACATTTTTGTACTGTTTGTAATATTGTCAACATATTTTTACATTTTAGTCCTGAATGGTTACCAGGCCTGCAACATTTGGGTCATTAACAACTTTTGCTGTCCTAACATGTTTTTGGGATGCTGAAACAGTAACTGACTTAAGTTTTTCTCTATCACGTACCAATTTTTTTACAATCCGTCGTTGTACTGTAAGCCTATTTACTATTGGGGTATATTACGGAACAAAACATATTCGTAAATCAATATTTTATTTTCAAAATGCTTATATTTATAGAATAATTTTATGCAATAGCCTTATAGTCCCTTTTTCGCTTAGACATGAAGGAGTGGGTTTGGCTTGCACGAGTACCTGCCATTTCCGAATTCAGCACACCAAAATACCCTTAAAATATGTAAATCGTCAAAAAGCTTTTTCGTCGTAGGCCTGTTTTATCGTACTGTTCTTATTCATCTTGTTAATAACTGAAATGTTATAATTTGCAAATAACATGTAAATAAAATGCTTATTTAACCAAAGATAAAATACTTTTGTATTCTTTTACGCTTGTGATATACAATACAATTGAAAAGACAAACCCGTCTTACATGGGGTTATTTTTCAAAGGTTCGATTCGATAAGTGCGAAGAAACCGCCAACAGACTTTACAAAGTACAAGGCATCACACCCTTGATGTCCTACAACAGAAAATCTCATGATCGTGCAGTAATGATATCTCGGAAATTGTTTATCTCTAAGAAAGAAGAATGTTAAATTTACGAGCGTATGTTTTTAATAGTCCGAAGTGTTAGCTACACTCCACTTGACAAATACTTCGTGGCGACAAAGTGTTTTGTTGGAATTCATTCTGCAAAAAATTGTTTGGTCGCTGTTCCATCATATCCTGCCTCGTTCCACCCTTCCACTGTGAAGGCTCCAGTGTTGAGAGCCACCACAACTTAGCCATTCCACCCCAACACCGGTTAAAACTACTTTTAACACTGCCGTATCTTAAAAATAATTCACTATTACCAAAAAGTAACTGGGCACCCTGGAAGATAAGTAATTCAGTACGTCAGTTGACTTATGTTCCACAGCCTTCGGCGTAGGACCGCTGGTGTTTGTCCGTGGTAGCATGAATACAGAGGTCTATTGAAACATTCTGTATAATGAAATGTTCCCAACGTTGTGACATTTTTACGGAATGGACCTGTGTTACTTCCAGGATGACAATGTCAGGTGCCGTATTTCAAGGGCTACTATGCAGTGGCACGCCGACAACAATGTTCGCCGATTGGACTGGCCCGCCCAGAGCCCCGACCTCAACCGTATAGAACATCTTTGGGACGAATTGGATCGCCGGGTGAGGGCTCGCCAAACGCGGCCAAAATCAATTGCTCAACTCATGGAATGGTTGCAAGAGGAATGGCGACGAATCCCGTGGATGTCCTGTAAACACTCGTAGAGAGCATGCCAGACAGGTGGCTGCCCGCAAGAAGTGGCCCTACGAGATTCTAACGGAGTGACAACCACCGAGCAAATATTGTGGACAGATGCCCAATTACGTTATGGTAGATAGTGTATTAGCCTGACATGTGTGAAATTACGATAAGGGCATGCATTGAACTTTCCTAAAGACTGTTGACCAATAAAATATAGCCGTCCTTTGCAGTCCGATAGGTATAGGCTGTTCACGGTAAAGTGAGCGCGTTTGAGACCCTAGTTACTTTTTTCCTATCAGCCATTTTTTTTTTATCTTTCACCACTTCTTAAAATTAATATCGCTATGTGAATAATAAACACAGTGTATATATTTCACCGGACTCAATAGTTAACATCTAAGGCTACTATATATATATATATATATAATAATATATCCAGATGAGAGGGCTTCAAAAAGTGCTCACTTTATCTTGGATAGTCTATATACGCAAGAACTCTGTACGCCAGTTCATAGACTTGCGCATAGGAGCGATGGAGCACTTGATGTGCTTGGTAGTGTCGCCCTTATTACTCTGGCTCAAACACAAAAATATCTGCAGGTAGACGACCGTCTCCAGATCCATTAAAACAAATCGGTTGGTGAAATACGTTTTCGTTTGTGCAGAAGGATTGGCGTAGACACAAAAAAAAACGAAGCCGCGGTTACAGAGCGACACAGCTGCGAAGTGTAACGGAACGTCGTTATGAGAGACGTCGACAATGGTTCAGCCCCCCTACCCCTCCTGCTCTAACGGGATTGGCTGGGGAAAACATCCAACATCCCACGCAGCTAGATACATTATAGAGCGCATTTCCGCGGCCGTAGTATCGGGCTACTGACACAGATTCTCTGTGCTGTTCCACTACGCGGCCCCATCTAACGGTAAACATACCTACTGACGTTAACACGATAGCTGTACGTTAACACTCTACGTAACTTAGCGTTATTTTAATATAAAGTCGTAGCTTTGTTCATATCGGCGTTGATAATGGCTCGTCTTTGAGAAGTTGTAACGCAGTGCTACCAAATAAACTCAATCTGGGATTTTAACAAGGCTGATGCATGTACGTTTGCATGTAATATATATATATATATTATATATATATATATATAATTATATATATATAGATGTTATGTGTGTGTGTGTGTGTTTGCTTGCTATATTGTATAATGTCTCGTCTTTGTATTGTCGCTATTTCTGGCCTTTCAGTGTCAACTTTCCCACGTGATATATATCATTTACACTTTCCCTTGAAATTCAGTGGGCTAAACCAAGTTCGTTGAGGGGAGGTCTTAATTAAATAAAATAATTAATTTTAATTTTCTAATTGATTTACATTAACTACAAAAAAATTCTCTCGACTCAACATCTCAACATAAATTGATATCACTTACCGTTTACGATTAATGAATTCAATTAATACAATTTGTAATTACCTCAAATAAATCAATGAAGTTACCCAATAGACAGTGTATCAACCTATTCAATTATTTTATAAATAATGTGTCAATATTTGACATTTCCAATATATCCGTATTACACTCCCATTCAGTCTTACCTCAGTTTAGTCCATGTTCCGCCTGCCCACAATGTTGTAGACTTCTCCGAGCTCCCTCACGCACAGTAGGCTTCACTCGCCGGGTTTCACACCCTCTCGTCCAATAACACTAGTCCACCACCATCGTCTCGCACTAACCTTCGTTAGCGCACTGCCAGATGCCTCCTCCAAAGACTGCTGTCCGTTGGACCGCTACAGCATATACATGTGCTCGTAAATTCCCCTTACAACCTTCTAGGACTTGTTTTTTCGTATCTTAGCGAGACACTATCTGATGGCAATAGCACATAATTGTAAAATGCTGTAGAAATAGAGAGTCATAATTCAGTGTGTGGCTGACAAGTGGATCTTTGGAGACCAAGCCAGCAGTTCTGTCAGGCAGGAGTGGGGAATAAATCTGCCGTTGCCTGCAGTAAGGAATCGTCCCTGCGATCGCATGGAGTGATTTCGGGAAACTACGCTGTAAAAATGTTTTCTTAGTTTAATAAACTGTAATGGAAGTTTTTAAACTATACATAGTATGGGAATAGTACATAACATGAAACACAAATATAGGTATGTTTAACGTCAAGACTGTAGAAATTTAGCAACTTCCTATACTCATTAGGCTCTTTCTCACTCTGCGTATATAGGCTGTTCACGGTAAATTGAGCACTTTTGAGGTCCTAGTTACTTTTTCCTTTTAGCTATTTTTTTATCATTTAACCATCCTTTAAGATGAATATTGCCATGTAAGTACAATAAGATATGGTTGTTGACTAGTATACCGAATGAGAGGGCTTTCAACAGTGCTCGCTTTACCGTGAACAGCCTATACACTAATATACGTAGTAAATGTGCGAATAGTTTTCCAGATTGCTTATAAAAGAAGCGATATGAGAGTGTTGAGCCGGGAATGGGAGCGTGTGAACAACACAGCTACAAAAGTCGCCAACATCCCGGGAGTGTATAGTAGTGTTGTTGGTCGTGAGAGAGATGTGGGGCGGCGTAGTATAGAGAGGAAGCCGGTGTGTTTGATGTCTGCCCGCGACCTCCACTGCCATTTCCGCCCAGATAGCAGCGCCCTGCCCGCCTGTTCTTCTGTCCGCCGACATGCAGTCGACACGGCCACTCGCCCTGCGTTCTCTCTTCAGCCTTCACTTCCTCGCTCAACATAACACGTACAAGCTTGTGCAAGGTCCGTCATAGCGGCCGGTATACGGGCTATTGTGGCACCCGTCATAGCATTTCCTGCCAGGTTTCGTACCTAACCGGATCACATCGCAGTTTCATAGCGTAGGGCGCTCTCCGTGGCTACTACTTGAAACGAGTTGATGAAGAAACTGAAAATGATGCCTCCGTATCATTCAATTTTACATGTTGAATATATCTCGGCACGTAAAGAAAAACCCATTTTGCAACCGGTCCGTAATCTTCGTCAAAATTTAAAATAGCACACTCGTACTCTAGTGACGTCAAGTTTTTTTCAAGAAAATGAAACTAGTATGCAATCAATTTATGTAGAAGGCGAACAGTAATACAGCAATATTAATATGTGCTAGCTAGTTTCTTTCATAGGCTTACTCTACTGGTAGCAGTTCTACGAATGGAGTTCATATATACCAAGTACAAACCACGCACTCCGCACACACCGAGGGTGTCAAATGCTAGTACGCGAGCTGCTGTCGTGTAATATGAATCTTCCATGGCGGCTCATATAGCGGCTGGTATACCGGCTCGTGCACCAGGGCTTATAGAAGTTTGTACAAGAACCAAGTACGGCTGCAGGGATCGTGTAATATCGGCTTTAGCGACGTTGGAGGGTTCTCTTCTCAGTTGGTTCCTCAGAGTTCATTGTCTTCGTAATGTCTATCCCTTTCTCCACTCTGGATAATCCTCACTGTACTATCTCCTCTCCTTGTTCCAGCCATGTCCACAATGTGCTGTGGTTGGCTGACGTGCAAGTCCGCCGTGCTGTCTCTTTTCGTCATCCCGCGGAACATATTGAACACCTTCATATAGGTTGTTTACGGTAAAATGAGCTCTTTTGAAAGCCCTGCTTAAGATCTACTTATGTACACGTTGTGTATTCTTCCGCCTAATGTATAATTAACATTGCCTTGGGGCTCTCACTTTATTCATGCTCCGGTCAATCGAAACTGCTAAATTATTGTAAAAGTAAATAATCCACAAATCAGCTAATTTTTATACGTCAATGCATAAAGAAAAACAGAAACCGAAGGAAATAATTTAAGTTATCATAAATGGTTCCCTAACACTTTTTATTCGACGTTAAGATATTTAACTATTTTCCACCCATCGCTACCAACTTTTCTGGGCGTATGTCACTCAGTGTGTCCGTTTAAATATATGCAAGTATGGCAGCGACATTTTTTTCTAAGGTTGATTTCAAAAGTGCTCACTTTATCGTGAACAGCCTTTAGCCCTCTTGTCTGCACTGTGTAGCTCAAGTCCGCTCCACAGCTCCCAGACTCTTGTACACCCCAGAATAACTTATTATTTAACTAATTATCTTGTTTGAATGATTGCCCTAGAGTAAAATTTCTTCCACCTTCTCCTGTAACCAGCCGCATTCAGTTTTGTTCGTGTTTATTCTGTCCACAGTACTTAACATGCTACGAACAACATCCTCCATCATGAAATTTGCATCAGATCTCAAATCTAGTATTAGATAGCAGTTTTCATGTGGTATGCAGTTGATGCATTTCACCAACATGGCAAATTGCTAGGTCGTTCAGACATTATCTCTTGGCCATAAGGTTCCTAGTTTGCATGTTGGAATTTTTATCGTTTTAAGATTTACAGCAATGTTAGGAAGGAATAATTATCGTGAAATAAATAACGTGATCAAATTTCCTAATATATTTATGGTACATGGGGAAACCCAGCTTTCGAGTTTGCAATAGACCTTACCAAATCACATTTCGTGATGTTGTAACTAATGACTAAAATTAACAATTAGTATGTTTCACCCGGTAAATTATAAAATAAATAAGTGTTCTATTTCCAGAAATTACATCAAATGAATGCTTGACATAAACACTCAGATAAATCTGTGCGTGTGTGTAAAATAGTCGATCTCCAATGGCCATAGTGTGGGTCAGAATTACAATAATACCTGGAGACCGGCCCCTCTTGATGTATTTTCTGACAGTGGCGGGTGTTATTATACCGCTGTCTGCTATCTTCGTAACAGCCAGTCACCAGTCCTGCACCTGGCTTGCAGCTCCTACTTACTTCAGTCTTTATATTTCCGCGACACCTTTCCCATGTTATTACACATCTTCCCTGCCAGAAATTACACACAGCTACAGGCTATTCACGGTAAATTGAAAGCCCTCTCATTTGGAATAATGCTCAATAAATATATTTCATTTTAGCCTTGGACGTTTACTACCGAGTGCGTTGGAATATACAAACTGTGTTGTATTACTTACATGCCAATATTTATTTAAAACGGTAGTTAAAGTATAAAATATGGCTGAAACATGAAAGTAACTAGGGCCTCAAAAGTGTTCACTTAACCGTGAACAGCCTGCATGTCGATACGCTCCTATGTGTGGTTTCCATCTGCAAGGTGATTGAACACCGCGGTATTTTTTCTCCACACTCGGACAGTACAGGTCACAAGGGCTTTGGTTCTACTGGCAAATGCGAAATATTTACTGATTACCGATACTGTTCCGTTCCTTAATACCAGTTATTTTCAGCAATAACGGAACGCGGCGGGAGTATATATTTGAAGCGAGAATGTGTCTGACTGAGGATGAGGCATGAAGGGATGGCAAGGAACTGCAGCGACATTCGGCGAGAGTAACTGACGGACGAGAACTGCCCCGCCCTCCTCCTTCGTGGAATGCTAATGACGTGACCAAATATGCCAGGTCGTTGACGTAGAACCTGAGTGCTGGATGCACGAGAATGTGTCTGACTGAGGATGAGGCATGAAGGGATGGCAAGGAACTGCAGCTACATTCGGCGAGAGTAACTGACGGACAAGAACTGCCCCGCCCTCCTCCTCCGTGGAATGCTAATGACGTGACCAAATATGCCAGGTCGTTGACGTAGAACCTGAGTGCTGGATGCACGAGAATGTGTCTGACTGAGGATGAGGCATGAAGGGATGGCAAGGAACTGCAGCTACATTCGGCGAGAGTAACTGACGGACAAGAACTGCCCCGCCCTCCTCCTCTGTGGAATGCTAATGACGTGACCAAATATGCCAGGTCGTTGACGTAGAACCTGAGTGCTGGATGCACGAGAATGTGTCTGACTGAGGATCGGCATGAAGGGATGGCAAGGAACTGCAGCTACATTCGGCGAGAGTAACTGACGGACAAGAACTGCCCCGCCCTCCTCCTCCGTGGAATGCTAATGACGTGACCAAATATGCCAGGTCGTTGATGTAGAACCTGAGTGCTGGATGCACGAGAATGTGTCTGACTGATGATGAGGCATGAAGGGATGGCAAGGAACTGCAGCTACATTCGGCGAGAGTAACTGACGGACAAGAACTGCCCCGCCCTCCTCCTCCGTGGAATGCTAATGACGTGACCAAATATGCCAGGTCGTTGACGTAGAACCTGAGTGCTGGATGCACGAGAATGTGTCTGACTGAGGATGAGGCATGAAGGGATGGCAAGGAACTGCAGCTACATTCGGCGAGAGTAACTGACGGACAAGAACTGCCCCGCCCTCCTCCTCCGTGGAATGCTAATGACGTGACCAAATATGCCAGGTCGTTGACGTAGAACCTGAGTGCTGGATGCACGAGAATGTGTCTGACTGAGGATGAGGCATGAAGGGATGGCAAGGAACTGCAGCTACATTCGGCGAGAGTAACTGACGGACAAGAACTGCCCCGCCCTCCTCCTCCGTGGAATGCTAATGACGTGACCAAATATGCCAGGTCGTTGACGTAGAACCTGAGTGCTGGATGCACGAGAATGAAGCGCCGTGTGACATGTAATCCGCGGTGGCTCGACCTTGCCCAGTGCCGTGTCCACACGCCACGTGGGAACTGCCGTGATTGGTCAGCTCGACGTCGCGCCTGGATACAGCTCACGTCTTGCCGCAGTCTGTGGTTTACCCACAACAGACTATATATATAGTCTATTCGCAGTTTCTGCACACTTTCCGAATCAAGCCTTTAATAACTCTCACCATGGATGACGTGTTTAGCTATTTCCAAAATATGCCATACATCATTAGCGTGTTTTATATTTGTGTTCATAAAAGTTACTTTATTTTCCTATTAAATTGAAATTATATTAATATTTTCTCTATAAATTATAATGCTTATTTTATAAATAATTTGAATAAAAAACAGAAAATAAAACACGTGTGTTGATAGCGCCTAGTGAGAAATAGTTCTTACACAAAATACTGTTGTACAGTGCGCACGAATTCGGTGCTTTGTCCTTTGGTGTAATTCTCCAGGCTTAGTTAAGCTTAGTTTACACGAGGCGGAGGGATATCCTGGAAGTAGAACTTTAGCAGGGCTTCACAAAAGGGTGATGTAACCGTGAATGGATTATAATAAATATATTTTATTGTAGTCTCAGACGTTAACTTTCGAGGATAGTGATGCGTACACATATTGTTTATTAGTCGTATGACGATGATCATATTAAGAAGTGGCGGGAAGATAAAAATTGGCTGAAAGGAAAAATTTAGCAGGGCCTTAAATGCTTGCTTTACCGTGGATAGGCCCAGCGACAGACGTGACCCTTCACTAAGCGGCCAATCATAGGAAGGATAAGACAGAGAGAACGGCTTCCATTAAGTTGTATATTACAAATGGCTCTGGTATGTTGCAGGATAAATCTTTTCGTAAGGGTTGTTTTCCATGTTACTATAAGCTGTTGATTGTGAAGTTATCACTTTTGGAATCAACCTTTGATAAAAATAATAATTGGCCGTTAAAGGCATGCTACCTGTTGACTGGCGTAAAGGCTCCCGGCTAAGTAGACAGGGCATTAAATAAAGTAGTTCTGTCTCTTGGCGTTCTATTGCGACAGAAATGTTTAAATTAAAAGCAAATCAAGGTTGTACACGCGTTATTAGATTACAAATTCACATATTAGTAGCCTACAACTTTAACGTTCCTAGAGACGTCATTTTTTCACTTGATGGACGCATGAATTAAGTGTTGATGCCCACGGCAATGTTAATTTTGCATACAGAGGAAATATACATGTTCAGAAGAAAAGTATATCCTAGGCAACACGTTTCCAAAAGTGCTCATTTTACCATTAACTGCCTATAGTCAGAGTTGCCAACTTTGTGAATTTCTGACTAGATCTGGTAATTTTGAATAAAGTCTGGTGCCCAAATTTCAAATTTGCGACAGGTCTTAGAAGTTAGTGAATTTTTTTTAAATGTGGTGTCGGGTCTGATAATTTGAAGTGAGACTAAAGATTTATTTATTTATTTTATTTTCAATTATTAGATTATCGCACTTTCTTCCCTTCGAGCTTGTTCATTTCCCCGGAATATTTAACTTAAACTTGGGCAGAACAGGGGAATATCTTGTAATATTTTATAGGCAGTCGTGTGGGCTCTCTCTCCTCTCTCTCTCTCTCTCTCCCTCTCTCTCTCCCCCCTCTCCTCCTCTCTCTCTCTCTCTCCTCTCTCTCTCTCTCCCCCCTCTCTCTCCTCTCTCTCCCCCCCTCTCTCCCTCTCTCTCTCCCCCTCTCTCTCTCCCCTCCCCCTCTCTCTCTCCTCTCTCTCTCTCCCTCCTCTCTCTCCCCCCTCTCTCTCCTCTCTCTCTCTCCTCTCTCTCTCTCTCTCTCTCTCTCTCTCTCTCTCTCTCTCTCTCTCTCTCTCTCTCTCTCCTCCCCCCTCTCTCTCTCTCTCTCTCTCTCTCTCTCTCCCCCCTCTCTACTCTCTCTCTCTCTCTCTCATGGGAATAACGTTACGATTTGGCCCCGCCTTAAGGGAAAGTTCGAGAATCACTACTGTGCGAAAATGCGTATATATGCATTATACAGCAAGTATTACGAATGTGATTTACATTTGAATTCTTGTTTCGATTCCTGATAGTAATATTTGAGGTAAGCAACTGTGACGAGCAGTGATAAATAATATTTGCATACTATAGAAAACAATATGTGATAAATTTTGTTTAAGTTTAATTAATATTACAATCTGATGATTTCGTGGTTATTTTAGTATGCCAATTTAGAGGAACCCTCTCAGGAAAGTTGGCAACCTTGCCTATGGTTGAGGACACCCTGGGATAAACCAGACGTAGCATCCATCATACTGGCGGCCAGTTCTGAGATGAGCGATGCGTATAAAACATGACGTAATTCAACATCCAAGAGAGGAGTTGTGGGACAGGAGGCATGGTTGATATCTGCCACGAGTCTCGCTTCAGCGGAGGGAATGAAAAGAGTCGTTGAAGTGTTATCTCGTGCTGGGATATCTCGTGGTCCGTATCTCGGCTTAGTTTTTCGTTGCCAGACTGACTGTGTGCAAGATGGCGAGTCCACTTCCGTTGGGGTAGGCCCAACTCGTCACAGGCCAAAATTATTGGGGTTTGATGGCGATTCGGTGAGGTAAGCTGTTGATGTTCTTCGTGAAGACTCGGGTTGCCGAACTTATTTCACGTGATTTGAGCGACTCTGAAGATAAGTCCTTCACTAACTGGAACTGGATGAAAGACCATCGTTCACATGTCACCAGGTAGAAGTACAAAGACTTTTCCCAAACAGCAGAGCGGGAGAAAACATGCTCGCTCACAGATTGCTGTATTTCGCCTTCAGTGTGACACGACGTAATTAATTACCAAACAGGGGGCTTGCTGAGAGGAGGATAGTTGAACATGATAGTCATAACACATTTAATCTTACTTCACACCATTTTCTCTATTCCGCTGGTATTTCTATTCTGTGCGGTTTCTTTGTTCGTGTTAACGCTTATTACTGACCACAGTTAGCTAGCAAAGTCATCAGTTTGTGCGTGATGCTCTTGTACATATTTCGTTTGAGATGTCTGCGTGAAAGAATGTGATGGGGGGGGGGGAAGGTTTGTGGCTTGTTTTTCTCATGCTTACCGGAGTTTCACTGGAGTTTGTCAAACAGTACACCACCGTGCCCCCCCCCCCCCTTCATCTGGTCTCATTACACCTCCTTTAGTTAGTAGCAGAAATGAAATTTTGTGTCGCATAGCTCCTGGACTTCTAAAATAACCATGAATCATTATTGGATGTTATCATCTGAACAGTTATTTAGGAATCATTCATAGATAACCATAGAGTTTGATCATAATTCCCCTCAAATTGATTTATATCATTCATACGGAAGGCGAATATTTCAGCAAATTCTCTGCCACTGAAGACATCGTGTTGTAGAATTATTTGTCCGAGTAAATTGACTGAGTTACCCAATAGGCTACATATTCTGGAATAATTTTATGTTCTATTTTCATTTCTTAAACCGAAATGCAGCTCAGAGTATCTTAAATATTTAATAAAACGGATGGAAGAAATTTAGGAATAATATTGATCAGAAAAAAATTTCAGGGGTAAATATGAATCTTGTAGGGAGTTCCTTTGCGATTCAACAAATTATAGGCTATTCACGGTACAGTGGGCTTTTTCTTAGGCCCTAGTACACATTGCGTATATTTTTCTGCACTCGGAAGTTATTGTCTAAGGCTAAAATATAACATATTTATTGATTATTATTCCAAATGAGAGGGCTTTCAAAAGTGCTCACTTTACCGTGAATAGCCTATATACGGGTGATTGATGCTGACACTAGTTAGCAAATATGACGCCACAGCAAGGCAAATTAAGTTTTCTCGTTAAAATAATTTCATTGCAAATAAATTTTCAAAATAAAATGTTAGAAGTTTTTTACTCTGTTTCAAGTATTAAAATCTTAGAATCACCCGGGGAGTTCTTGTTAACTTTGTGCTACTGGTATAAAAATTTAATTATTAAGTGTTTGCAGAATAAAAAAAAATTGCAAATTGAAATGAGCTGCACGCTGTAGCAATAGTTCAAACTTAGTTGGAACTGTCATATCCGCTGCGGTAGTGGCATCTCCTGTTCTTGATGTGTACACGAGAAGTTCGCTGGCTTATATTTACGCACCACAGCCCTAGCGATAAACCAACATGGCTAGCTCATTAAACAGTTTTTAGAAACATTAGCCGTTAGACAATAACATTTTCAACAATCTCGGTTTAAACCTGGATTCCTTTTGCTAGCTATTATCGCCTCGCAATGTTGCAAAAAAAATTAAGCGTAACAAAAGTTGGCAACTTTCTCTCTGCCAGAAATATTATTTTATTTGCAAATGATTATGAACACCAAATTGCAATCACGTGTATATAAACTGAATCGACATTTCTGTTGGCAGATAATATCCTAGCATACAAGAAAATAATTCCTACTGCTTGCACAGAGGTTTGTAGGTTATTTAAACAAAACTACGATCTTAAATTATGAAAATAATAAATAAAATAAGTGTATATTTATCAAGATTTACAATATTTGAATACGTATTAAATACGCTCCGATGAAAGCGATATCTTCATGTAGTTTAGTTAGAGCAGGTTTTGCCCTCGCTTTTAGAGCACACACTGATTAAAGTACAACTTAATAACAGGCATAATTGCACGTTGCCTAGCGACTTCAGTTGTAAGAGGAGACGTGCCGGGAAGATGGTAGTTGTGGCTGATCAGCTGCTAGACCAGGCGTCGAAGTTCTCGACCGCGCAAGACCATCTCTTTGCGTGCTGGCAAAGCTTTTGATGGCGCGCGTGAATGCAGACACTGGGCCGATTGCTGCTATCGAAGGATGTATAACCATAGTGATGCAAATTTTGGACTGCGTTTATAAATGCATCCCGTCTCGGTGCTTGCAGACTTACCCTAGACATTTAGTCGTCATTTTGTGAGATAATCGGGCATACCTCGTGATGTACTGGGAAATGCGCGTTTTGTAAAAACTGAAGAAGGCAGAAACTCCTTCGCTGCATTATTTGGAAGCATTTCAGTGTGTCATTAAAATAAACTTGTGTGAATAAAGCGTTATTGTCAGGTTACTTGAATAAAAACAGAGGGAGAATTGGTGTGTTGGTAATGCCGAGAAAGAACTAGTTAGCGTGCACAGATATGGTGCGCTGTCCTTTTGTGGACATTCTCTAGACTCGGTTAAGACTTATTCACGTAATGCGGGGGAATAGCATGACAGAACTTGAGCAGGGCTTAACGAAAATTGGAAGTGACCATGAGTACGACAAACGCCGGCAGGTGATTCCCTAGGAAAATATAAGACGAAAATGTAAGAACCACGTTTTCCGAAATTGATTATTAAGGGAGCTGTGCGCCCCCCAAAAGTCGAGTTTTGAAATGCCTTAAGTTGAATATCTTAAAAACTACTTGCGACTAAGTGACTAATCGGGGAATAGTGTTTGTATAATGGAGATCGTCCACCTCGAGAAACGTGGTTGGTAATAGCATCCCCTTACATTGGGGAAATGGGGGTTGCAACCCTGTGTTTGCACGAATCGTGTTAAAAAACAATTGTAAGCGATTTATTGGATGAATTTAGTAAACAGCACTCTACATTAACATAAAAGGTAGTCTTGTCAGAACACACTCAGGTGAACCGTTTGCGAGCAATTCGTGGTGACATCATTCAAAACAGATAGCGAGTGGCCTGGCAGGTAGGCAATCCGCAACCCTCAGAACATGTTACTATGATGAAAGACGGACAATTTCGGTAGTTTCAGACTAATCCTGACGTCTTACATTTAACTCAGAAAATAAAACGCGTGCATAATATGCAATGAACAATTTAGGAATCTACCTCCTTAACTACATGGAGTAACACCGATAGCGCCCGCTGTAGTTTACACGCGTAAAGTGTCGTGTACATTCATACATTTAGGTGATTTATCGTGACTGTTCGATGAAACCATTGTCAGTCTTTCATTATAGTAACATGTTTTGTGAAGTGTGGATTGCCTACCTGCCAGGCCACTCGCTTTCTGTTTTGAATGATGCCACCACGGCTGTATAGCAAACGGTTCACTTGAGAGTGTTCGGACAAGACTACCTTTTGTGTTAATGTAGAATGCTGTTTACTAAATTCATGCAATAAATTGCTTACAAATGTCAACACGATTCGTGCAAACACAGGGTTGTAACCCCCATTTTCCCAATGTAAGGGGATGCTATTACCTACCACGTTTCTTGAGGTGAACGATCTCCATCATTCAAAACACTATTAGCTGATTAATCGTTTAGTCGCAAGTAGTTTCGAAAATATTCAACATAGGCATTTCGGAAAACGTGGTTTTTACATTTTCGTTTTATATTTTCCTAAGGAATCACCTGCCTACGATTGTCGGTGTCTTTCAGACCTATCCTGTATGTGGATATCGCTTATTCACTTGGCGGCAGGTTAGACTGCCCTGTACATACTCGATCTACATTTGTTATTTAAATGGCACTTTGCCTATCGATCTTAGTTTTACTTTTGGCCTCCTTGCGTTGAGAGGACGTGGTTCCTCTCCCCTGCCTGTTGGGAGGCCAGGTCGCAAGGCTGAGAGCGCTGCGTTAAAATACAAAATACAAGACCGAGAGGTCCACTGTAACTGTACACAGATTGGTTTATTGGGTTATACCAAAAAAAGTTATTATTTTGGCATGTAATCGTATATTCGTGTACACATGAAGATTATGTGTATAATATAAATATAACTTATAATACAAACATGAGTAGTGTGGTGTACAAAGAAAATGTCTTGTGTTCATACATTTTTCGAGGGCGCTGAAGTGTGGGTGAAGACAGAACTATGAATTCATTAAGAATTGCAGGAAATGTTGTAATCGAGTGGATTAAAATACAGACGCGTGCGTGTAATGTTTGAGAAGGGGCTGGTGATATCTCCTGTGGGAGTTGCCGCCTCTGCAGGTTTGGTCTACTTCCAGCATCTATTTCTGCCGAGACGCAACTGGTACCTCCTCGTCATCTGCATCTCCCTGCTGTAAGGTCACACGTACCTACTTACAACCGTCTTCCCGACCTACACTCTCATTTCCCCAACAACACTGTGACAATTTTACTTGCAGTGATATTTCACGATTGGTTACTGTTACTAAAACGATATCTACAACTTAGCAGGAGGAACAGCTTTAGGCGCACCCCCCCCCCCCCTCCGCATCATCCTTATAGTACGAGGGCAGGCAGATATGCGCCCCTCTTAAGGAAATGTTAATTCTGTTATAAATTTAATTTTGAAGTGATTGCAATCTTAACAACATGTTGCGCATAGACACACAGAAAAGTCTGACCCATAAGTGAAGACGTACAAAGTATAAGAAACAAATTATAACAATTCATTGGAGATCGTATTCAGTTTGTCTACGCGGCTCGGCGAACAAATACAGTTTGAGTGCCCATTTTTCTCATTCCGCCCGCCGCCTTTACTAAATTTAGGGAAGGAAAGTGAATGACCTAGGCTCTTTCTCCCCCCTCCCCCTCTCTCATCTACAACCATTTACTCGGTTATTTCACTGCCTCAGGCTGTATTTGAATGGACTATGTAATATTTAGTGTAGCCTTCAATTCGGACTCCATCGATAATTACTGGTTCAATCGACTAATTCGGGTCACGCGGACTTTTGGTAAACTAATGGTGATAATTCGAACAGTGCATCACGCTGTAGTACACACACTTGTGTAAGTCAGAGAATTAAGTGTGTGTGTGTGTGTGTGTGGCGACATAAACCATGCTGAGCTCGTTAACTGAAGTCAGCAGGGGTTTGTAACCAAATACTTTACCACAATGGTCCATTATTTTGGCATGGCATCTTGGCCACCAAGAAATGTACACGTTTACGGCGTAAGAAATAGGTTGGTAGGAACACATTGCGCTCGCGGAATTTTTGTTTTACAAAGTTGGCATGAATCGCTGCCAGGTATCCCACGGTGTTTATACCAGCAGTATAATGACGCCGTTATGTAGTTGTAGTTCTTCACGTGTTTAGTCCATTCGCGATGACTCGGGAACTTTTTCGAAACCCTGCTCAAGTTTTGTTTCCAGTGTATTCCTCCGCCTCATGCAAGCAAGTGTAGAGAATCATGCCGCAGGGGCAACGCACCGGATTCGTGCGCACACAGTTACTTACTACTTTCCACGGGAACTATTTACTGGGCATTACCAACGTAGCTATCGACTGTTCACTGTAAAATGAGCACTTTCGAAAGCCCTGCTTAAGATCTACTTGTATGCACGTTGTGTATTCTTCCGCCTCATGTAAAATTAACATTGTCATGGGTATCATCACACTATACATGCGTAGGTCAAGTGAAACTGTGAAATTTCTAGAAAAATAAATATTTTACAAATCTGCTCATTACACAGAAAGGGGGAAACGTAATTTAAATTGTTCAAAATGGTTACCTAACACTTTTTATTCGGCGTTAAAATATCGAACTACTTTTTCTCCGTCGTTACCAACTTTGCTGGGCTCATGTCACTCAGTGCGCCCCGTTAAAATATACGCAGGTAGGAGCAGTGACTTTTTCCTTAGGTTGACTTCAAAAGTGCTCACTTTATCGTGAACAGCCTTTACCTATTTTCTCCCCGTTTATATTTATATTAATTATAAATTAAGTATAATAATAATTATAGATGAGAATTGTAATAATAAAAGGTTTTTGCACTGACTGAAGGCCAGTTTGAGTGAAGTCATAGCATATTCCTGGTGCACAAGTTTGTGCTGTGGTGGGTTTGGTTGTGTGGCATAGGGGGGGGGGGGGGGGCGTGTTCCACGGGGTTGTTGTCAGCAAGCTGCAGTTGGTAGAGAGCAGTGAAGGACCTGCGACGTATATTACGAGCTCAGCGGTGACGACTGCAGCAGGCGAGCTGTAACTGCCGCCACGTGACTTCATGTGGACGCCGCACTATTGCCAAGCTATCTCGCCGCTACAAACAGCCCAGAGAAGATATAATACTAGACCGGCGAGCAGCGTGCAGGGCTCCGGCAGAAAACCGTCCAACGTGTGTGAGCGAGGTCTGCTTACAAATAGCATTTAAGAAACGTTACGCGTTTCTACAAGTTTTCCAGTTCCTCCACCTCTCTCTCTCTCTCTCTCTCTCTCTCTCTCTCTCTCTCTCTCTCTCTCTCTCTCTCTCTCTCTCTCTCTCGCATGTTTTTGTGATGGTGAAAATGGCTCAAACGGGTGTTTTCTCGGCTATTCTTAGGTATGAACACCCCGGTACAAAACATTAGAAAAGGAATAGGAACGTGTATCAAACCTTCATTTTATTATTACGTCGTAAAATGGTAGGGGCTCCGCTAAAAGTCTCAGAGGTGCGGCAAGACTGCAAGCCGGTTAAATTGCTTTGCGCGTAGAGGCGACGAGAGAGTTGATGCACATGTCTCGGTCGCCCCTAGCGCTCTGACGCCTCAACCAAGCGACCACCTTAATGCTGCCTGTTCATGTTGCAGGACGTTGGTTGAGAAAAACTGCGCCAACTGTTCGTACTATGTTTGTGTAGTTTCCATGTGTTCATGGCTCGTGCGAGGAGGGGGGAACCACGATCGACCTTGAACTTTACCGTGGACAGTGTATAGTCGAAGTTGCAGCCTTCGAGCGCAAATTTTGCAGGCTCAAAACTCGGTCCTGCTCTCATATTGTTTCACGTCTATCTGTAGTTGTACCAGCCAAATCTTAAAAGTTCGTGGCAACGAAATACGAGCAACAAAATAGTTTAGTTCTAGCAACAAAATATTTATTTTCCGCTATACAAACGAATTTGATTGTGGCAAGCGAACCTTGTTATATTCAACAAACTTTCCCTCTACGATTTCGACAGTTGTCAAGGCCGGTGCAGCGGACATGTGCAGAGGAAACACCAGTGTATCTCATGCACAGAGTGCACGTGGCAGGATGTCCTGCCATTCCCTGAAGTGCAGTGCAGTGCAGGTGGTGTTTGTCCGACGTGGTCGGCCTGCTGTACGTACATAAATCACGCGCCGAGTACAGCTCATCTTTCCGAACGGCCATAAATAACTGGCAGACGTCACGGCCAGTAATTAGGATTATCGCTGTCAGATAGTACGCCAGCGTCGTGTGAGAACAGCGTGTTTACGTCTACTTGTACCGCGGTCACGCTAGCTGCTCAACACCACTCGCTGTCTTCCAAAATATAACTGCTTCTCTGCCGATACCGCAGTCATAAACTGCGTGGCTAGGATTTAAGGTTAGAACACTGTTTATCTGAGATGTTTGTGTTCTTCCTGTGACTGATGACCACGTGTCTTGGACAGCTGTATCGATGGGGGTATACTTGCGCAGAATTGTGTGCGCGCCGCGGTGTGTTGGCAGTTCTCGCACACGAGTTAGGTACTTCCAAGGCACCACGTCGTTCAAATAAAATAACAGCAGCAAGCGAAGTAATGTGTTTGCCTGGGACACCCTGAAGAGGCGACGTCAAAGTGTGGCGTCACGCAATTGTTTTAAATAACTCTGACAAGATGTTCACGATAAAGGGATCACTTTTGAAATCAACCTTAGAAAAAAGTCACTGCCCCTACCTGCGTATATTTAACGGGCGCAATGAGTCACATGTGCCCAGTAAATTAAGTAACGCTGGAGGGGGGAAGTAGTTCCACGTATTAACGCTGAATAAAAAATGTTAGGTAATCATTTGTGATAACTTAAATTATTTATTTCGCTTTCTGTTTTTTTTAATGCATCGAAGTGTAAAAATGAGCATATTTGTACAATATTTACTTTTATAATAATTTCACATTTTCACTTGGCCGACGCATGAATGAAGTGATGAGGCCCATGGCAATGTTAATTTTACATAGGGTGGAAGAACACACACACACACACACAACGTGAATACAAGTAGATCTTAAGCAGGGCTTTCAAAAGTGCTCATTTTACCGTGAACAATCTTAATGTGGGTTCATCCGAGGTGCCAGCCTTTCTGTCTGCCGGGCAATGTGTTGCGAGTACAATGTTTCCCAACGAACTGTTCCTATGAGTCGCGAACTAGTAGTTCCTCTTACGAGTATTCGATAATCGACTTTAGATAGTTTCATAGTTCTAGAGGAATCATCCCGAGGATCTTAGCCAAGATGGTCTGCCTTTCCAGTGAAGAAGAGTGCAGTGAGAATTTTTCAAATAGAATTTGGAGGGGGGTTCCACCGGTTTTATAGGCACTGGCCGACGTGTTACGTGTCGCAAATATAAAGAGGAAAAAAAAACTTAATGAATATAATAAATTGCTTTGTACTTTGCAGCAGTTATATATATAATCGCAGTTAAAAAGTGATTAATAAATATAATACAAATTGATGACTGTGTCGGTGGAGAAAGGAGGTGCGAGGGGTCCCAACTGCGTTGACTTGCCCGCCGGCTAGGCCCATGGCTCTACTGCAGTAGAGAGGCTGTTTGTTGTGTGTCGGCTGGCAGTGAAAGTAAGCAGCGGTCACGCGCCGGTGTCTGTTGTGTTGTGGCCAGCTCCTGCAAACATCTGCTACTGCTCCACCCTCCCTGACTCCCTTTCTTAACCCCCCTGGCTTCTACAACAACTGTACTTCCCCTCCTCAAGCGTGTATACTGACTACTGCCCGTCCCACCTGCCTTTGCCATCTCTCTCGGCCACGGAAACACGAGCTAGACCTTCTGCCCATGTACCCAACACACTCACTTCTGTACTTTAGGGATGGGCTAGACAGTTATTTTCATGTTTCGAGTTACGTCGTTCAAGTCATAGAACAAAGATGAGGTAGAGCGGGCGATCTCGCTGGCTGTGCACAATCATTCTCCGTGTCCTGACATTGAACTACTTTTCTGCCAACACGTCCAGCGAATATGGCATGATTTATATTTTAGGTTAGAAAACTGATTTATGAACAAATACTTTAAGATGTATACTTCTTCTGGCCAATTGTTAATGCACTTTGATTAAATTCATACTGGTAAGATAATTTTATTGGCATAAAAGTGCTTGTCATGTAAAGATGAAGATATAAGCGAACACATTCATCAGTGCTGTACATGTGACTTTGACAGTTGAGTTGCTTGGGCTAGATCAGTGCTAGGTAGATACTTGAGCAGAAGACGAATAACCAGCCTATAGGTTTTCCACTGTAAACTGAATTCACATAGTGTAGGCCCTACTATAACGTCGTACGTAAAATGAACATTGCCATGTGCCTCACCACTTTATTGATACGTCGGTTAAGTGAAACTGTGAAATTATTAAACATGTAAAATTTTCAAATCTTTTGATTCCCACACTAATGTGCATTAAAAAATACAGAAAGTAAACGAAATCGTTTCGGTTTTTGCAAGTGTAAATCCAGCGTTAAAGCATGGAACCATTTAATTTTCGTCGTTACCATCTTTACTGGGCGAATGTCTGTCAACGTCCCCGTTGAAACAGATGCAGGCATGGGCAGTGACATTTTTCAAAGGTTTGTTTCCAAAAGTGCTCAAATAACTGTATACAACCTATAACTCATCTATTGTATGGCCCTCAGAGTCGTCGTGTAGCTTGAGCATACTGCGACAACCAGGCCTGCGCGGCGGGGGAAATGGCTTTCACCGCACAATAGCCAGCCTATCAATTGTGTTCCCTTCCCCGTATCTGCCAGCTGCAGTCTGCACTGCCCTTCCCCCTCATTTCCTATGTTGTGGCGCAGCACAAACACCCTCTCTACAAGTCCCTACCAGTTCTCCTATGTCGTTTTCATCCGTGCACTGCTATCGATCTAAGTAAACACAACTAAAGGCTGTTCACAATCAAATGAGCACTTTTGGAAGCCCTGCTAAAGATCTACTTGTATGCACGTTGTGTATTCCTCCGCCTTATATAAAATTAGCATTGCCATGGGCCTCGTCACTTTATTCGTGCGTCGGTCAAGTGATACTGTAAAATTAATAGAAAAGGAAATACTTCACATATGCTAATATTACATTTCTGTGCATTAAAAAAAAAAAAAAAAAAAAAAAAAAACAGAAAACGAGAGAAAAAAATTTCAAATTATCACAAATGGTTACCTAACAATTTTTACTTCAACGTTAAGATATAGAACTACTTTCCATCCATCGTTACCAACTTTACTGTGCGGATATCACTTAGTACGCCCATAAAAATATATGCATGATGCAGGGGCGGTGAGATTTTTCTAAGGTTCATTTGTAAAGTGCTCGCTTTACCGTGGACAGCCTATATATAGCTGCTGCCGCACATACTTGCATGCAGTCTCTGTCAGTCAAGTTGAGAGAAATGGCTCCAAGACTTGACGTCATATTGCGAGTGTACGGTTTTAATGTATGGGAACTCAAGTTTGTGTTTTCCTTTATACACACAGAGTACGAAATTGCATTTTATCAACACATTTAGTATCCTAACAATTTCACGTTTTTACTTGACTGGCGTATGAATAGTTATTAGGGCCGTGGCAATGTAAATATTATATACGGTGGAAGGATACAAAATGAGATAAGTTGATCCTGATCAGGGATTTCAAAAGCTCTGAGGTAATCGTGAACAGCCTATAGCTGCCAGTAACTTTTAAGTAAAGGCTGTTCACGATGAGTGAGCACTTTTGAAAACAACTTTTTAACGGCCGCAATGAGTGACATATATCCAGTAAAGTTGGTAACGATGGAGGGAAAGTAGTTCCATATCTTACCGTCAAACAAAAAGTGTTAGGTAACCATTAGTGATTACTTAAATTATTCCTCTCGCATTCTGTATTTTTTTAACGTATCAATGTGTAAAAATGAGCAAAACTGTGCAATATTTATTGTTCTAATAATTTCGAGGCTTCACTTGACCGACGCATGAATAAAGTCGTGAGGTCGATGATAATGTTAATTTTGAATAAGGCGGATGAACACACAATGCCTACACAAGTAGATCTTAAGCAGGTATTTCTAAAGTGTTCATCTTACCGTGAACAGCCTATAAGAGTACGTCGTGGCTGGAATTTTGTCAAAATTTATCCCGGAATTGACGGTAATTTTTCCTAGCAATGTTCCCCTTTTCCTTCCAGTTCAGTTGTTTATGCAGTCGGGTGGCGCTGGCTGCACTTTCACATGCGACATCTGTCTGTCCGCGCATCGTGAACAGTGAGAAGACAAGTGTGATTAGCAAGAGATACTTCTCATACACAATACTATTACACCGAGTGCGCACGAATGCAGTTGTAATCAACTCCATACATTACGTGTTGTGGGGGCGTAGCTGGAAGTAAATTTAATGAGATAATAGAGCTTTTACTGTTACTGAGGGGGTTTATTTTAGTATACAAGACACTTATAGGCTATTCACGGTAAAATGAGCACTTTTGAATGCCCTGCTTAAGATCTACTTGTATGTAAGTTGTGCATTGTTCCGCCTTATGTAAAATTAACATTGCCATAAGCCTCATCACTTTATTCGTGCGTAGGCCAAGTGAAACTTTGGAATTATTAGAAAAATTAATATTTTACATATCTGCTTATTTTTACACTTGTGCATTAAAAAAAACAAAGCCAATGAAATAATTTAAGTCATCACAAATGGTTACATAACATTTTCTATTCGACGTTAAGATGTGGAACTACTTTCCACCCATCGTTACCAACTTTACTGGGTGCATGTTACTCAGTGCGCCCGTTAAAATATGTGCAGGTAGGAGCGGTGACTTTTTTCTAAGGTTAATTTCTAAAGAGCTCATTTTTCGTGAACAGCCTTTACAGTGACATGATACTGTAATGTTAAATGTTCGAGGGAGCACTATTAACTTTAAGTAACATTATTATTATGTTAAGTAATTACCAATAGTGGCGTGAGTTAAACTGGACAGTCCCCACCCGAACACGATGCGGGAGGCTGTTTGTAGTAGAGTGGCCAGCGATGACCTGTCACATTACGTGATCTTCCCTGGCTGCTGGTCGGGCGTGGAAGGGCGATCCCCGTGCCTCGTGTCGGCCGATATCGGAGCGTTATTTGGTAATCTGTCCCTGTTTGCCCCAATACTTGATGCAATTACTGGCGTCCCGATTTACTGTCTTGAAGGTGCGATGGCGCGTTCAGGCGAGGATGTCTTAAGGCCTGTTTATATCATTACACGGTGCATTGTCCATTAGGTGTAATTTTCTAGATTTGGTCAAGCTTTGTTGGCATGAAGCATGCGAATATCCTAGAAGTAGAACTTACAGCTTCGGAAACGTTGGGAGTCGTCGTCGTCGTTCATGGACTACACACGTTAGAGCAAAACACGCTTCACACCATTTTAAAAGTAAGCGTGGGAATTATTCGGTGTAGCATAATCGGTTTGAATAACCTTTATCGCGCGTAACATAAGAATACTTCTTTTTTTTTTTTTAATTATGTTGTACCGTTTGCTTAGTACTTTCGTTAAAATACAAACTATGTTATAAAAGATCAGATATAATGCGAAGGTGAACCTATTAAAGAGACAAACCCACGTGGATTTGTTTACTACGGAACTAAGATAAGAGCAAAAGTAGGTTACACACACCGATTATAAACCATTTGCACACATCTACTTGGCCCTTTTTTTTTTTTTTTTTTTTTTCGAGTATTCATTCTTAATTAAACAGTTATACCCTGTAGTGCATTCAATCTCAATTGTGCTTCGCTAGTCTATCTCCAGGGCTCAGAACATAATTTTCTTCGTAAGTAAATACCCGCTTTATATAGGCTGCTTTAAAAGGTGTGTTGCGTAACACTTCTACGTGAACATTTTAAAACGGTGTAAAAGTATTCTAATTCCTTATTCTAGTGGTAAGAATATTGCCAATTTAGGTGTGGTCCTACTTTCGTGAAGCCATGCATAAGTTCTGCTCGTAGGATGTTCCTCCACCACACAGAAATAAAGCTTCACGGACTCTAGAAACTTGCACCATATGGACAACAACCAAACATGTCAGACATGGAGTGATTTTTTCAAACCCCCGAATAGACTATAAAAGTTAAGTTTATTCGAAAAGAAAAAGATTTTGTGTAGATTTCCAGTGCACTTTACTAAGAATAGAACAATCTCCTTGCAAATGAAATTCTCTACCCGTAACTCATCAAGATGTTAATATAGAGACTTCAATACGGTTGGTTGTTGGCAGCATTGGATATTGTTTACGTACTCTCGAACTTAACCTCTTCTCCTTCAAACCACTTAGCTACATTTACCTTATGCGTAACGTAAATTTTCGAATGTTTGAATAAAGAAGCAAAGAAAGTGAAGAAACGGAATGGACTATAATAAATGTAGCTAAGTGGTTTGAAGGAGAAGAGGTTAAGTTCGAGAGCACGTAAATATCGTGTATCACGATCGTCTTATATCTCTGTTAACATAAAACTATCCTATTTTTGAATAAGTTGAACTTTTACATATACTTCACAAATAATTTATGACATTTAATTTCTAATTAAAATAAATTAAACGAGAGAGAAAAAGTAAGTGTGTGGCAATGCTTATAGGCAGTCCACGGTGAACTGAGCACTTTTTAAGGCCCTTCTAATTTTTCCCTTCATCCAATTTTCATATTCCTGCTGCTTTTTAATATAAACATTGCAATGTGACCAATAAACACAACGTATACATTTCCCCGCCCTCAAAGTTTGACTGAGGCTGCAATAAGATATATTTATTATTGGTTAATGCCTGTTGGGAGGGCCTTAAAAGGTGCTCACTTTACCGTTAATAGCCTATAGTAAGAAATAGTTCTTATCCAAAGTATAATTAAACTGAGTGCACACGAAGGTGGTGCATCGTCCCTTTGGTGTAATTTTCTGTAGTTAGTTAGCATGTGGCGGAGGAATTCCTTTGAAGTATAACTTCAGGAAAGTTGGAAATAACGGTGATTGGACTATATCCGGCCCTAGGAACGACTGAGTGCAGGAATGAGGTCGCTGGCTGGAGACGTGAGTCGCTGCTTGTCCTCCAGGTGGTTCTTGTGTCGTGTGCTGTGTTGGTACAGCTATCACCACGTTGCAACCCCTAATCCTCTCTTCGAGCAGGCCCGGGCCGGCCCAACACCAGGGACTCGTGTGAACTTGTGTTCAGTTAGCCTTACATCATCTCCTCCAGACACGGGCCTAAACAAACTACCTTAGCGAAGTCGCAGCTCGGATAACTTAGCATGACTGAACATTTGCAGTGAAATAGCAGCAGTAAAACACTGCAAAGTGGAAGAAACGTACAGCGATCGTCTAAATAGTGTACTTACTAGTGCTCGTATATAGACTTTTTTAAACTATAGGTTGTTCACGGCAAAGTGAGCACTTTTTAGGCCATAGTTACTTTTTCTATTCAGAAATTTCTTTATCCCTTAAGGACCCTGCCTACCGGCTGCCTGCAGATGCGAAATTTGAATAGGAAATTCTATGTTAAGGGAATTTCACCTCAGTGCGTTAACATTAAAGACAGGCGTTTCAAACAAAATGTATTCTTCATTAATTTCTTAAAACAAGTTTTTTTACACGGGATATGTTTGCGTAACATGTATAGCTGATTTTCAAGGAATTTTTAAAATTTGTTTTACAAAAATAATACATACTGTCTATCTGTATTGACCATATACGCTCGTAGGGACCTTCTCATAAAAAATTCGTGAAGAATACATTCGGTTTGAAACGCCTATCTTTAAAATTAACGCCGACCTCCCATGGCGCAGTCGGTTGGCGCGCCACCGCTCTGGGGTGCGGAGGCTCTGGGTTCGAATCCCGGGTAAGGCAGGGGTGTTGATTTAAGTTAGGTTATACGTTAGTCTGTAAGCCGCTCCCTGCTAAGCCTCAGCATAAACCAGGGCGTTAAAAAGCCGCTGCTGGTCCGAAGAGAAAGAAATAGGACACAGAGGCTTCTTTCGGGGCTTCACTTGTGTGTGGAGCAGTGCAGCTGGAACGTCTGTGTGCTCATCGGAAGAACTGCAACCAAGAGGAAGGAAGTAGTCTCTGCTGATAGTGTTGTCGTGGGAGCTGCCGCCACGCCCCTCTGTGTCAACAGCCTCTGTCCGAGTCTCGCGTTGCCTCGCGCCATTGCTGGCTCTGGTCCAGAACATCCTTGCTAGTCCTCCTGTATAGGCTAACCGGCTTCGATTCTCCGATTTTCGCATGCGGGAATATGCCGCTGGTCAGAGGTTTTTATCAGGGATCTCCAGTTTCCCCCGCCCTTGCATTCTGACGCTGCTCCGTAATCAAATTGCTTCACTCTCACCGGCTCTCAAGACCTCGATGTTAACTCCACTTACTTGACTATTTATACAAGACCTGTGTTCCAGTACCTACCATTTTAATAATATTATTAATGTATAGTTTTTGTAACATCGTTACATCACATTTTGAAGGAAAAAAATATGATTTCTGAATTAACAGTTGGTAGAGAATAATTTGCGTTATTTGCTTCGCCAGCATACGCTAGTTTATGTTCAGTGCTTTGATTTCGTGTTAGCTAGAAAAAAAAAACAGATGTCGCCAAAGTGTTACCTTCGGCTCATGTGTTGCGTTTTGGATTCTTGGATCGGTTATTTTAGACGAGAGTTTTGCAGGTTAAATGCGTTTCAAAAAGTGTCTCAATTTAACCTGAAATAAAGTGAAATGAAATATAAATAGTGGAACTTCTTTTTTCTCAGAGCAGTAGTAAGCGCTAAGCTTGTGAACGTATGTGATGTAATGAGGAGTGTTGTGGAAGTGAAGCCGGAGACTGATACTGTATCCCGGCGCAGTGGACCACGTGACGCAGTCTGAGCTTCGTTATCGCAGCAGTTCAGTTCACAACAGAGCAACTGACAGACTTACACGCCGCACAGTGGGCGGGCTGACTCAACCAACCACCGCCCGCCGGTCCACGCGCAGAAAGGATGTTGCTATCGGAAGAAAATATCGATACCATGTATATTTGTCACTTATAAAGTAATGTTTTCTAAAAGATATATCGAAAGAAAAATACCGATTTTCGGTGCATCGGAATCCGATATCCTATGCATTAGACAAGTGTCAAATTACTTAGAAAATTTCATATTGAGAAAACTAGGCATTGCCGAAAGATGTGGCGTCTGTTCTTTTATGTACGTTGCCAAAGTTAACATAGTAATTATTTAATTCAGTTCTTATATTCAAAACAGAACTTATTACAAGAGCACTTTTAATAGTTATTTCCGATACCTGGAAAAAGGCACTGCAACGCCATTTTATGGTGGCGGTAGTTGCAAAAATGCCAAAGCGGTGAATCACAGTTTTTATTCTCATTTTGAGGCAGTGACGTTATTAGTGGGTGGGAGCTTAAACCGACAAAGCAACTCAAAAAATCGTTTCAATTAAAAAAATACATCCACCAGCATTCCACAGCGTTGCAGCTGTGTGCCGCCCAATTATATTCAGGCACAACACGCCTATTACTTTCCTATTACTAGATATACCCGTGCATAGCTGGTATGACAAATTAATCTGGTCTTTCCCTAGTCTAAACCAAACAGCATATATGCTTAAAATTTATATTAAAAATACACATTTGTGTTCAATAACATATGGCATTTGCTCACTATAAAATATTTCTGATCCCCATATATCTGCCACGGCCTTTTTACCAATACAAACCAGTTTTGGTTTAATTAAATCGGATAAGTCGCATCGCTCATCAGATATATCTGACCACGTGTGAGCTGCAGCGCGTTGTAATACCACACCATTAGTTTGTTCGAGGAATTTTTTTCACGCTATGGCATGCTTTAGCAATTTTTTAAAATTTCTAAAAATAAGGAGATATCGCATATTTTTTATTTGTAGCAGACTTATGTGAAGTAAGTTTTGCTAAGCATTCCTTAAAATTAATTAAACCATGGCCTTTAACTTGCCCTAGTTAAATTTTCTGAAAATGATTTAATTTTTACGTCGCAAGAACACTGAAGTTGTGTGAATTTTACGTACCTGTTGGTAATGTTTAAAAGTTGAAGTGTGTTTCTTGGTGGCTGGCACGCTCACCCTCACCCTCAGGACAGGGGTTTGTTTTTGGAAGTTGTGAAAAGTATCGACGGCAGTCCATCGCGACGTGTCGAGTCAGTGGCGTGTAGCGAGTATTTTTTTTTTTTTTTTACAGAGTAAGCAATGTAATAGTCCCACATATTTTAATGTTTTAGATAACATTTGCTAGTGCCGGGCTGCGTTTCCATTTTCAACATCTACTATCAAACGCAACTTCCAACTTTGCTTACTCTCCACACGTATTTGCCGTTTTATAATAACTTTACATTAGTTATAAAAACGGAAACTAAATGAATGTAATAATAACTAAACTGAATATTATTTAGAGAGCATATTACAAATTATAAGAAAACTCCTGTTCTCCCGTATACTTTCATCCACTTTCCAAGGAAAATGTAGGACTGGAGGATGCAAACGGAACGACTGCTTACCCTGCCGAGGGAACGTGGCAGGGTAACTCGCTTGCGAGTTCGATTCATCGCTAGTTGCTCCCGTTTGTGGAAATAAATACTTGATAGCAGCACTATGCGTGTACAGTACGGGAGTTACGAAAACTCGGAAACGGGAAACTCAGAATAAAATGCATTTTAAAGTTAAGGCGAAAACTATAAAGTTCAAACATTTCCAATATGTATAGGGTAAGCATTATTGCGTCTATGAAATAAACGCCACTGTGTCGAGTGTTTATCTGCATTTATAGAGCGAGATCGGGTCAGCGAGTAGGAAACGAGGCCGGGCGGCGCCAAGTGGCGCCATATTTTTCTTTATCTGCGAGCGGCGGAATTATTTGTGGCCAGCCCGAGCAACAGTGAGTTGGAGATCTGGTCGTTTGATGTGAAGGGGAGGGATGTGAGCGTGTCAGAAGCAGGTCGCACATCCCATGAGACGGACGACCTTGAAGCACTTGACTGTACCACATCACGTGAAGCGGACTCCTTTACAGAATGGGTTCACTTCAGCGAATAATTAGTGCCACGAATAAGTCAGACATTTGTTAAGGCATTTGAAAGATATTCTTCGACGACCATAACAGTGGTGGAAAGTATAAATAACAAAACTCGTGTTTACTTTTTAATGGTAAAGTATCTACTACTACGCTACACTTTTACGGGATAAAACTATTTTGGCATGTTTTTTTTCTCTTTCGCCAGAAAACTCATTACAACCTTCTGCTGGCAAACTAACCATGCCGTTTATTCAAATGGATAAGTACTAATTTATTGCGGTTTTTAATGTGAAAATTGTTACTTAGATATTATTAGGGCGATAGGAGAGAGAAGTGAGATAAGGGCGATAGAAGAGAGAAGTGAGATAAGGGCGATAGGAGAGAGAAGTGAGATTTTTGGCGCTGTTGGGGGTGTAGCTACACGTAAATAATTTCTGGTAAACACTCTAAATTGTAATGGGAATTTCTAAACCTATAGAGTGTATGGAAGTAGTGCCACGTATCAGGCTAAGTTGGGGACTTCTGTACGCATTTGACTCTTTCATGAGCAACTGTAGGAGCGGTACCATGTATGTATGGGGAAATATTTTCACCGTGTGTGTGTAAAGGTGGAGCAGCGGGAAACAAGCAACGCCCGCCACATCTGCCGCACGCTAGGATCGCGATTGGCATCGCCGGGAATCGAAGTTGGTTCGCCGTGGAAGGCGAGCGTGTCAGTGCCACAAGCGCAACTAAAGCTAGTACACGCTGGCATCTTTCTTGTACAAGAAAGTGAACACTTAAGTGCCTACTAGCTAGTATGCGCGGAATTGTGTGATCCATACACACGACACTAGCTGGTGAGTAAGAAAGTGGATAGTTGATGTACACTATATATGATTTGGAAGCAGTTTTTGGGGTTGTGGGGGTAATTTGTGCATTATCAATAAATAGCATCTGCCATAAAAAAGAAAAAAAAGATTTCGTCCAATCAGACATAATTCAAGCACAAAATATATACACCTGTAGAAAATGTAAAATCTCGTACAGAAAAAAAAAATCCTCTACTTTTTAAAATTCATACACAGAATTAAATACGACAGTGGGACTATTAAACATTTTATTTTATTAAAAACACTGACATATATATATATTTTTTATGCTGGCAATAAGCAGATATGTGTTGGTAACATTCGACTTGTACAAGAAAGATGGTGAAAAATAGGATCGTCCGTATATGGCACTAGTTAGTATACAAGCTTTTGTGTGTGAGTAACTAGCATACTCGGCGGCCGTTTACACAATGCAAGTCGGAGTGTACAAGAACGTGCTCACTTTCTTGTATAAGAAAGATGCTCGTGTGTGTCAGGCTTAAAATTACTGACGTTAGTACCGCAGCTAGCGAGCTGAATAATGGTCCAGGGTGTTTGCTAAAGCCGTCCCTACACGACACCCAGTTTCTTCTATCTTCTCGAATACCCATGGGTACAACAGAAGGCATTAAAGTTTGTGTAGCATAAGAGAAGAAAGAATCCACCAGTTCATACACACACGTTACCTACAGCGCTTATAGAAAATTGTGTATGGCAGTAAAAAAAAAAACTCGCAAATGGCTGATATTCCGCAGTTGGCAGGACTACAAATGCAATCGTATATTATATGTAGGAGCTTTGTGGTACATCTAAAAATTTCGAAGATTATTTTTTTCCCTGTAGACTGCATTTATTTAAGTTTCTGAATACAAGTACTAGACTATTGATGTATGTAAAATATTAGTAACGGCACTGCTTATGTATAAAAAAAACAAGGTACTGTTTTCACATTTATGCACAACGGACGTTTACGCGACTAATTAAAACATTGTTTAATTATTTAAATATTTATTTTTAACAGGCATATTAATCAATCTTGTGCTTTCCGTAATTAAACACGCTTATACGGCTAGCAGACCAAAAGAAGGCAAAAGTATCACAATACTAATAATAAAGCTTTTATCTGTGTGGTTTAACATCACTCGTGCTATTAATATCAAAGTATGCTTTTACACTGCTAGTTTGTAGGTTATATGTGTAGCTCAGTGGATTGGTGCGCAGTTTGCTCCACGTTGGTTTTGTTGTAGAGTTCAAATCTCCGTCTTATAACGAATTTCTTAGTTATTTTATGTGATACATTCTTGTTGTTTATACTGTGTTTTTGTTAGAAAGCGTTAATTTTTACAATTTCTTTGTATTTAAGCAATAATACGCAAATAACTGCACAGGACAATCGGCCGTCTGTGGTCTATTGTATTTAGCTTTGTTTGTATTATGAGAACTGCTACGTAAATGGGCACCGTGTAGGACCACGGTCGATTCTTTCCACTATCCTGCTTCTCTAAGCAACTTGCTCCATCCATAATGGTTTCGCTGTTGACGAGAAGTTAACACCTACCTACTTACCTATCTATACCTACGTATTAAGAACACTATGTCCAGGGTACGGCCACCACAATGACTTATCACTATTTCGACTTTTGTGTGCAATTTGTTACTCCTACGAAGTAAAATGAATAATTCGCAGTGGGAAATAGTTGTTATATCCAGATCAGTTGGTATGTTGACGGATGGCGGTGCTGATCACGATCCTCGGCGTGGTCGTGAGGTAGTGTTGCCGAGCGTGTTCGAAAGAGGAGAAAGCCGGAGCCCCACAACGATCCTGGTTTCAGACGTCGTCGTCTGCGCCTATAACAGCCGTCTGTCTCGTTGGCGTATTGATATCGGAAACAAATCGATATTATTTATAAAAGTATTGTTTTACGAAACGATATATCGAAAGAAAAATGCCGATTTTCAGTCCATTTGGGTGTGATATTTTACGTATTAACGGACTGACAAATGTAAAATTGCTTGGAATATTACATATTGAGGACCAGAGGCATTTCGCAAAGACGTGGCGCCGGGACTGTTATTTGGTAAATATTGTAAAATATACACAGTAATGTTTTAGTTAAATTTTTGTATTCAAAACAGAGTTAATTCAAATAGCATTTCGAAAAACATTTTTTTCCCTGATACCTGGAAAAAGATATTGATTTCGATAAATTATCATTGGAAATGTCGACGATTTATATCGATATACCATCATTTCGATATAGGTATAAATATTTTTACATCGCTACTGTCTCGGCGAGTCACCTGTGTGCAGTTATTGACGGCAGTATTAGAATTCCATTCCTATGTATTCTCGATAAATCTCTCGGACTGTCTCAAAGTATTCTAATACTTTTTATCAGTGATCGTGCCGAATAATTCATCATTACTCTCACGACTCGCACATATTCCTACGAGTACTCGAGTTCTCGTGCAAATGTTACGTCGTTCGTGATCCACGCTTGTTCTCGAATGTTGGCGGGGGCCGCGGTGACTGAGCGGTTAGACTACTCGCCTCCCTTCAAGGCGAAGCGGGTTCGATTCCTGGCGGGATCGTCCCCGGATTTCCCGTGTGGGAATCGTGCCGGACGATGCGGGAGAGATCTCCCGTTTCCCTCGCCCTTGCATTCCGGCGCCGCTCCATGTTCACTTCAATCACCCTCATCGGTTCTCAAGACCTCGATGTTAAGAGCCGCCCAAATCTCTTCCCCCTTCCCTCCCCCACCTTATAAACCGGAAGTGTGTATCCGCCCCTGCCCCAAGTAGTAGTTCCGCTAGTTTATGATGGCTAGTGGGTTCGCATGTGGTCGAGTCCAGTACAAAGCCGGAAGTCGTGTTACTCGACGGAAATGCCTTGTGGGGCGTGGTTCACTTTCACCCTCGCAGTGTTTGACCCCCTCTCAAGCTTCTCAACTGTGATTGTTAGTCATTAATTCCTCGTTTCTCTGATAAACCTTTACATGCTCGTTAGTAATTACAGTCTTTCAGGTCTGCTGTCTGTCTACAGCCACCGAGTACACTAATTAAAAACCAGAAAAAAATTTCCGAAATCTTTGAATTTTAGGCCTGGCCGGGGGGGGGGGGGAATATGGCCAGGATACATATCAGAGTTTTCAAGCATGCAGACAGTGTGTTTCGTGCTGTGTCAGAGTCGAATATTGATATTGACACCATTGTGAAGTAAAAATAAAAACACACATTAAACAGACGATTTAAAAAAAGTAAATATTAAAAGGAAAGGTTTTTTAATGTCGTGTGCAGAAATCGCTGATTATGATTTGATTTTAATGTGTACCTGTTTTATATTGTTTTTTACTGGATTTTATATAAATATTTTGTATTGTGACTGTGGCACTGTCTCTTACAACTGTAGCAGACAATAGACAACGGCGACAGTTGAGAACCAGTAATAAACTTTCGACCTCTGTGAATATGGGTGCATGGTGAGTATAGTCCATTCACTCTCTCTCTCTCTAGCAACTTTCCTGTAATACTGCTGCCAGTGCGTTCTTTCGCCTAATGCAAACGAAGCTTAACTAGGTGTAGAAAATTACAGCTAGGAAAACGCGTGCCGCATTGATATGCACAAAGTGGATTATTATTATTATCATCATCCATGAGAACTACTTCTTACTAGGCTTTACCAACACGTTTATTTCCACCCTGTTTATATTCATAATAACTATTAATGAAATATTGTAATTTATAGGTAAAGTACAAGCAAAAATTAAATTTAACCAAAAGTAAGGTACTTATAAGTCAACACGAGTGTAAAACGCTTGTGATACATGGCTTACATAACCAAAAGGGTCCTACGTGCAGTGGTGCCTGCTGAGGGAGGGCTGAGGGGCGCAGCCCTCCTAATACAATCTCAGAACGCAGACCTCTACTTATCTGCTACTCGATAAATAATACTGCGTACGAATACAGAAGTTATTTCGCAGCCAATGTTTTTTTGAGATGGACGAGACTCTTGTCACGAGAGAAATATTTTTGGAAATGTCGAGTGGTGGGGCTGCAGATTTTTCGCCCTGAAGTGAGTAGAGCTAGTAGAGAGAGATTACCGTAACATAGGATCAGGGGTGCTACGGGAGGGAGGGAGGGAAGACTTGAGAGGTTCGTCCCTTTTCAGCCAATCACACGCTGTAAATCAGAGAGCGCAGCGTGCGGGGCGCACGCTGCGCTCTCTGATTGCTCTCACACAAAAACAGTTTTCTGGAACTTGACAAGGCTACCAATACTGAAACTTCGAATTCCACTGTTTAACAGAATGTGTTCTACAGTTATACACTATAGGCCGTTCACGGTAATGTGAGCACTTTTTGAAGCTGTTTTATCATACATAATAACCAATAAATACCTTTCATTGCGGCCTCGGACTTTTGGTTTTGGGTATGGTGAATGCATACATACACTGTGTTAATTACTCACATGGCAAAGTTTACATTAACAAGTGGTGGAAGGATATAAATTGCCTGAAAGAAAAATGTAACTAGAGCTTCAAAAGTGCTCACTCTACCGTAAACGGCTTGTACATGTTTTGTAGGCACATTTTCGCGCTCCGCTCTTTTGCAGTTGTTAAACACGTTCATAACAATTCTTGTACTTATTTCGAGTAGTTTTTATTTATAGATATAGTTCAAGCTCGTGTGAGCTTCAAATATAGTGTGTAATACTCTGAATAAGTTTGTTGTTAATTAATGATGAGCTATGGGCATCGGTCAGAAGCAGGGTTGAATTGTTGTTAATGTCGTGTTGTGTAAACTTGTAAATAATGGATAATTCTGCGAGTAACATTTTAAACCTTATTACGACAATATTTTTGAATTACGAGAATAAACTAGAGCTTAAGAATTTGGAAACAACAAAGCCAAAGGGGTAAACGCATTGGTTCGTATACGCGAAAATTCAATGTATGTACATACAATTTCGCGGACCGGCTATGCGGGTGTGAAGTTAGAAATGCATTGTTTTGTTTAATTTTTTTTATGGTGAAGCCTAATGATCTTGCATGGACTGTCAATGGGGTAAAATATTTGGGAGACAAGTTAAAAGACATTAAACCCGTTTACAGCGTATAAAAAATAGGCTATAAAATTTCCAGTGATTGGTAAGGTGAATATCCATTGCCAGTTTGAGAGCGCGTACTGGTTGAAGAATGTATTTTGTTAACAAATATATTAATTAAGATATGCCACTTTCATCCTCAAATTTAAATTTGACAGGCATTTTGTATGTGCCGTATGTAAATTAGTATTGGTTTTTAAAAATATTTGTTTTGCTATATTTAAGTAATCATCATCATTAGTATAGTAGAACTAGTATTATTATCATATCTCTCGTCGTCTCGTGTGATGTACCACACTATGTAGGTGTTGGTCGGAAGCCATATAACCTACACAAACTTAAAACAAACAAATACCTGTGTTAGCAATGATAAATTTTTCTTCAAACAAGCGTTTATCACTGTGCCTATTTAAAAATGCTACTTGTAATGATGCGAGTTAGGATCGCCACAGCCCCCCCCCCCCCCCAGTCACAAAAGTCACCAGCCGCCATTGCCTACGTGGGCAGATTTCTCAGAGATTTGATTTAAAAAGTGCGAAGAGCGTGTGTTAGAGGGGGAGAGGGTCGACTATCACCACCAGCCCTCCACACCCAACACTGGCCAGAGTGTGCGTGTGTGCGTGTGACGTATACGTAGAGAGAGTACAAGCAGTATCTCGGCAGTGTGGCAACGACGTCTCCTGGTTTTTTTTCTCCGTCAGCGCCAGGACGTGGGTAGACGCCCCGAGAGTGATGGGATCAATTTAGCACGACCCCCCCCCTCCTCCTCCTCATTCCCCCTGCCCTGCGGTGTTGGCAACTGATGACTGGACCCTCAGGTCCCCGGAGAGCTGAGAGCGAGCCGGTGATTGGCTGCTCCGACAGGAGACCTCCATAGCGCCGTCACGCCAGCTCTTACATACAGCCCTCCGCGTATGTCTATAGTCTGGCCGATGTTAATTAACCGAGCACTTCACTTCAATACCTAGTATAAACGGAAGTCCCTGGCGCCTGTCTGTCTGTATTACTGCGCTAATCTCGAGAACCACTGAACGGATTTCAAAGCGGCTTTTACTGATATGATCTGCATTTATCGAGGAAGGTTTGTGTGTGTTAACATTTCCCATACCACTTCTAGGAGCCGAGCATTTACGGTATTAGTGAATCAAGTCGTAAAAAAAAAAAGTTTGCCGCCATCGCGCTTTCGTGGAATACGCTGTCTCATCCTTTAGATATATAACATCACGAAAGAATTGTGTAAAACTAAATGATCTATAAAGTCAGCGGTAGCATATATCTATCTTTAATAGATAAGTAGTAATAAGCTTATTTAAAATTTAAATTACGCAATAAAAACTAACGTATAATTCACAGTTTTTTCTAAACATAAAACATATAATAGTTCCCCAAATTAATTAATTCATTGTTAAAAATGTTTATTGTAGAAATTAAATATCCTTTACATCATACAATTATAGTTAACGAACTGACTTGTGCTACTTGTTCGCATGCCATTTAGGTATTTGTATCGCTCTATCCTGAGTCACTGCGGCCCCACTTGGAATAGCTCTAGCCACTGGGTCACTGCGGCCCCACTTGGAATAACTCTAGCTACTGGATCACTGCGGCCCCACTTGGAATAGCTCTAGCCACTGGGTCACTGCGGCCCCACTTGGAATAGCTTTAGCCACTGGGTCACTGCGGCCCCACTTGGAATAGCTGTAGCCACTGGGTCACTGCGGCCCCACTTGGAATAGCTCTAGCCACTGGGTCACTGCGGCCCCACTTGGAATAGCTCTAGCCACTGGGTCACTGCGGCCCCACTTGGAATAGCTCTAGCCACTGGGTCACTGCGGCCCCACTTGGAATAGCTCTAGCCACTGGGTCGCTTCGGCCCCACTTGGAATAGCTCTAGCCACTGGGTCGCTGCGGCCCCACTTGGAATAACTCTAGCCACTGGGTCACTGCGGCCCCACTTAGAATTGCTCTAGCCACTGGGTCACTGCGGCCCCACTTGGAATAACTCTAGCCACTGGGTCACTGCGTCCCCACTTGGAATAACTCTAGCCACTGGGTCACTGCGGCCCCACTTGGATTAGCTCTAGCCACTGGGTCACTGCGGCCCCACTTGAATAGCTCTAGCCACTGGGTCACTTCGGCCCCACTTGGAATAGCTCTAGCCACTGGGTCACTTCGGCCCCACTTGGAATAGCTCTAGCCACTGGGTCACTTCGGCCCCACTTGGAATAGCTCTAGCCAATGGGTCACTGCGGCCCCACTTGGAATAGCTGTAGCCACTGGGTCACTGCGGCCCCACTTGGAATAGCTCTAGCCACTGGGTCACTGCGGCCCCACTTGGAATAGCTTTAGCCACTGGGTCACTGCGGCCGCACTTGGAATAGCTCTGGCCACTGGGTCACTTCGGCTCTTGGGAAAGAAAGGATAGTCTATATACAACATAGAAAGGAGAAATGACGGAACTATTTTTAACAGTGGTTTCTTATGCGGTAATCCTAAGAAAAGCATAATCCAGTACGTATGTACATCCCTGATCATCATTTTTTCGGAACCGTTTGAGATATCGTGATGAAACAAAGACTAAGTTGTTCCTGGGGTTATTATCTATTGACTGTGTATATTTGATGTCAATACGTTCACTGTTTTTGAGTTAAATCCGGTCGGTCAGACAGACACGAAAGAAATTAACATATATGGCGTAGCAATTAGTTATACTATATGAAAAAATAATTAAAAGTTGCAAATTCGAAAATCACGCACAGATACTTCTATTTTATTTAGCTGTATAAATAATTTAAGAGTTATCAAAAGTTTTGTAAAAAAGTAATTTCTAAAATCGAGACGCATGCATGAACCTATACGTGCCGGGGGTTTTGGCGCGGGGCGAGGGGGGTTAGCAGTACGAGGCGAGTGCGCTACCTCGTGTGCCGTGGCCGGCAGGGGGAAGATGTTAATTGTAGAGGAGAGAGTCGCTGGTGTTCGGGCACGTGTAAGAGGATTGTCATAACGACGTTAGAACTGATTTCGTGTGTAGATTCAAGAAACATGCCCCAACAAGAAGGAACATTCGTCTTCTTGTGATGAAGAAATTGGAGGAAGGAAAGTGTAGCAGGTCTGCAGATACCGTGCAGCCCATTCAGCAAGCCACTGAACGTAGGGGACTGGGTATATATACCATATCCAAGTGCTACACATGGCGAGTTGCGTGTTATGATCTCCTCTATGCCGCAAACAACGGCAATTCAACGTCTAAGGTTTTGTTAAGTTGCGAGGCCACTTTCCATACCTTTGGATTTCGTTCTTGTTGGGGCAGGTTTCTTGAATGTACGCGCAAAATCAGTTCTAACGTCATAGCATAATCCTCGTGGGCGTGCCCGAACATCAGCTATTCTCTCCTCTACAGTTAACACTCTGCACTTCCTTCTGGACCCCTGCAACAAGAGAGCACAAGTGACGTTTTTACCGAAATGCACACACACTTTATAGACATGCTGTATTTTGACGGAAAAATTGAGCTACGTTCGCCCAGTAAAGTTGGTAACTATGGATGGAAACTAGGCCGACTTCTATGTATTAACTTTGATTTAACAGTGTTAGGTTAACATTAAGTAATACTGAGGTTATTTTTTTATTCATGTAAGTGTATGAATTGGCATAGTTGTAAAATAATTAATTTTCTTGTAATGTCGCGGTTCAACTTGACCGACGCTTGAATAAATTTTGTTTGTCGGCCAAGAAGATTTCACTTCGAAATGGGAACCTTTTACGAACAGTTACTTATACATGCATCAAGTTGCCCAACCTACAGCCATTTCTGATTTCTCCCCTCCGGTTGTGTGTGTGTGGAATACAGGACAATTATTAAAGCGGTTTCATTTCTCATTCCCACGTGCTAAAGAGAGAAATGAACACGCGCAGGGAAACATAATAATTACAGTCAAATTTAAGTTTATTTTCTTTATCAGAAATGTATTGTCTTGAAAGAGAACTCTACGTTTGTATTAACAATACTGGGTTAATATCGACTACGTATGTTCTTGCACAAGAACGTTAAAAGTTCGCAAACTTGCTATGCAGTTATGCTTTCGCAGTATTTACGGCTATTATTGTGCGAGGTTGTGGCATGCCAATTAACTCTGTTGTTGTTATTATGGATATTTGTATTGTAGCACGGCCATCAGGCCTTCTATCTAAGCTTAAAGTGTAAACCACTGTATACATTTCGGTCTAACAAATTACCGACCTCGTGTGCACTACACACATTCTGTATGTAGTACAAAACATAAGTCTGAGCTACATTAGTACAGCAACATAAGTACTACTTCATGAGTAGCAATTTAAACGTTTTAAACCAAAACAATAAATGAAAAACAAGATATACATTTTTTGAGATACTTGAGTTTGCATTGTGATTGATCTGCTTTGTCTACTTCAGCATGTAGCCCGCCAACGCTTGTGAACATATTACATGGCCAGTTGTAGCTTCTCGTCTAGGCTTCTCGTAGACAGAAAAAGTGCAGAGGAGGTTCGTCTCGAGGCTATTAATCAAATCATCTGTCGTGAAAACTGAGCACATAAGATGGAAATGTCAACACGATAAAAGCGTATAGCTTAAAATGGGGTGAATAGCAACAGGAGAGTTAATGACAGCCAAATAGAGTAAGTACTGTTCAAGAACTCTACAAACAAGGAAACATTTTAAAATAAATGTTTTATATGTTTACTTTGAACTTTAAATGGCTTGACACTTCATATAGATATTTATTCCAGTTGATGGTGCTAACTTCCGCGCAAGAATCTGTAAGTCATCCACGCGGTACATTCTGGTTTATCATGTTTGATTGGATATATTACTGTTGTGGGAAACTTCACGTTGGCGTGTTGAAATTAACATCCAACTTTTAAATTTTATTTTGCAGGAAACTGACAAATGAAAAAAATTAAAATATAATTTTGATTGATCTAATACAATAAATTTTCCTGATTACGCTTTGACTTCGTAATTAAATAGATACTGAAACAATGGAATTTGACGTGTAATGCGTGTACTAATAATTTTGTGCGAGTTTTCTTCGCCTGTAATGATATTTCCATCGCACCAGCAAGTTAATTCACAGTGGCAACTCTGCATTCAATTTCCCAAAAAATCTGTGCTTTTATTTTAAAAAATGCCCAAGTTTATTGGTTCCTTATTGTGTTAAAATGTGGGTTGAAAGTAGCATGCACTCTCAGTGGTTTTGACTGTTCTAGTATGAAAACAATCAGCATTTCAGTGGAACATCCGTGTCTTTGTTTGAAGACGTGGTATTTACACTTGCGAGGGTAACTGAAGTCATTGTCGAGTATTTCCAGGAATCGATTATTTTGTATCCAAATACTAATAAGAATCGAGAACTTCTACTCGTAGCTTGAATTCGATAACAAGTTCCTTGGTTGAATTATAAATTTATACTTAATCCTGGATTCGTTGTTTTCATAATCTGAATATTTAAATCACTTAACTATAAAGGCAATTAAAAGAAATAAAAAATATACTCGTTATTTTTAATTTTCCACAATCTGATACGTGGGACTTGATCGAAGGTCAACAATACGATTACACGCGCTCTACGTAGACGTCCAAGGTACTGCCAACATTGCAGAACAAGCGTGCAACGAACGACGCGACATCTGTGAGAACACCGCACAACTAGATCGCTCGGATATAAGTATTGGAATACTTCGGCCACTATTCGCGATCATCTGGAGGACACGTAGGAATATAATTGTGAACCCGAATACCGCCACTATCATTGAGGATGCATGCACGGTTGCAAACTCTGGTGATTTCAGATGATGATATGATAGCCAAGTTGCATTTGTGCGACAAGTCTAGAGCTTGGGGATATCTTGAGATGTTTTATTGCATGTGATTCTAGGTCATTGTTAGGGCTCTCTCTTGCAAGGGGGGGGGGGACCATGGTCCAGTTCAGTCGTAAACTAAGTTTTGGGAATTTTAACACCGGAAAAGTACTTTAAGTTGTGTGTGTGTGTGTGTGTATATAATGTGTGTGCGCGTGTATAATGTGTGTGTGGTGGTGGTTGGGCTTAACGTCTCGTTGGCAGCGAGGTCTATTACTTTGTTGATTTCGTTAACTCTGACATTTGATTCATATTTACATATTTACTGCATTCCAATATCAACAGTTATTATTAAATAACACTATACATTTTATGTTTGTGAAAACTCGCCATATTAATAAATGATATACAAAATAACACTGTTCTCTGTATGATTATGAAACTAAAATAAGATAATTTAAAGACTTACTAGTACTAAAATATTAACCTATCTCACATGACAATAACATACTTCACAGGGAAGAAGGATTGAGAAAGGAACTGGCCATGGCCTTTGTTAGGGACCGATCCCTGCATTCGTCTGGAGTGATTTCGGGAAACCATGGGAAACCAAGATGAGGACGGCTGGACCAGGAATCGAACCCGGGTCCTCCCGAATGCGAGTCCATTGAGTTACCACTGCGTCACCTCGCTCGGTGTGTGTGTGTGTGTAGTATATACGTGTGTGTATTTATGTGTATACACTCCTCTAGACCACTCTAAACGGCAATAATAAATATTTCAATATGGTAAGCAAATATTTTATATTATCTCTACATATAATTTGAAACAGACTAATGTTACAATCTGGTGATTTTTGTAATGATTTTTGTATGGTGATTTAGACACTTTGTGTCAAAAGAGCAGGCCACAGTGGGCAGGCGGCGCAGAAGACTCGTGTAGCTGGTCATGCGAGCAAAGTGTGAGCTGAGCCGAGATGCAAGGTGCAAGCACAGGCTGCACCTGCCCTAGCAAGAGGATGCTACATCTCGGCGCACCTGCTGGTCACTCCCTACACACACTCTCTGTCGCACCTGGTTCACACCTACGCCCAACTGACACGGCAGCCAATCAGAAACCCTCCTCGTTTTCCGCACAAGTCATGCTGCAGTCACTATAGGCGCCACAGAGGCGACGTGACGTGACGTGAGTGACGACTAACATTCGCGTCAGTTTGAACACTACATTTTACTGCCTCGCGATTTTTAATTATTATTTATAAATGGTTTCTTGCCGGTCGTTAATGTTTCCACTATTGCCTTGTTTTGCTAACCTAAAAAAAGAATTCTCTCCATGTTCGCTGGTACTTTGATCGTGAAAATATGGCTGTAATTATATCTAGGCATAAAAACGTATTGCTTACAACAGCAGATTTGTTCAATGTTTCACAGTTACACTTATGAATAACGTGATGAGGCACATGACAGTGTTAATCTTGCATAAGGCGGAAAAATACACAACGTGCATACAAGTAGACATAAGATGTTCACGGTAAAATGAGCACTCTTGAAAGCACTGCTTAAGATCTACATCTTCAAAAGAGTTCAATTAACCGTGAACTGCGTATATTTGTGCTGTGCGTCGGAAAAGTTTGTCGTTCCACTTTCATCAATTCATATCGAAGTTCGTAATCAGAACGTTGACTAGTGAAGACACCGACCTACTTCCGTAGCGAAGAGAAGCCACCTGGCAAATAGAAAGTTAGACAGCTGACCGGCCGGTCGTGAAGGTAACTTGACTCGTTACCAAACTGGATTCTCAATAAAGGCGTAATCGAAACTAACTTTTCCCTCTTAAGGAACTAGCTTTTAGCTCTGGTGTTGCTGCCTTATTAGCTACACTATAATGTCACGGTGTTCAAGAGCAGATTTGTTTACAAGGGTACGGCGTAACGTTTGCAGGCCCAATAGATCTAACAAAAATATAAAAATAGCTAAAAATATTATATATAATTTTGAAATTCTTAACAGTATATAAGTTAAGGTTTTTATTAAAATCTATGGCGTTTGCAAAAGTGGTTTGGCATTCTAGTAATCATAGCTACTTTTAACTTTGAGGCTGTTTTTACCATAGACTAAAGATGAGGGAGACCGCTTATTCGTCTTCTGCGCATGTACCCAACATTGACTGACCTACCCCAATCCTACACAACTGTCATTCAGATGGTCAACAGTGATGAATCTGTTTGTTTATATCGTAATTTTTAAATGACAAGCACTATTATATTAATAAAATACTTTTCCCAGTTTTAATTTAATCAAACTGCATTACAAATTGGTTGGAGGAAGTATACATTCATCTCAATACTTTTGTTTACAAATCAGTTTTCTAACCTAAAATCCAAACCACGCCATTTTCGCTAGACGTGTTGTCAGAAAAACAGTTGAATGTCGGGACACGGAGATTGGTTGTGCGCAGCCAGCGAGATCGGCCTACTACTTCTTTATTCTATGGTCTTTGCATACAAGCGAATGCGTTACGTTATTAGTATTGTATAGCGACCTTTCCCGTTGCGCCTAACTTGATATCTTGTAAAGGAAGAATTCTGGCTGAACGACTTTAGAATCAGCCCCCTTTCCTCGCTTCGCAACACACCCACGAAAATAATTCGTGGATGTGCCCGCTGACGGATCCTACACTAAGTACACCGAAAACCTGACTCTAGAACTGCGCCGTAGTGTGTTTGAAATTCCGATTTTTTAAATCCAGTAAACGTGCGCCCAAAACGCTTGTCTACAAAAAGGAACACACACTTCAAGACTTGTTGTGACTGAAAAGGGCCACAGTGGCGTGTAGCACAGGATAAGCAATTTCTACTAACAAACACAACTCCCAACTTTGCTTACCCTCCACATGTATTTACCGTTTTATAATGCCGAACATTAATTATAAAACGGAAACGAAATTAATGTAATGATAATTAAACTGGATATTATTTAGAGAGCACATTACAAATTATAAGAATACTCGCTTTTTTCCGAATACTTTCATCCACTTTCCAAGGAAAAATGCAGGACTGGAGGACGCAAACGGAATGACTGCTTACATTGCATGAGGAACGCGGTGGCTTGTTGTTGCTTGCGAGTTCGATTCATTGCTAGTCGCTTCCGTTTGTGAAAATGAATACTAGATAGCAGCACTATGCGTGTACAGTAGGGGAGTTACGAAAACTCGGAAACGGGGAAACTCAGAATTAGGTGTGTTAATAATTACGCCGAAAACTATAAAGTATCAAACATTTCCAAAATGTATAGGGTAAGTATTGCATACCTTGCGTCTATGGAATAAACTCCACTGCTTTTCTGACTGCTGTTTCTCGAAGTATACGAACAAGGTTCGTGCCAAACCACGATAGAGTAGTAGGGCTTTGCTAGAGTGTAGCGACCAAGTGCGAAGGGAACACTGCACGCCCAGGTCACATTTTCGCGCGTAGAGGCGATATCTCCTTACATGGGCCGGCCGGCCGGCATCGCCCGTATAGCGCTAACACACGCAGACACAAGTCTCACTAGGCTGCTCTTGCACTGCACTGCAACCGATTTCCAGTTTAGTGAGTGTGCTGCTACAACTGACTGGGTGTCAAGGTCAGTACAAGGCTGTCAGCTTATGTCAGATGTGTGAAGCTTCTCCGGTCGTTAATAGTTGACAGTTTCAACGGCGACTTCTGTTGTAATGGAGCCTCTTCCCCCCCTGCCTAACATTTTGCATAAAAAACAGTTCTGTAATGTTTCTAAATGTCTAAAACAGAATACTTTGCCTTGCGTAAGGAACAGATTTTATATCAATTGGGTAGTTAAAAATTTTAAGTAGTTGTGGTTTACTATTTTTATTTTTATTTAAAAAAAAATTCTGTTTACGGTTTTGTTTACAACTATAAAATACTGTGAGAAGTGTTAAGAATTAAGAATTAAATTCCGGACCTGCAGTTATTTGTTCTTGTTCATAGTTTCTGTTAAAGAAATCACACTTAACACTAATCTGGTAAACAGCCAATACTCCTCGCGCATTGCAAACATTATTTTGCTTTTTTACTCTGCTGCGTGTAAAAATTGCACTACTTGATTATCTGCAACATGCAGAGGAAACTACATTGACCGTAGACACAGACTTTTCCTGACCAAAACGCTGGAGCCACTCTTTGATCTAAAACATGCGGTGTGGCTGTGTTGGGGACACGGCCGTTTGTTCTCCGTCAATACGTCTACGTTGACTCACTCGGACACCTTAATGTTTTTATATACGTTCCCGGCACCGCTTCACTCGATTATATTAGGTTTTATGTGTGTCACTGGATTGCTTTTGAGATGCTCTTTCCAACCGTATACTATTTCTGTATTTCGACTTGGCTTTTTGACGAGTATAGGCCGACATTGTGTTAAGTTTTCTTACTTTTTTTACATTAAGCTCGTACAATTTCACCATAACCACGCCACACAAAGCAATCGATTGATCTTGACGGGAGCTATCTATTGAAACTTAAAACGAACGTGCAGCTTCTCCTATTCAAAAGTTATACTACGCGGGAGTGATAAGACGCGGCGAAACGAACTTAAAATTGCGGCGAACCCCTCCCCCCATCTCTTAATCCTGTTCGCGATGTTTCGCAGTCCTCACCCAACGTAACATATTCTTTGATCCTTCGGCAATCGAGTGTTGTAATTGATTTTTGACTGTAGACGATCGATTCGAAGCTGCAGTGACAAACTGTATCCCCCGATTTTGTTGCTATCGGGTTTTCTGGATTGCCTCCCGCTATGGTTGCAATTTTAAAGACGTCTTCACGTCAAAAACTCGCATTCGGTGACTCGCGCGTAGAAAAAATATGGGCATAGAAGAGGCACGTGCTATTGTCGTCCATCGCTGTCTTTGCTTCTGTTACTCGAGCTCGTGATAACTCGACCTCGAGAACGACGTTCCAAAAGCGTTGCTTGCGAGTAAAGTTTTTGTTGGGGCCAGTATTTACTAGCTCTTGTCGAGTGATTACAGTATCATGCCGGAGTAAAGTTTTTGTCGGGGCCAGTATTTACGTGCTCTTGTCGAGTGATTACAGTATCATGCCGGATTAAAATTTTTGTCGGGGCCAGTATTTACGTGCTCTTGTCGAGTGATTACAGTATCATGCCGGAGTAAAGTTTTTGTCGGGGCCAGTATTTACTAGCTCTTGTCGAGTGATTACAGTATCATGCCGGAGTAAAGTTTTTGTCGGGGCCAGTATTTACTAGCTCTTGTCGAGTGATTACAGTATCATGCCGGAGTAAAATTTTTGGCATGTGATTTTTTGTTAGATGAAGAACCAAATGGATTAATGTTTAACAAAATCGACTTTAAAAAACTAGACACGCAACTTGTCGCTGATGCGTAAAACCCAATACAAATCACAGGTTACGAAATACTCTTTTCAAATGTAACTTCGTCGTACAGAAGTTTTTTTGTTAAGTAACTGCTTGAGAATCGTTACTGTAAACATCAGCTCAAATGTGTGCATTACGTTGCTAGTTACAATTTATTAATAATTACTTGTACGAGTTTGGCAGCATGAAAATGGGTATGTTAGTCACTCTTTGGTCATTCCAAATAGTATTCTAGCTTCCTAGACTTTTGCTTCGTATAACTTTCTGTTTCGGAAGACAGGGAGGGCGTAGTCAAAAACGTTACATTTTCAGGTGTACTTAATTAGCTATTTAGAGCTGCAACATTACCCTCTGGCATAACTTGGTAGTCCCTATAGTAGCAAATAACAATGTCTACCTATTTTGGGACAAAACTTAAACTGACAATGTTTTGACCTGACGACCCTCTCTTCCGTAACACCACGTAGGTACGTATAGTGTCCAAGTAACGTTCAGGAAGACAGCCTGCATGTAGGCGTACGTGTGGCTTCGACCAGTTACGTCACTGGTGTACGAGCATGCCTCCGGAGAGGCCCACGTCGCTCTCGATTACTCGCGCCACTCTCGATTATCGACGCGGACTGCTCTCGCCCCCGGACACGTTTCCCGCTGGACCAGTCAGAGATGCGCATCGCTCCACTTTCCCCCTCTGTCGAGCACAGTCTCTGTGCTTCCACCCTCTCCTCTCTCCATCCTCCTCTTCATCTCTGTTTCCCCCTCCTGGACGCAGGGCGACACACACCACTGCACTACCATGTGTCGAGCCGCGACAAAATGTCTTACGTTTGAACCACGCACTCTTCTACTTTTATACATCACCTGTAATTACGCTTTCCTAGCTCACAAATTTTCCAGAACTTTTTTCGCATGTATGTGTATAATGCATGCATGCATGTGTGTATGTATATGCATGCAAGTTTGTGTGCATATGCATGCATGCGTGTGTGTGTGTACGGTACATGTGTCAAAATCACACTGTTGCTGTTTTAGGAATGTACAATTAATGGAAATTAACATACGCATAGGAATGAGATAATATACACTGAAAAGAGACTCTACTTCAAGACTACATAATTGTGTTGGAAAATATTTCTACAGCGTCGAAAAATTGCTGTAAATAAGGAAATCCTCGCTTGTTTTTGGTTTGTGGCTGCCCATTAATTTTTTGTTAAATAACTTTGCCTAAGCATGCCTTGTTAAAATATATACGAGACCTTTCAGCTGCCTTTGCTTTGTTGAATTTTCTGCAGGTAGTTTGGTTTATTTCGTATGTACCTAATAAAAATCAGTGAGTTTTTGACCTTGAAATTTAATTATGCAAAAACTATGGGCTCTAACAAAATTGTTATCCGAGGAAAAAATAGGCCTAGTCGTTGATGATGGTTAAACGTTGAACAGTGTGTGAGGTACAAAATATAAAACAACAAATATTCTCGTGGTCAACATTCTCAAGGGGGTAGGCAGGCAGTATCAATTCCATCGTTGATTTTTCTTACAAATATTCATGATGAACAAACATAAAATCAAAGCTATACATGACGCATTTTTTGCAATTTGTACTTTTTCAACTAGGCCTACATAATTAACTATATTAAGTAATATTTTATTACGGTTGCAGATGGGAAACTACTCGCGTAAGAAAAATAAGTTGGATTTCGTAATAACTGTTGTGCTGTTTTCTATGCCGCTGGAGTTTGGTTCGGAAATTAAGTAATGGTGGAAAATACGTAAATCCAAGTTGGCATGAATACTTTCCCCTCCAGCGAGGAGCCCAGGCCCCTTCCGTATTGGATTCATAGATTTTTTAGCTAGTTTTTTTGTAAAAAAAATTCCGACTGTGTCCCAACATGGAGCTGCTTTTCTGACAATACGGCTAGCAGAAACTGCGTCGATTGGATGTGAGGCAAGAACACTGCGTAGTAAAAAAAGTGCTTTGATATGTTTGTGTACTTCCTCCAACGAATTTGTAATGAAGTTTCATTAAATCCGAATTGATAAAAGTATCTTATAAATATAATAGTGCTTGTCAAAGTGCTTGTCATTAAAAAATTAAGATATAAACATGCACGTTAGTTATGCGAGTTTGACAATTGTGTTCCTTTGTAATAGGTACATGTAGGGCTCATGCGCAGAAGACGAATAAGCGGTCTACCTCATCTTTATAGGCTATTCATGGTATAATGTACTATTACGAGATAGGAAGGGAATGTTTATAAAGAAGATGGTTGTGTGGGGGTTGTAAATTTAGATTAAGTAGGAAACTTGTTTAGCCTACGTGGTTCGTACTTTTGCCCGGAGTTTAACTGACCTACAGCAAATCAAGTAGCAGACTTTTCTTCATAACATTACATTCAATTAAAATGCGGACTTTTAATACGACGAGGAATATATAATTTGAGATACTTTAGGAAGGCTGGCTCATACATGCCAAAGAGAAACACTTGGATTCCTTGTGGAATACTTAGGTCAGCACTCATTAATGATCAATTTGAAATATTTAAATTCGATACTACGACACACATTAGTAAATCAAGACACCTTGAAAATAACATCTTACAACTTACAGAGTGAAACGACAGAATACCCTTAAATATAATTTCTAATTAAAGGAACATATTTAAGTTTACTAATCCTTAAAGACATATCAAATTCAAAGAAATAGAATAACACTCAAAATTCATGCCGTCAGATACCTGTAAGGAATTTTGCCAAAGAAATCAGATTGAGAATTACTGCTTTGAAAACCTGAAAATTCAGCACGTAGAGCGCGACAAGATGAAATCTGCCGTAATACTACTGCATGCAATTTTGCAGACAAAGTACAGATAGTCACTCTCTTTTCGTGTAATTTGAAATTACTGTACTCAGGGTAGAATATGAAACATGAAATGGCCACAGGGAATGTTCACCAAGGAAAGTCCATTTAAACATTTATAACAAAAGAGAATTTTATACGGCAGCAACAAACTAAACTTGACTTCCTCATTAAAACAGTTCGTCGGTGGGTGGCTCTGACAGTTAAGCAATATTATCAAAAGACTTCGCTAAGATTGCTAAGTTGCGACTGTACTTTTGACTAGTGCCATGGATAGGTCTTACTTGACAGCTTCGGGAAGTGATGGCGTCGGCATTTTCAAAGCTGAATACGACAGGCATCACTGAAGATTCCACTAGAACGGAACATCTCCGTCCTTCCTCCGCCTGGTTACACGACGCTGGCCATCCTCGTCTCTCCGGAGTCGTCACGTACGCTGTCAAGCCGTCGACGGGCGGGGCGCTTAACTGAAACGTCTGGCCATGTTAGCCCTAGAAGGAGAACTGCTCAAGCCTTTATTTCTTCGGGATATCACGATGCGACGTCATATCCTCCCACAATCTTACTGTAACAATCGTCTTAGCACATTCTTCCTTTGTTACTTAAATATGTATTATTCCAGCTAAGAGTAATAAACGAAAAATATGATTGTAGGAAATATTGTTGTAGGAAACTTTAAAGTCGGCCTAGTGGTCATTTTACATCTGATTAATTAGGAAATTTTAAACAAATTTTTATATATAAAATAATTGATCTCGTTTGCTCCAACTAAATAACATTAATAAAAGTATAATCACTGATGTAAACACTGAAAGTACTCCATTTGGGGAAGTCGTATTTACTATGGTAAATATAAATATTAATTATGAATATAAATATTACATTATTCATTTTGTAAACACAATATCAATCATAACTTTATACTACAATGATAAAATGATTCTTTTGAAATATCTGGTTAAGATCTACTTGTATACACGTTGTGTATTTCTCCGCCTTATGTAAAATTACATAGCCATGGGCCTTATCACTTAATTCATGCGTCGTTCAAGTGAAACTGTGAAATTATTAGAAACGTTATTATTGTACAAATCTACTAATTTTTACACTTAGGTGCATTAGAAAATGCAGAAAGCGAGAAAAATAATTTATCACAAATGGTTACCCAACACATTTTGTTCGACATTAATATATGGAACTACTTTCCCATCCATCGTTACCAACTTTACTGGACACATTTCACTCATTGCGCCCGTTAAAATATATGCAGGTAGGAGGAGTGACATTTTCCTAACGTTTATTTCAAAAGTATGAACAGCCTTTAGGCTATAGTATACACTACTTCTTAACGAATGTTGCATGTTGTACAGTCAGGTGTAATGAAGCCACTCTAAGTCTACCTTCAGTCAACTGTGTGCCGATGAGTTCAAGCCGTTGTTTTTTTTTCCGCAGTTCCGTTGTCAACAGAACCGTTCATTAAGCTTCTTACACAATATAAAACTTTAGCATTTGACTTCACGTTTCCTTTCCTGTGACGAAACCACCCATACATAATACAATACTGTAAAGTCAGAGTTTAGACAACTGAACATCGGTTCTGCCAGCTTCGTAAACATGTGTATCTTGTTATGTAAATAATTACGATATTATCCAGGAATGCATTTTGCGTACCTTTTTTAAATATATACTGAAAGTTTATATTGAGCTTATTTCAAAACAAAAAAACTCATTTGTTTACTTTATTAAAATATGACGATTCGTATATTTTCTCTTCACATTATATTTGTTTGTGATTTATTTATTTCAGGACGAGGTTTGTTTAATATACCGAAATTAAAGTCGCCCTACAATAAAATAACGCACATTCCACATTACCTCTGTTATATTCTCGGCAAAATGGCTGCATGACTTTGACTTTAAATTTCAACTTTTCGAAATCGTTAAGTCAAGAATGCTTGACTTTACCTTTGACAGTTCCATTGTGTCGAGCTCCATAAAAAACAACATGTCTGGAAGCAAACGAAAAGTCAAATGGTAAAAGTTTTCAATTGTGTAAGGGCCTTTATCCGGACTGCGTGGCCCTGCTCGCTGCTAGGTCGGCCATTCAGGCGGAAGTCAGGGCGTGAGAGTGTGTTCCTGCTTGAGTGTGGAAAAGCGCAGCGTGAGTGTCAAACACTCGGGAAAAAGTTTCGGCGCTTTATTTCGTTTTAATGAACACTTGCTGCCTGCGGAGAGCACGGTTTTGCAATTACCCGCCTGAGTGTTTTTTCCTGCTCTCTGCTCGCTCTCCAAACATTTCATTCTCTCTATACAGAACAAACCGCGCGGCAATAAAGTAACATATCATTGTTAATTGACCTTATTAAAACCCAATTTGGGACCTGCTGCTATTTCATATTTCCCCTGCATCAAATATTAACATTGTCGTGGTTTATTCATACATCAAGTGGGAATTATAGAAATCGTGTGTGGAAGTAAACTTACTGATCACGACAAAATTCGTTATTTTATGTTTGTAAAAAACGCCGTCCTGCATATAGACGGGGCCGCGGTGGTGTAGGGGTCAGACTACTCTCCTCCCACCTAGGCGAACCGGGTTCGCTCCTGGATTTTCGCATGTGGGGATCGTGCCGGACGACGCTGCTGGTGGGCGGTGTTTTGTCGGGGGTATCCCGTTTCCCCCGCCCCTTTCATTCCAGTGCTGCTGCACGCCCGTTGGATCTCCTGACTTCGATGTTAAGAGCCGCCCAAATCTCTTCAACTTGTACACATTACGAGTCTACTATTTCCTCGCATGAAAATATTTTAGACGACATATTTGTTTACACGACGGCCTCTCAAAGTCGCAATTTTAGTGTATTGGCACGTATAAATAATAAAATCTAATTCACTTACTGAAATAAGATAATGCACATTGAAATATAATAATACGAGTTACTTGCAGTAATCTTTAAAATCATACTATGAAATATCTCCTAAACGGTTCATAATAAGGAAATGTTTTGCATAGTTTTTATTTGTAACAGTCGAAACGTGACCTCTCAGTTGCCCCTGTTAAATGTGATGTCAATTGCAATTTATTTTCTTTGTGCGTCCGAAAAACACATAGTGTCTCACATCGTGAAATGTCATAATCGCACTATGAGATATGTGAATTTTTTATATTATAGGAAAAAATATTTAAAATAGTAACGTCTGAAAGTTCAACGGTGTTTTTGTGCAAAATTATGACTTTTTTGTTTGTCCAGCACTCTGTAGGTGTGGAAACAGATGTATATATTACTCTATAAATACAACGCCGAGCCTTTAACTATTGTCTTGTAATCTATTTGCTGCTAACTAAACTGCGCATGCCATTGTGTCGGTATAGTGACAGACATGTAGTTGTAGAGAAGTTAGTTTTTTTTCCATCGTTGGATTTAAAAACATGCTTACTTTCCTGCGAGCACGCATCAGAAGAAACAAGAGTTCTGAACTTTGTCAGGTAATCTAAGTATGACGTAATTAGTGCCGCAGCATTTTACAAACTTCAACAATGGATTCTTGCTGTCTGGTAATTACGCGTGGATAAAATTTGGCGACTATAGGTTCATGGTAAACTGAACGATTTATAAAGTCGTGCTTAAAGATATATTTGTAAGCACATTGTGTATCCATCCGCCATATGTCACGGGCCTGATCGCTTTGTTCATGTGACAGTCAAAGAAAACTGTGAAAATATATATTTAAAAAAAAAGTAATTATTTCCAAGTTTTATAATTCTTACTCATGTGCATAAAAAATAAAAATAAATCGCGGTAGTATTTGACAACTGTTTACTGATCACTTTAAATGCTACCTCGCTACATGGAACTACTTTCCCTCCGCAGTTACCAACTTTACTTGACGCGTCACTAAGTGTGCCCTGTAAAATACACGCAGGCAGCCTGGGCAGTGACATTTTTCAAAATGTGATTTCAAAAGTGCTCGCTTTACTGCGAACAGCATTCAAGTTTGTAAAAATGTGAGACAGAGTTTTAAATATGGCGTGGTATGAAGTATAGTCCGTTCACGGTTATTTCCACCTTTTTCGGAAGCCCTGATAAAGTTCTCCTTCCAGGATATTCCTCCGCCTAATACGAACAAAGCCTAACCGAGTTTAGAAAATGACACCAAAGGGACAGTGCACCGCATTCATGCGCAATATTTTTTTCCATAAGAACTATTTATTACTAGGCATTACCAACACACCCTATTTTATTCCTTTTATTCATTAACAATTTATAGATACAGTATAAGTAAAAGTTCAATTTAACCAAAAAATATGGTATTCTAAATCTCTTATTAGTACAAGTATTGTATATATGTGTTAATATGAGGATACAACCAAACTGATCATACATGGAGCGATTTTTCAAAAAATTTGATTTAAAAAATTGTGAAACCGCGAATATACACGCATACAATGTGAAGTGTTTCGGGTGGTGGGGGGACGAGGGGAGGTAGTGCAGAAGCGGGGATTGGCCTGCGGCTGCACCAGGGACATGAGTAGGGGATAACTCTCTCTTTCCCTCTCTCCACTCCCTCGGCTCGCGGTAAACGAGTTTTGGTATTCACTTAGCACGCGGCTCCGCCAGAGCAAGCCAAGCCGGTTAGGTTTAGTCGCGCCTGTGCTGTCGTCTAACACGCCACGTCCATGTAGACTACTGTGCGAGCGTCTGTATGCTTTTAGACTACGGCGTGCTGGCTGTGTCACTTCGTGTGCTAACGTCGAGACGATGCAGCATGACCTTCCCGTCCCGTCAACTTTCTAACGTAACGTACATTTCGTTGTCGGGAGCAATGACGTGTGGGATGTGACGCGCAAAAACTGTCTCGTGGAGTTACGAACATCGTGTATCTTTCCGAGAGATGACGCTACCGTGTTTTGTGTCGTGAAGACCTGGAGGTAGTGTGATCCCACGTCCTCCAACGCTCTTCTCTTGTTCGTGATCTTCAGAAGTGGTTGTGGATCGTGAAGCGCGTTAGAAAGTCGCGAGCGGGAGTTTCGCTTCGCAGAAACCAGGCGACGCTGTCGTTGATAAGCGCCGGGCGCAGATAACGGCTGCCACGTCGCGTTGTGTTGGTAAACAGCGCTCGCGCGGCATGACGGTGACCTTGAGCACCTGCGCGGGGCGCGCCAGTCGCTCTCGCGAGTCCTCTGTGGGCCGGCGTGACGTGTACACCGCTGGACACGGCAACTGAGCGCTAGGTTTAGCGCCGGACACGGAATGGGGGACCGGCAGCGAGCGGCGGGCCTGCGCAAGAGGTCGCGGAGTCTCGACCGCCTGCTCAGCCACACCAGCCTGCGCCGCAAGAAGAAGAAGCCCTATTACTCTGACGGACAGTGCGGTGAGTTGTGTTGCTACAGCTTGCATGCTCCATTTACTCGCATTCTGGTGCCTTTTACTAAATAATGGTAGATGGTGTATACTATCCGGACGCAACAACTATTGACATGAGGACATTGGACGCACGTTTCATATTTTCGCGGAAAGACTAGTATTTATTTTAAACGCACTGCAACACAGTTTAAGTGTAAGCCAGGCTGGAGCCTTAATGTTGGTTCACAGTGCTCGAGGAGATGTTCAAATAACACGAACTAATCACAGAAGTAACCTAAATGTTGTAGATTTGGAATTACAGCTCTGCTGAAATTAATCACAGAAATTTTATGGCTTCTTTCTCAAATTTAAATTCCGAGCGGGTTTACCTGCATGGAAAAGGTTAATACTCACAATCTGTTGAACACGAAATTCTAAAAATAAATTATATCCGACAAACTGAATAAATACGTAAATAAATAAATAAATTTCATACAGGTTGAAGAGGTTGGGATGCAGCTACTGATGCACGGTTGTGATGTATGAAAATTGTCGCATATTTTATTCAAAGAACTCTCTTGTAGTAGAATTGTGCAATTTCTAAAGGAACCACTGCATTGCCGTTGAAGGGGATTGACCCGATACTTTCGTATTTATCACTTTTTTTCAACATACATTCTATTTCAGAATGTTATCGAAATATTTGGGACGACAGAGCGCAGACAATAGATTTATAAATAGTTTGAAATGGTTACAGCTCCGCGTGTTTAATTTTCCAACAGGTTAAAGTGAAGAAGTGATTATTTTACACGGGCGACTACATAGGTTCAGCTGCAGTAATACAATACAGACTCGGGATAGTGTTCTAACCCTACAATACAGACTCGGGATAATGTTCTAACCCTACAATACAGACTCGGGATAGTGTTCTAACCCTACAATACAGACTCGGGATAGTGTTCTAACCCTACAATACAGACTCGGGATAGTGTTCTAACCCTACAAAAACCTGTCGCCACCAAAACGCTAAACAAAGTAGTTGATGTGAATTTTGTGTAAAATCTATTAACTAAATATGGCGGGGATCTGTCCTCAAGATTGCACATCTCGCCTCAAAGGGATTCAAGGGCGAGTTGTGGGTAACGGAATGTTCAAAGGCCAAACTAGGGAATAATATTTTTCAAATGCTTTGCCATTCATGTTCGTGTAAAAAAACTGCAGTCATAACATGTCCACCCCCCCCCCCCCCCTCCAAGTTGGTCACCAATAAATAAATAGATAATTGGCTAACTATTGCATAGACTGAAATACGCCACAGATGACAGTAGTTACATTGTGCTGGGGTTGTTATATATAGAGAGTTTCAGTAACGGCGCAGTAACTATCAAGTACTTGGAAATGGTGTTTGTGTCCTTTGACACCTCGCAGCAGCCAGTTTCAGTAACGGCGCAGTAACTATCAAGTACTTGGAAATGGTGTTTGTATCCTTTGACACTTCGCAGCAGCCAGTTTCAGTAACGGCGCAGTAACTATCAAGTACTTGGAAATGATGTTTGTGTCCTTTGACACCTCGCAGCAGCCAGTTTCAGTAACGGCGCAGTAACTATCAAGTACTTGGAAATGGTGTTTGTGTCCTTTGACACCTCGCAGCAGCCAGTTTCAGTAACGGCGCAGTAACTATCAAGTACTTGGAAATGATGTTTGTGTCCTTTGACACCTCGCAGCAGCCAGTTTCAGTAACGGCGCAGTAACTATCAAGTACTTGGAAATGGTGTTTGTGTCCTTTGACACCTCGCAGCAGCCAGTTTCAGTAACGGCGCAGTAACTATCAAGTACTTGGAAATGGTGTTTGTGTCCTTTGACACCTCGCAGCAGCCAGTTTCAGTAACGGCGCAGTAACTATCAAGTACTTGGAAATGGTGTTTGTGTCCTTTGACACCTCGCAGCAGCCAGTTTCAGTAACGGCGCAGTAACTATCAAGTACTTGGAAATGATGTTTGTGTCCTTTGACATCTCGCAGCAGCCAGTTTCAGTAACGGCGCAGTAACTATCAAGTACTTGGAAATGATGTTTGTGTCCTTTGACATCTCGCAGCAGCCAGTTTCAGTAACGGCGCAGTAACTATCAAGTACTTGGAAATGATGTTTGTGTCCTTTGACACCTCGCAGCAGCCAGTTTCAGTAACGGCGCAGTAACTATCAAGTACTTGGAAATGGTGTTTGTGTCCTTTGACATCTCGCAGCAGCCAGTTTCAGTAACGGCGCAGTAACTATCAAGTACTTGGAAATGATGTTTGTGTCCTTTGACACCTCGCAGCAGCCAGTTTCAGTAACGGCGCAGTAACTATCAAGTACTTGGAAATGGTGTTTGTGTCCTTTGACACCTCGCAGCAGCCAGTTTCAGTAACGGCGCAGTAACTATCAAGTACTTGGAAATGATGTTTGTGTCCTTTGACACCTCGCAGCAGCCAGTTTCAGTAACGGCGCAGTAACTATCAAGTACTTGGAAATGGTGTTTGTGTCCTTTGACACCTCGCAGCAGCCAGTTTCAGTAACGGCGCAGTAACTATCAAGTACTTGGAAATGGTGTTTGTGTCCTTTGACACCTCGCAGCAGCCAGTTTCAGTAACGGCGCAGTAACTATCAAGTACTTGGAAATGATGTTTGTGTCCTTTGACACCTCGCAGCAGCCAGTTTCAGTAACGGCGCAGTAACTATCAAGTACTTGGAAATGGTGTTTGTGTCCTTTGACACCTCGCAGCAGCCAGTTTCAGTAACGGCGCAGTAACTATCAAGTACTTGGAAATGATGATTGTGTCCTTTGACACCTCGCAGCAGCCAGTTTCAGTAACGGCGCAGTAACTATCAAGTACTTGGAAATGGTGTTTGTGTCCTTTGACACCTCGCAGCAGCCAGTTTCAGTAACGGCGCAGTAACTATCAAGTACTTGGAAATGGTGTTTGTGTCCTTTGACACCTCGCAGCAGCCAGTTTCAGTAACGGCGCAGTAACTATCAAGTACTTGGAAATGATGTTTGTGTCCTTTGACACTCGCAGCAGCCAGTTTCAGTAACGGCGCAGTAACTATCAAGTACTTGGAAATGATGTTTGTGTCCTTTGACACCTCGCAGCAGCCAGTTTCAGTAACGGCGCAGTAACTATCAAGTACTTGGAAATGATGTTTGTGTCCTTTGACACCTCGCAGCAGCCAGTTTCAGTAACGGCGCAGTAACTATCAAGTACTTGGAAATGATGTTTGTGTCCTTTGACACCTCGCAGCAGCCAGTTTCAGTAACGGCGCAGTAACTATCAAGTACTTGGAAATGATGTTTGTGTCCTTTGACACCTCGCAGCAGCCAGTTTCAGTAACGGCGCAGTAACTATCAAGTACTTGGAAATGGTGTTTGTGTCCTTTGACACCTCGCAGCAGCCAGTTTCAGTAACGGCGCAGTAACTATCAAGTACTTGGAAATGGTGTTTGTGTCCTTTGACACCTCGCAGCAGCCAGTTTCAGTAACGGCGCAGTAACTATCAAGTACTTGGAAATGATGTTTGTGTCCTTTGACACCTCGCAGCAGCCAGTTTCAGTAACGGCGCAGTAACTATCAAGTACTTGGAAATGATGTTTGTGTCCTTTGACATCTCGCAGCAGCCAGTTTCAGTAACGGCGCAGTAACTATCAAGTACTTGGAAATGATGTTTGTGTCCTTTGACATCTCGCAGCAGCCAGTTTCAGTAACGGCGCAGTAACTATCAAGTACTTGGAAATGATGTTTGTGTCCTTTGACACCTCGCAGCAGCCAGTTTCAGTAACGGCGCAGTAACTATCAAGTACTTGGAAATGATGTTTGTGTCCTTTGACACCTCGCAGCAGCCAGTTTCAGTAACGGCGCAGTAACTATCAAGTACTTGGAAATGATGTTTGTGTCCTTTGACACCTCGCAGCAGCCAGTTTCCTAAGAAAGCGCGCTGAAGAAACCAATCAGCAAGACCATGCCAGACTTAGTCCCCTAAGCAAATCATCCTACCTGACAAAGTTTACTATTATAAACAATAGCTGATATTTTAAGCAGACATTTATGATTGCATGATTTAATAGTATAAACTATTTTGGGTTAATTATTAGTGTGAATACAAGCACATAAAGAATATATTTGTTGTATTTCTCTTAAGTGTATATGGACCCGATATTTTTTTGTTCGGTTTTTAGGCACACCTTACGGACGACAACAACACGCGCGACCAGCGACTCGTCGCCCTTACGCGCAAGGCGCTGAATCGGCGTGCAGTGCTTCCGTTGTTGCGTTTTCCCGTGCAAATTATGTCTGTGGTCTTTCATCGCGTGTGATGTGCCATTGTTACAAATTAAACTAAGACTGTACGGTTCTACTATCTCCTACCTCTTAAGGAAACTGCTTGTAGTGGTAAAAACGAAAATGCACGGGCTTAGATAGTAATGGGTTTTGTCGTTCCTGCCAAAAAGTCGTATATACAGGATACTTATTTAAACGTCAACGCCCAAACAAAGAATCTGCAGAATACATGTCAGGATGACTCTCTCATATATACATGTCGTTGATACGAGAAATGACTGCAGATATAAATGTGAGGCTCGATGTGAAGCTGGAAGGGGATCGCAGTTATTAGTGATGATAGATAAGTGTGGCGGCACAAGTAATATGTGAGTGGGTGCAGCTGCAGACAGGAAGTGAACTGAGGACAGGAAGTGGCGTCTTGCCGGGCTGGAGTCTCCTCTGTTACCATCGCAGCTTATTTTTACTCTGCGTCTGTGTTTGACGTCGCGGGGCGCCGCCCCTTCTTTTCTCCATCCACTCCTGCCGCCCCCTCTTCAACATCCAATCCTGCCGCCTACAGCGCAGCCGGCCTTATAGGCTGTTCACGGTGAAGTGTGCAATTTCGAATTCAATATTTCAAAAATGTCGCTGCCCCTTTCTAACTGGCATTCTGACTGGCGTGACTCAATAAAAATGGTAACGACGGAATGTAGGTATTTCCATGTATTAATGTTGCATCAAGTGTAGGGTAAACATTTGTAAATATTACAGTTATATATTTTACTTGATATTTTTAAAATTTATATAAGTGCAATAATCACATTTGTAAAATATTTAATTTTATAAAAGTTCGACAGTTTCACTTCAGCGACGCGATGTTAATTGTACAAATGGCGGAAGAACACACAATGTGCATACATACTAGTAGATCTTAAGCAGGGCTTATAAAAGTGGTTTTTACAGTGAACAGCCTATAACTGGCATGCGGCCAGTAACTAGGTAACGGCGGATAGAAAGTAATTCCACGACTTAAAATTGACTTAAATATAGTGGGCAAACATTTGTGATTACTGAAGTTGTTTACTTGTCTTCCTGCCATTTTTAATGCATGCAAGTTATAGAATTAGCATATTCGTAAAACGTTTACCATTTGCTAGCAGTTTCACAGTTTAATT